>JAWWEW010000051.1:4167796-4350945 GCA_035583185.1 Anabacerthia variegaticeps | reverse complement strand
ACCACAATAAAGGTATTTTCTATCTTATCTCCATTAACCTTGTCCAGAGTTTCTATTTTACAGGATTTCAGGCATCATCAGAAAAGGCTGCCCATGGACCAGGAAAAACAAAAAGCCATGGAAAGTTTATCTCCTGACTGTACACCTACAAACTGCATTTAAAAGGGTTCCATACAGTATGAAGTTTTGGGTTGCTCAGGAGTTTGTAACAACATGTATGAAATACCTAATTGTTATAACTGTGGCACAAAATCAAGTGCTGGAAGCAGAAGAACTGGGACCTGAGTAGAAAACAAAATAATTTAAATGGAACAGAATATCTATATTTATACTAACATAAAGGGGGTTACTTATGGAGCACAGATCATTCTCAAGGTTTAATTTACACAGTTGAAGTTACTTTGGGGCTGGGAGGTGTTTTAGAAGCTATCAGTATTTTCCAGGGAATTTTTCCCCCATTAGCACAACCAAAATAGTCACACAAGTGGATGGCCCTATAGTTTGATACCTAAAAGCTCTGTTAGGTGCCAGCACCTCTGTAGGAAGGGCCTTCATTCACTGCAAGGTGCAAGAGCCTGGCAGGAAGCAAGCAGTGAATTCCTGCCCATGCAGCCACCCACACACCACCCTCCTGAAAAGACAGCAGTGGCTCTGTTTCTCAAGACTGAGTAAGGGGAGCACAACAAAATGAAGGGAAACTGTAATAAGGAAAACATCAAAGATTGTTTCTCTTTAATTACCCTCTCTCAGTATCTTTGCTCATCAGCTGCAACTCCCTGTTGCTTTTATAAAGTAAACAAAACAGTGAGGTTTTAATACTGACCACCTCACTTCTTTGGTCTGACTAATTGCTGAAACTGGCCATAAATTGTCCATTTTGTGACACTCTGAATGGCCTCATTTATTCTGGACAGCACACATCTGTTTTTGTGTGTGCACACGCACGTGCACGCTTACACAAACACAGCCCTCTCCTGTGGCCAGGGTACAATTTCAGCCCCATATTGAGTTTTGGCTGGTGTTGAGGTCCCTGAGGCTGAAGAGAAATAAAGCTCTCAGAGGGGAAATGGCATGTAAACACAGCTCTTATGCTCGTCTGCATGGAAAATGTTCCCTTCAGATGAGGCTGCTGAAGGACTCACATGAGGAAGATTGGGAGCAAGCTTGCTTGCAACCAGGTGGAGGGAAATACTGCAAAATGCATCTGTGCTTTCTCCTCTCGGAGCAAACAGAGCCAGATTCCCACCAGGCTGAGGAGAGCACAGCCAGGCAGGGCAATGTTTGGTGCTGAGCAGTGTGATGCCATTTCAGACCCTCAGTCAGTGTTTCTGACATGAAAAAGATCTCGGGTCGCACATACATGAACATGCCATAAGACTCAATGAAGAAAAGGTCTAACCAGCCAATCTACCTTCTTTCTTTCCTCTCATAACACTGAGTAACACGTAAGTAATCCTTTCATCATGGTTACTCCAAGTTCTTCAGATGTACCAATCAATAAGTAGGCCATTTAATTTTAATCAGCACTTTTTCTCACACACATAGGCCCCAACTTGTTGCTCACTTAACACCTAAGCTACCTTTTTTTTTTTTTTTAAATCAAACTTCATGACTTTTCATCAGCACACTGATGACAGACATGGAGAAATTCCTCTCTCTGTGGAACACAGAGGTTTCTGATGAGCAGCAGGGCGATGGCCGTGGCTCTCAGGCTCAGTGGCAGCGTGAGCAGCCCAAGCCCTTTCCTGGGGCAGTGGTGTCTGCCCAGGAGAATTCAGAGCCTCCTCTCCCCCTCCACCTTCTCCTGCCCTGCAGTGCTGCTGCAGAAGGCGACACAAATGGCTGGGAACACAACAAGGGCTCCCTATGCAAGTGCAAAAATTCACCAGGAAGATCATCAGATGCACAATTCACACAGCCACCCATTAACACTAAAAGGAGAATTTCCCAAGAACTCTGACAAAACAAAACATTCAATGGGTTTTAAGGTGGGTTTTTTTTCCTTAGATTTCAAGAGGGTTTTTTTTTTTACCTCATTCCTGGTGGGAAAGCTTACGCCTTTAATTCTATAACTATAAACTAAATAATACATCAGGGTTTTTTTTTTTCTTTTCTGTCAGGCATGGCAATGGTACTGAACGTATGCAAAGTTTCCACTAAAGGTTTTTGTAACTTAATTTTCCTCTGGAGATTAGAGGAAGCCAGATATTCTGTTTCTTGCTGGAACTTGGCTGGTGGCCACGCTGCACTCCGTTTCCCTGTCATCCATCCCCAGCCCCCGGCACTGTTAATCAGAGGGCTGTATCTTCCCTATATTTCTCCTGTCAAGCTATTAAGGGGATATGGAAGAGAGAAAGAAGAGAATCAGCTGAGATATAAACCAGCCCAGGTCCCAGAGTGCCTCTCCCCCTTCTCAAGGTTGAGCTTGCTGTATTCCTGCACACTCTCCTGTCAGAGTGAAGGAGAACGTGCTTTCCTGCACCCGGAGTAAAAGGCTCAAGTTTGTTTCCCAAATGAAGAGGGAACACAGAAATTCTTCTGCACAGAAGCCATCAGACCCCTGAAAAAGCATGAAACTGCAGCACAGAGAGGGTGAAAAATCACTGAGCCTGGGCTACAGGCTGAGCATATTCCCTTTGGCCACGCCATGCCCCTGCCTGCAGCGGGGAAGAGCAGCCCTGGCTGGGGGTTTTATGGATTTGATAGCAGAGAGTTATCACAACTCCACGAGTTTTGGCAGCTTCCTTTGCTAGGGAATTCCTGGCACGTGCTCAGTGGTGAGTGGAGGTGGTTGGCTGGAGAAAAAGCTTTGTAAGGTTCACAAAGAACCCCCAGATCCAAGTCAGATTTAGGGCTGAAAACACTGATTTTATCACATCACTCCCTCCTCCTCTGCCTTTGAAGCAGAACAGAAATGCTCAGTCCAACACACCCGATGTCTATGGAGAGCTTTGCCTTCCACTGAAATATTCCATGGAGACCCACTATCTTCACAAGGAGACAAAATGAACTCCCCCCTGGATACCTTAGGACTCTGAAAATAGTTGGATCCCAGCATATTTGGCTGGGTCTACCTCCCATCCTTGTCCATATCAATAAATGAGAAACAGAGCTAGCTAACACAGCTCCCACACATCAGAAACAACAACTTTGGCATGATTTTGGCCTAAGAGTCTTCTTTATAACCAACCCGGTGGCAAATAACCAGGAATACCACCAAAACACTCTATTTTTCTAGTAATTTGAGAGGTTGTAACTGCATCAGAGACCAGGCCCTGCACTGCACAGAGAATGATTTTATTTCACACAAGTCCACTTTGCTGATCGTTGCTCTGATTTTAAAAAGTCCTTAGGTTTTTAAGAGACACTTAGTGAGCTGGGAGCTCACCTCAGCTGTTTTGGAAAATGGAACTTAGATATATTAAAAAAAAAACAAAATAAAAAAAAATTACTTGGGTAATCCTTAAATTCCTTTGAAAACAAAATATTCATGAACGAGATAAACATCTGTGGAGAAGTATGATGGCACAATGGGTCACTAGACATTTCCTAAATCTATGTTTAATGGAGAGGAAAATCAAATTAATTTACCAATACCCAAGTTTCTTGTTCAGGCAAAACATTTACTTACTTCAGAAAGACTCTCAGATTAGGGAAAGAGACGAAAACTTTGAGTGCACCTTAATGAAGTGTTTGTTCTAGCCACCCTCTCTCTAAGTTTGAGCTGATCTCTTGCATTTAGATGCGCTAATAAAAAAATCAATCCCTTTTCCCTGGGATTTTTGTTTTTCTGTGTACCTGGAAACAGGGAAGGAAAAAACCATTTCTATAAGTAACAGAGCTAGAGAATATTTAACACATATGCAGCTTGTGTTTCTAGATAAATGTTTGCAAAAGTTCATACAAAAAGGAGGTGAGAAAGAGCACAGAAACATATGTGAGTGCCTGAAACAGCGAGCACACCTCCACAGCAGGCACGTGAGGAGGAAAGGTGCCACTGAACTCTTAGCACATCCTTCTATATTCCAGAGGAGCTCGGCTTTCCTGCTCAAACTCACCTGCCTAAGCCTCCTCCCCAGTCAGGCTGCCCTTGCTGCAACCTTTTGTCTTTCACTCGCCTTTCCTTCCTTTATCTCTGTTCTATAACCATTATCTCCATCAGCATAACTCCTTAAGATACACCTAGACATCATTTCGCCAATGAATGCATTTCACACAACATTAGTCATATTGTACTGTGGATAATTTTTATGATATTGCTGTGCCTCTCCTTGGTACGTTGTTACAGTTTAATTTGTACATATTCTGCTGCTGATGTAGTGTCACTCAGCTGTAACCAGAGAGAGCACGATGGGTTTGTATTATTGCAACAAATTTTCCCTTGGAAAAAGAAAAAAAAAAAAGGGGGGGGGGGAGGGAAGAAAGAAAAGAAAAAACAAATGAGAGAAAAAAAAAATAAAAAGAGAGAGGCTTTTTCTTAAGAGTAAGTCTGTCCCCTTTCTAGGATTAGTGAACTGTAGATAGGCATGCAGGGTCAGCAGAGAGCCAGATCCCTAGTTTGCCCAGTAAAAAAAGCATTTAGATCTCAGGCCTGTTACATTAGTAAGTATATGCTGCAAATTTGTGTTTTGAACCAATTTTCCACCAAGTTCAGGGTCAGGGTTTCATATCTGCTACAGTTCTTCACACTCTGCCTAGCTACTCATCTCTACCAGCAGAGCTAATCGAAGTATCTGATTCCCTTCCAAACGGTGATGCCCATTTTGTGGTTGGAGTTTGTGTTACAGATCCAATTGCAGCCCCAGGCATCATTTTTACATTTAGCATTTTTACATTTAGCCCTGCTGAAGGCTATCAGCTGTTCTGGGTATCCAACAGCCAATATCAGCATCTACACAAAGCACTGACCACACTATTTTCAGTGCTTCTGCTCAGTGACAGAGTTCCCCATATGGAAATGTTTTGCAAAAATAAGGGATTACTTGGAAAGACACTGGGCTAACCCTGCTGAGTATCTGCTTTTCTTCTCCTTAGTTCTCCAGCATGGAACGTTACTGCTGGTATTTTGGACAGTGACCATAAGGTCATAAGACTGAGTGACTGAAACTCCCTCAGCTCTTAGTTTACCTCTGGAAGACAAAACAGTTGATAATTTCATCTAATAAACAAGAGTTCTCTCTAATTCTTTAAAAATACAAATTTATTTTTAAAGCAGCTAAGTTTGTCCCACACATTTGAACCCTCTCTGACAATGCTCCCTTGAGTAATGACATCTCACTCTTGTTGCAGCCAATTATAGTGTTAAGCCTTTTTTCCCCCTTCTATTGATCTTAATCTAAGACCTATAAAAATATTTCTTGCCCCACAGATTTACTCCTCCAAGCTGAGAACATTAAGCAGACATGACTGGCTTGTTATACTGCACCATAAGTAGAGTCATTTGGCTCTGAAGATAAAATAATCTGAGTTGCTAAAGAAGAGCTAATCTCTTGGGCTGAGATCCCTGAAAGTATTTTGGTACCTTGAAGGTCTGGGGTGTTCATCTCCCTGAGCTGTTATGAAATAGTCTGGTTCTTGTGGGCTGAGAGAATGCCAATGCAAGGAGTGCCCTCTCTTCTCTTTCAGGTTCCTATTCTGAAAGAGTAGTTCACTCTCTTAAGCCTCCTTCTCTTTAAGGAAAAGTGGGGTTTGCATCTTCTTTGAGGACCACTCACAATAAAAGAGCTTGGCATACTTAATATGCTTTGCATTTAATGTCCTGCAATATGGGCAAATTCAAGGAGGAACAACCACCTTCTATTCCTTCTCAGGTCCTCTAAACACGATCATTCAAATAATCTGCTCTGAGAGAAGGGGAAGCATGGTGGCTTCCTAAGCCTTTCACAAAACTTTCACATCTTCTCTCTATTAAAAAGATATTTAAAGAGAAATTTCAGATAATCATAGAATGGTTTGAGATGGAAAGTTCATTAAAGATTGTTTTGTTCCTCTTCCATGGGCAGGGACACCTTCCACTAGCTCAGGTTGCTCCGAGCCCCATCCAACCTGGCCATGGACACTTCCAGGGCTGGGGCAGTCACAGCTTCTCTGGGCACCCTGTGCCAGGGCCTGCCCACCCTCATAGGGAAGGATTTCTTTCTAATATCTAGAACCAGTCAGGTTTGCCTAGATTCATTTATATATTCATTCAGACACGGACTTTGCCAAATACTCTTCCGGTTTATGCTATTTTATGATTGAAGGACCTAGTTAATAAACTGCAATATCAGCTAAGACCACAAAAGTTTGCAATGGGACAACAGGTAAGCTAGAGTTAAGAGGCTGAAATATGGACTAACAGGATCATCTCAACACTTAAAAGGTGTAGACAGTAATTCTGCAGACTACAGGGGTTTCAGGCCCGAACCTGAACCATTATAGGATATGAGTAATGTTGGAATACAACACTTTGATGCTGTAATGAAAATTACCTGACATTATCTTATTCCACATAGTACCAAGAGTAAGGTGTAAAAGTCTCAAATTCTGTCTATGGGGAGATGATTGGAAGAAAAATACCTTCTGAAGATGTAAATATTTAAGACATTTGAGACTAGAAAGTTGATTCACAGTCAAATTATTCATTCTACATTTATAGAAAACTGTTATGTTAGCAATTTCAGACAAGTAGAACACATATCCTTGACACCTTGATATGCAGGTGGCTTCTCTTGGCAACTGTGATTAAAAATATAATAAAGTATCATAGGAAAAAAGCTTAGACCTTAATACAAGAAAAAAACTTGAGGAATCTTACTTGGGTTTTGTTTTATTTTTAGGTGTCAAGCCAGCAAGACTTTCTTCCCTATGGTTGCTTTCCTTATGGACTTTCTATGGTCACATCTGGAATAAAGCAGGTGGGCATCAGGCCAGGTCAAAGCTGACTCTGTCAGAAGAGAAAAGGAAAATACACATCTATTTAGTCACCACCCTGTGGTGATTTCTGACTTCTCCAGTGTAAAATTTTGTTTGACATGAAGCTTTTGCTGCAGACAAATTTTGCTTGAGTTTTTTTGGTCGACTCTTCCAAGGATTCTGCAATTCTTTCAGTTTGCACGAACTTTGATCACAAAACCCAAAAAAACACTTTACTGAATGGAAATTTTAATAGGGAATTGAAGCCTTATTTTTAAGAAACCTCTCAAAAAAGGCATAAGCCTGTGTCATACTAGAGCTTTCCTAAGAATGAAATTGCAACAAAAGAACCTATTTCACGCGTTTCACATTTCATAGCATATTTCATAGTTGTTGTACAAGTTTGGGTAATATCTACTATGATTTATAGAGGAACAGTGTTGTAAGAAGCCTCCCTTCTAATTATAACTGGTTATGAGGTACATCACTCATAGCAGCCTGAAATTTACTTCCATCTCAAAGATTATCTTTTTTTTTTTTTTGCCTGTTTATTATCACAAACTGGCCACAGAAATGCTGATAAAGACATTACAGAAAACGTTATTAACTTAATCCCTTCCCAGCTGAGGTTTTTTCTTTTAATGCAGACTTATTTTGAGTCTTTGTTTACACGTTGCGATGTGTCAGACAGAAAACACCATCTCTCTGATGGGAAGTTGTGCAATGAAAGCCTTTCCTGTTCCATGGGCTCCATTAGGCAGAATGGCTGACTTTGACAGAATGAGCAAAAGAACCCATAAATCCAGTGATTCCCTCCCCTTTTACAGGCAGGGTGTGCAAGGACTTCACACGTACAGTAGATGTTCCATTTGAATGCAAAACATGCTAAAATTTGTACTGAAAAGCACTTAGGCTTTAAAAACATACCATAATTCTGAGGAGAAAAACGCCTGACATATCTTTTGGCTGATTTCAAATTCATATATATTTTAAGTGATCTATATACCCTAAGCTGTGTATTTTATCCAACAGCATGATAACCATTACCATTCCCCTCTGTCTAATCCATGGATGGTCTTGATTTATTGGCCAGTCTTGTATAGCACACTGCCCCTCCCGAAATTCATGCTGTAATGTTAATTTCTGTTGTTGCTGCTGCTGCTGGTGTCTGGATGCAGCACTTGCCATGAAGATACCATGGGCTTACCCTGTAAACATAATTGATGCTATTGAAGATAATGATTTAGGATATCATCCATCTCCAGCACAGCTTGCCATTACGTGACTTGTTCTTGCAGGTATCTGATTTGTATCATGGACGAGTTGGCTTGATTGCTGTTTTGCCATAGAGTAATAGTTTCCTGGTTTCCCCTGACACACTGAGTCTCCCTTGATCACTCAGGTGATCAGTCAACACATGAGTTAATTATGGGTGAAGGGGTGTCTGAAACCCAAAGATCAAAAGATACGCACAAGGTCTTCTCCAAGTCATTATTCACCTTCTTAAGCATCAGGCAGTAAGTTCAGATTCCTGTCTCCTGCACTGTTCCTAAATAAAGTGATATAACAGTAGGAAACCTGAATTAGAGCTTCTAAAAGACACAAAATGAAAAATCCAATTTATCCAAAATAAGACAAAAAGAATCCATGTGGGCACAACTGCTTGCATGGAGGGAAATCAGGGATACTCTCATCCACTTACCATTTTTAAAAAAGATTTAAATAATCAATGATAGCTGTTTAGAGGTGGACAACCCAACAGTTCGCCACAAGGCTCTCACCTGCTTCTCCAGGAAAATTTCTTAAGTTTTAACTGGCACTTCATGAAAATGCTTTCAGATATTGCCATCATCTTTACTTCCATGCACAAAGAATAGAATTAGGAGCTACAGGACAAAATCATTAGAAGCCCTCCCAAAATGTAAAAGAAAAGCAGCTCTCCCCAGAACTTTTTTTCCCTATTTCAGCCACCCTCAAAACTCAAACACATGCATTAACATTATCAGAAGCTAATTACAATTGCTACAGTGAGGCACCGGCAGGAAATTCACTCGCTCCTTTGGGCCACGTCCTGCATCACCCTGGGGGATGGCTATCACAGCACCACAGTCTCCCTCCTGCTCCAACACCCTGACAGCTAAACACAACTTGTTGGACAAGTCCATTGAACACATGGGACCCACACCAGCAAAGAGACTGTGCTGTTGTGCTGCAGCCACGGGGTTATTTGTGTGGGTAGAAAGAACAATCTCCCCTGGGCTGTGCTCACTGGAGACTTGGGTATCAACCTGCACCACTGAGCTCCACCTGTGTTCACCCACCAAAACTGGTTCCTCCATCTCTGTGGTTTTCATGTTACTATATTAAAGGAGATGTAACTGAGCAATACACCTCAAAGGTTTATTTTCTAAAATAATATCATTATTACTCCACCCAAAAATCACCCTGCCTTTATTTTTTAAGGCCAAAGGAACTGAATCCCTGAGTTGCAGATTTGAAGAGGTACCACGTAGGATCAAGCATTCCAAATACTTCTGTGCAAGTGTAACTCAGTGCACACAATTCCCACATGTGTTTTCTTCCATATGCAAATAAAGGCTACGATGCACAACCCACTTGCACATATCGGCACATGCCAGGGGGATTTACACATGTTAATACTTGGAAAGCAAAGTGAGAGTGTGGAGAAAATGGCATGCACAAAGTACATTCATCCATGTACTCCATATCCCTCTGGAGGCAGCACTACTTGGATGTATTTCTAAGTGGAAAAACAGTTAAAAAATTGATATGTCACCCTCTCTCCAAAACCTAATGATTACAGTCTGTTAATTACACTACATCTGTTGGAACCTTTAGCAAATAAACTGTGGACCTGATCTGTTATTTGTAATGCCAACAGCAACTACAAGTAATGTTTTTAAAGTTACAGATATGAAAAGTGGTAGCAGAAGCAAACCATGTCATGTTACCCTTATCCTGTCACTTCTCCATGCAGGTGCTATATAGTGTGACAAAGCAGCCATAATAACCTTTTCTAAATTTTACTTTCTGCAGATGGAGAGAAAGCAGTGAGAGAATATAAGGACTCACATAGAGAAAGGAAAAGAACATGAAAAAAAAATGTTCAGAAAAATATCATGTACCATTAGTCTCAGAGTAGCTCTGAAACACCATAAGCCATGGACATTGCTTTGAGCCAGGTATCCCACAGCCTGGGATTCACCGATTGCTTTTGATCTCCCAGAAAATAGGTGAATCACAGAATGGTTTGGGTTGGAAGGGAGCTTAAAGATCATCTAATTCCCATTCCCCTGCTGTGGGCAGGGACACCTTCCACCAGGATGGCAGAGTCTGTTAGGGAGAGAGTCATCTTAGCACAGAAATGCTCTGAATTTAGGTTCTCATTGTGGCACCTCTACTCCTGGTGTGGAAGCCACGTGGATTTGCCAAATCCCTGGGCTTTCCAAAGCACTGAATGCTGTTACAAATCCACAGAGTGGCTGTTCTGCCCCTGTATGGGGAGCAGCTCTATGCCCTGGCCCAGAGCCTTGTCCAGAGCTCTGACCTACAGCCCCACTGTCCCCCACCTCCTGTACTCCACAAGCACTACCTGGTGCCAGTATTGCCATGGTTTCTCCAACAGAACAATTCCACCTCGAAGCAAATAATAGATTGCTTTTTCCTACAGCTGGCCCAGGAAGCAATGTAAGATTTGAAAGTCAAGCTGGATCCCTCCTTCCTTGGCTTCCTCAAACCAGCAACAACAGCTCCCCAGAGCAAATGGCAGTTGTCTGGTGTAAACTGGAGCAGAATTGCCCCCTTCTGCTGTGTAAGAGAAACAAGAGCCTTTGCACTCATTATTAATACTATGGGACCTGAGCATTAGTTACCTGGTCTTGTTATACCACTTTAGCCAGCCCACTTATTCACCAGAAAGCAAATAACTGCTCAGGCTGGAGTTTATGAAACTTCTGGGATTCACAAACGTGTTTCATGAATTTCTGGCAGTTGTCTGAATGTTCACAAATAATGTGATGCCAGTAATCAGAACAAGTCAAAGCTTGACACTTCTATTCATAAATCAGGAGATGTTTTATTTTTACTGCTTGAACAGTTCTGTTCCCAAGCACGATTGGATTTGAACCATCAAGCTGGAGGTGAAAGGACCTTTATTTAATGTATTTGTTTAGGTTTGTATGAAATATAAAAAGTGTCTATGCAGGACTCTAGCCACCTTTGCCATATATTGAAAAAACAGGCCAACTCACACAGACAAAAATAAACTACTAACTTCCAAAAGCTAAAGAAGGTACAAAAAGCCTCCTGGGCAGAGACCTCAAATCTTTCTATATAAACTGAAAACTTTTGCACACACTATTTCTCTCTTCTCCAGAGCCTGGGACATGAGGAGATGTGTCCCTCAGGTCAGCAGAATTGGGACTCTCCCAGGCTGGAGTGGAAAGAGAGCATTCAGTCATGCTCCTGCCGAGGAGATCTATCCAGTACTCTCTCCTTTAAACCAAGAGGACTTCAGCCAAAATGCCTCTGTGGCTTGCAGCTGCAGCGCTATCACTAGGGAGACAGAGCAATCTATTAAGCAAAGAGAATCCAAGATCCAAGGGTTTATGCCAAGAATCTATTTTAGCCTCCCCCACAAGGCCACAGACACAGCGTAGGTCCTGGAGCACCGGTGTTAACTGCTGATGGTGAGAAGTGCCACTCATCACTCCAGGCACAGGGACAGGACTCTGCAGACACAAGTCCCACCCCTGCCCACGTTCCCCTCCACACGCTGCACCTGCCCCCAGCCAGCCATCCTAGCCCAGGGGTTTCTCCTGCTCTTGGACATTATGAAGTGGTTTCATTCAACCAGTTCCTCCTTTCACGGTCCAAAAATAGTAAATTTATGACCCCTAAAATAGGAGAGGGAAGAGAAAACCAAGCTATTGACTTCCAAGCCTAAATTAAAACAAATCCATTAGGGTTTTCTACTGCAAGGCAGATGGTCTCTGCAGACCAGGGTCTGTCTTTGTGCTGCTGGCACCAGCCAAGAGCACCATTCATTGTCCCACAGCATCATGTTCCTTTTCAATGTCCCTTCAGAGCGGGAACAGGAACATGTGGGGAGACATGTCTTTATAAATTGGCTTTTCTTCTCATATAGTCAGAATGTGCAAGTCTTTTAATGACAGCTTGGTCTCTCCAGAGACAATCCCAGTTCTCCTAGAGAAACATCCCTTCCAAAGTAAACACAAAAGTAAGAGAGGATCAGCTCTTTGCTCTTTTGAATGCTGCAGAAAGGAAGTGCTCATAAAAAAGACTGCAAGAGGTAGTTACTCTCTGACACTCTGTTTGTAACACTTTCCAAACCCTCTATGCAGAAACAAAACAGCATTTTCATGGTTTTTCACTAGAAGCTGGCAACTTCAGGAAAGGATTCCTTTTAATATATTGAGCTGAGATTTCTCTTGAGCAACAAGTGCCAGTAGGAGATAGGTGAAGGAAGTCCAACAGTCTTGTCCCTTCCATTCATCCTGACTTTCAGCAATGGATGAACCCCATCAGCAGCAGCCCAGGGTGAGGGGAGGCTGCATGCAGCAAAAACAATCCTCTCCCTGAGGTTCTGCTGTAGCCAGAGTGAATCTAGATAGGGTTCAGGATTCACTGCAACCAGGCACGTAGAGCACAGTCAAACTTCCTCCCCTTCAAGCATCTAAAAAGCAACCTGACCAGATTTTCCCCTGGACAACTCAGCATTTAAACTGGCACGTTAATCGAAAGCACCTCCCAGTTGCAATGACATCTTGCTTGTCTTCTGACACTTACCCCTTCCGTGACACCATTCACAGCCTCACTGTTGCAATAGGAAGCCCTAAGGAGAACTGGCTCCTACGACATGTTGCCATCACATTTCAGTCGAGGCTGAAGGTATCTGCACATCTCTCTACAAAATACAGTGGAGATCTATCAGGTGCATAACTTCCCTGGCACCAGAATTTTATTCCTTTAACAGGTCTGCTTCTTCTCTGTGATTCTGATGAAGTGTACTCTGCTGTGTTATGAAATACACCCTGTTTGGGGGTGATACACAGAAAACATCTTTGTTTAAAGTAGCTTATCTTTTATCATGTCACTTTTCTATTGGATTTCTTTCCTGTGCACTGGAAGCACATTATGGTGACAGATACACTGCTTTACTGGGGGACTTTGCTCCGTGACCTGCAGTGTTGGGGGAGGATCAGATCCTCCCCAAAACACAGGCTGAGCAGCCTGTTACAACATAAAGGAATACAGAACAAATAAAGGACTGGGACCAGCAATATAGCAACACTCCCATGTAGGTGGGCTGCAGAGACATTTTCCTGAAACACAACTCTTCTACCAAAAAAAAAAAAAAAGTAAACTATACTGTTATTTGCTGAATTATGTTCATTCTTCCGTTTATATACACTTACCAAAGTTAACATGAGAGCTCGAGAAAGCCCAGGAATACCACTGGCACATCCATTTTCCTAGGAGGAGGCAGTGTGGAAACAAAGCACAAACCAATCTCACTGACTTGGAGTGTGTCCCTCTCACAATTGTCACTCTTGTAATTTCTTCCAGATTCTTCCAAAACGCATGGGAAATAAGACTTGGCAGAGAAGGATTCCTTTTTCTGCCTCATTGTGACTTTCTGCAAACACCTGGCAGGATGAAGTCCCATGAGATACTTGCTCTGATAGCTCACCACTGCTGCAGTGTGGTGAACTAGCTCATCAAAGATCTACCAAGAGCTGGGTGGTACAGAGAGACTTCCCTCTTCTGGCAGGAGTGAAGTGTCAGAGCAGCTCAGCCACTCTGCACAGCTTGCCCCATGGCTGCCTCCACTGAGCAGGTGACGTGCCTAATTCCCAGCTCTGTGTGCATCTTTGTTTCCAGCAGTTGTGCTCCCTGTGCAGCTCAGCATGTAGGCATGTCACCACTTGAGCTGGGCTTCGCATCGAGCTCAGCCTAGCCCTGCTTGGACCCCCCAAAACAGGCTTTCATCTCCCTCAATCCCTTGCAGGAGCTGCAGGTAACTGCCAAGCTCAGGTGGAAACCAAAATCTGACAAGCCCAAAGGACAAACCAATACTTTGCCAGTACATAGGTCGGGTTCAAGTCCCAAGACCCAAATTCATTCAACAGCAGGTGAATTTTTGACTTCTCCTTGCACCTCACTCTCTCCTGTGTGAAGCACACAGAAGCACATTCTTCCAGGATTGCTTTATGGGAAAATTATCTCAAAGGTTATTCAGGTGCCTCTAGTAAAGGCCATTGAAACAGCAAAGGCAGGGAGGCAGGTGTGGCACAAGCTCCCTTCCCACACCCCTCAGCAGAGGAGACTTGCCATGCCTGCTTTTGGATTTGAGATTGATTACAGCCAGGCAGGAAAAGATGGCTCATATGCACACAGTGCTTATCCTGCTGATCAATAAGCTTCCTTCCTGCCCGGTAACCAAACCACTTATAATATTAACAGTGTTATTTAAGATCTGTGGAAACTTTGTCTGATCCAAGCAAACCAGAAATATCTTGACCTAGATACTGAGAACAAAACAATATTGAGTAAACTTCAGGATTGCCAGTTCATCTATCATTGCACTTGACGTTTTATTGAGGAATTGGAGGAAAACTATTTTACCCCAAAGATTCTTACACCAGCATGTTTATTCAGAGAGAGAAAAATCTGGCACTTTCCCCCTCTGAATTCAGATTAAAAGGGATGTATTTTATAGTTCATTAATAAGGCACCTCAGCTGCCCTTTCAATGACTGCAGATAGTAAACACAATTATATCAGAAAGCATAAATGAGACTCATCTCTACTTCCTTCTGAGGATAAAAGGAGTGTGATGAAAGAGCAAAAGAACACAAAGAGTATTTCCCCCTGTTACTAGACTGAGACAGGGACCTGCACTGGGAGACATGGTCACTGATGCAAAATGGTTCAATAAATGTTTCCAGAAGCACCATCAGGCTGTTACTTCTTTGGGCTTTAAGTAATGCTGGGCATATGCAGCACCTTTGCAGAGCAAGGCCTTATTTTCTTCAAGGTCTGTACCAAAATTCATGGGTTTCTACAGAAAGGTACACCTGCACAACTTGCCTAACACATCCCACTGCAAAGCTAAGGGACAACTTGAGTATCCAATCCTCTGTCCCGGAGCTGGAGCCTCACTGAATCTCACACTCCAGTCTAGCAGATTTCTGCTTATTCCTCTTATCCATGCAAATTTAGGTGCTTACCCGTACATCTTTCAGCAGGTGGAGCATTTTAACTATTTACCTACCCGGAAGACAGACAGCTTAACAAAAGGTAGAAAAGGAAAAGAAGGACTTTCAGAAAAGATCAAATACATCATAAGCTTGGCAGACACTGTAGCCCTGAAACAGCAGTTTGAAACTTGCACCATAACAAATCTTCTCCTATACATTATCTCACAGGAAACAACACATGATAAATTCTTAGCACAATGTGATTCCCCTCCTTCCACCTCCTCCCCACTTCAGAAAGATTTAACATCTAATTCAGCTTTTGACGAGCTGCTTCATCACTGCGGGAATGCTGTTGATCTCTGTCGGAACCCTGCGGCCTTGGACAGAACAAACTGAAAGGGGAAAAAAAATTTTGGCCGTCTGTAATGATAAATAAATACATTACAGGATACAACTCTGGGGAATGGAGGCTGACACTGACTGAGCACCATGACCTCCACACAACTGCCAAGTCTCAGCCGCTTAACAAAAGTCAACTTTTGTTTGCCTTCTCCCCCTCGCCTCAATGACAATTTCTTAAAGAGCAAATACAGGATGGAAAAAGAAAAAAAAACAATAAACCCAATAAAAGATAGAGAGCTCCCAAACTCTCCTCATCTGCTGCCCAGAGGCAGTTTGGTTTTAACAGAAGAGTATTTTATTTCTTTGGTCTTCTGGAAATTGGGGGAAACCAGCCCATGCTGCATCAGCAGCAGCGGGACAGGGAAGCTGTGCCACAGGGAATGCTCAAATCCCTTTTACAAAAGTTTTTGCATCAGGATGTGCCTGCCTCCAGGCTAGTTCTTGACTCCAATTTGATTTTCTGCCTACTTAAGTTCCACTTGCAAAATCAAATATGTATTGCAGCTGTTGGCTCTTCACATCAATGGCAACAAAAACCAAGCAGAGGGGAAGCAATTGGTTACCCCATCAGACAAGCCACCTCCTCATCTCTGAAAGCCTCACTCACTCCTATCAACCTGTCTCCCAGACTCTCCTTTTCCATCTCTCTTCAATCTCTTTCCCATTTCTCTCCAGTCGCACAGAAATGTGGTACCTGCTGCGACCTCTCCTCATTTTACACACGCACAGAGCAATAAATAAAGTGCCATGACAAAGTCAATCGAGTTAAAATCCAGGTGTGCACTGCAAGCATTAACTCCTGTGTCCGTGTTGTGCTTATCATAAGGTATTATTCCATTAACTCCACACGCTTCATGGGAACTACAGAGGATTCAGTTTGATCACACAAGTTCATGGTCAAGTCCTCAGGGCCCATCGACATTTTCAGCAAAGCCCAGCACAGAAAACCCTTCCCTAACTCTGACAAAGCTAATCCCAGCCCAGAAAGGGAAGAGCCTCACCAGAGTGGTGCTAATCAGCCCCCCTGGCTCGTTGCGCTCATCTCAGGCACAAAGCTAATGTAGCTACACCACTCCTGAAGCCACACCAGCATTTCTTCCCAGCACTTCATTGCACAGTGCAGATGCTCCAGCTCTCTCCGAGCTGTCTCAGGGATACACAGCACAGCTTGTTCCAAGGGTTTCTTCTGCTCCCTTTGCTCCCCTAAGAGGTGTCTCCTGCCAGCTCACCATGTCTTTCCTGCCACTGACAGCAGGCTCTATCTTCGCAGCTCTGGGTTTGCACATCATCTAACTCAGCTATTCACCAAAGCACCTATTTAATCCACTCATCTCACAGTTACTACTATTAAAGCACTTTGTATTTTCAAATGTCCTGCGACTACTTATGCTTCAAAATGTCCTTCTTAATTCCCCTGTCGCCTGCCCTTTGTATACACAGCAGGGTGGATAAGGGAGTGATGATTAGAGTCACCCAGAGGAAGAGTCATGATTCAGTCCCTTTATCTTTCCTGTGCAGTTTACATTTTTAATTTCTCACTCTACTTTGTTTCATTCTCTTTAGGTTTAGAGGATTTGAATGGTTCCCCTTGAGTTAATGGCAGGATCTTTCTAACATGTCTTCTTACATTTGATTACTCTCCTGAAGATTTTCCATTGCTTCAAAATTCCCTCTGAGAGGAAGTGGAAAGTTTTCTTCAGCTTCATGAGTTCCTTAAGTCTGTTCTGCCAGGAAATACTTATTTCACATTAATTATATCTTTGATTGTCCTTGTAGTACTCCTACAAGAGTAAGTTGAGTGCATTATGGTCTCTGTTAGCAAAGGGTTGCTTGATGCCCCACAGAGGCTGGAATTTCAGATCTCCATAAAATCAGCCAGGAGATCTAAGTGGTGCTCCAAACCACCACTGAACTCATGCCTTGACCTGCCCATCAGAACAAGATTGACAATTTCTAGGAGAGAGTGCATAAGGAGAAAAAAGTATCAGAAATCCATTTTCGAAGCTACACATCCCAAACCTTTCATTGGAGTCAAATCAAACAAAAACCAAAAAGCAGGACAAAACAAAATCCAACCCAAATGCAGAGAAGCTCTAGTTCTGATGCAGATACAAAAGAAACAAGGGCCCTTCTAGCTCAGTCAACATTTTTGAATGGGAATTCCTCCCTTTAGAAACCAACGAGGCCTTTGCTCCACCACAGGCAACAGAGAGGGCATCTACTGTGATCTGTGTCTCCAGCTGAGAGGAAATGCAAAGCTTCTGCAGGAGTCAAAGTGGGTGGAAATCAGAGCTGGACATCTGAGTGGACATTATCTGCCAGAGCAGCTCTCTGCTGCCATGCCTCCTCTCTTGCTGTTGCAGAGATCCTACGTGTGCATGCTCTGCCTGCGTGCTTAAACAAAAAGGCTGATAAGGAGGACTTGTCTGTCAGCAGTATCTGAAGCCCACGGCTCTTTGAGAGCATTTGGGTTTCCTTGGCGGGTCATGCTGACTCCTTGTGAACCGTTTATCATCACAAAAAACTCTAGAGATTGGCACCATGCCAGTGTCTTCTCTTCTCTTCCCTCCCCCCACCCCTTTCTCCCCTCCTGGGTATTGATGCTACATCAAAACAAAGCTCCAGTTCACATAGCAACAGAACATTTTTATATAACCTCTGCATGGGAACGCTGCACGAACCATTGGACAGTCACTCGTGAGCACGTTAGGTAATTCCAGGATATTTTTCTGTTTTCTGTCAAAAACACTCCCGATTAAATGAACTATAAAAAGGGAAGAGGAACTTTGGCACATGGGCCAGATTTGAAACACATCTTGGCACCGAGGACGTCAGGGGATTAGTGCACCTATTGGTTCCATGTTCTAAATTTTGCCATTTTCTATCTCACTTGGAATCAAACTGGGGAGCCCAAAGTATTTCAGCCAGTTTGTGCATAATGTAATTGAAAGCAAAATGATGCTGAGAGGATCTGCTGAGTCAGGGCTTTAATAAAACAAAGACTGAAATTTAGATTTTGGTGGACACTGAAAAACCCCATTGCTATCCAAAGCAGGGTTATCTGTGCAGACTGTACTTACACAGCTATAAAACAGCTAGGTCATCTTAGCTTCTCTTCCCTCATCCTGTCACAAAAGGTTAATAGTTTCAGTAAGGACTTAAAACATATGTTATTTCAAATCTTTTCACAGCATGCCCACCTCATCTTTAGTCTGGGTTAATCCCATCTTTCAGGGCTTCCACTAGTTTGCTGCAAGGATCAAAAAGACCTTATATATCAAAAGGAGGGGAAACTGATGCAGGATTTTTACTGCTTTCCCCTGATTCACTGAAGGTATCCTTAACTAGAACAGGACACATCAGGACCCAGAGTGACATTAGAGCCACTGTTCACTCTTGGTACACCACATTCAACCCATCACAAGACAGTGGATTAAGAAGGAAAGAGTTTTCCTCCAAGCCCTATTGACAGCAATCATCCACGATTTTTTGCCTGCACCACCAGCATCCAAGGATTTCCTGGGAATGTCAGCAAGTTACCTGCAGTTCTCAGGCCTTAGGACGCTGCTGATGACTTTGATTTCTCCTGCTCTCTTCCACTACTGTATTGTAGCCTTTTGGCCTTTTTCATTAGCTCTTAAATAAGTCATTGGAAAACATTTTATGGCAAGTAGATGTTATGAGAATTATATTCTCTGGACCTTTCCAGACTAAACCTCTACAGCCTGCTTGCTTCCAGTTGTGGTGTAATGCACCGGTACACTGCTCCTGCACCATTTGGGAAAGATAATGGTGAAGGTGTATCTATCTATACAGGTTATTATACAGTGCATATCACTAAGGGATCATTCATGCAGCAGCCAGAACACAGTTAATATATGACAAAAATTATGGACTAACTTCTGTAGTTCTAAAGAAACTTTTCAACGCACCATTTTCATGACTGCAACGATAGAAGCGATAGAATGTCCAAGACAACCCTTCCCCCATTATCTCTAATTCTTTTGGATCATTCAAATCTTCATGGTGACTCTTTGATTAGCTGAAACCCCACATACAACATGCTGAGCTTTCATGCAGCAAATTGTTTAGACATACGTCCCCCAATATGAACCTGGCTCAAAAAATCATCTGAAAGCCTCTAGTTTTGCTGTCCCAGAAACACTCACGACTTCACACGGGCTTCAGCTTTTCAGTCCTTATTTTAATGCCTTTCATGTCCAGGGAAGCTCAGCCACCCAGGCTTGTTAGGAAGTGTTAATGGACTGCAGTGACTCTCTCTAATCCAACACAGGATGTCGAGTTATCACAGCCCATTGTCACTTCATTAGTTGGCAGCCTGGGACAGCACAGGGGCCTCCTCTGTGCTCCAGGTAGCTCACATTGGTGAAGAGCCCAGGAAAGCACCCACTGGAGCTTCCCACCCTCAGGATCAATATTAAAGTCCTCAATATGCTGTGTAATCTTTGGATTTCAAGACAGGATCTGATTTTTTTTTCCCCAGCAACTCATTCAGTAATAAACTCATCAACTACTTTGTCAAATTGGACTTCACACATATCTTGTCTCAGGCTTTCAACAAATTCATGTACTTTTTTTTTCTGGGAACAAACTTGGGAAGCCTTTTGGGGAACACTTATTTCCTTGTTTCACAGAGATAAAGCAGAACACAACAAGCTTTTCTAAAAGGTTAAACACATTGTCTATTTTAGGTGCATAACACAAGAGCATTGCAGAGAGAGACACATCTAAGAGGAAATTCAAGGCCCTGAGACAGGTTCTGGAAATCAGCATGACCAGCTCTCTAAAATGTAAAAATAAGGGAAACCAAATGTATGCAGCCAACTTGGTGAAGCTCCATTGGCAACCAATTATGCCCCAGGCCTTATTTTCAAAAGTGTGTGCATGTAATGGTGTGTGCAAAAATGAACAATCAATAGTGTCCTTCATTTATATGTCTCCCCGTGATTGCATCCTGCAGCCATGGTAACTGTGCCCCCACCTGAGGGGCTGAAGGAACAGGCAAGCAGAGACACTGCTGAGCTCCTGTCCCAGCTGCTGAGAAAACCTTGTTTCAGGGAACTTCAAATGGCAAAGTCATCTTTGACCGAAGAGCCTTCACAGCCCCAAAGAGTCTGTGTGTGTTACATGTGTGTAAATGCACACACATAAGTGTATTTGTATGTAGACAAAACAATGTGATTGACTTAATTATGACATTAATGGTGACAGTGAGGAAGAGGCAGCCACTAAATGCCTTCCACACACTGCTGCTGCGCACAGGGTCAGTGAGGACACTGCTGTGCCTCCTCTCCACATGCAGGTACATGAGCAGATACACGTGGGGACACAGGGGTGACACTGGAACACCAGACACGCTCCAGCCGAGGGGAGGAGAAAGGCACTGCGTGACTTCCCTGGTGAGCTCAGCTGCACCAACACAGGCAGTGCTGACGAGAGCAAGGCCAAACAAGCAGGCAAACAACTTCTCAGCAAAGCATAAGAATCCATCAGCACTCTGATCTAGTTTAATGAGCACAAAGAATACTTTTGGAGAGCAAAGAATCTTCTTACTCCATCATATGTTAAAACAATTAGAAAATCCATGCAGAAACCAGACATTTGCCTCTTTGCCTTTTCTTTAGAAGAAGTTCTGCTCACATTCCCAGCAGGGAGAAAAGGCTGGCCAGTCCCAGCCAGTGCAGTTTTTGGAATCCAAATTCTTTATCAGGAGAAGCCCAAAGGTATGGTGGGGAGGTGAAACTGCCGAGTGATGCAGCCACTGGTGAGTTGACCTTTTTTTTTCCTCTGGAACAGGCCAGGGAAAAAAGCAAGAAGGAACAAGAGTAATATTTATTGAGTCTACAAATGTTCACTTTCTCCATGTAATGGAAACCCTTTATGTCATAGTCGATGAAGAGATGAGAGAAAGCCCTGCAGGACCATTTCAAGCCACAGCATTGCTGTTCTCATCACTCTGAGGAAGCTGCACACTGGAGGAGCCAACTGGGGGAATCCAAAGAGATGCAGAGCACTGGCAGGGTATCAGGAGCAGCAGAAATGTTGAAAATTGATTGAAAATTGCTGCTACCTACTCACAGCCTAGATTTTGCAGCCCACCCTGCCACACACGCAGTTTCTGTCCTGTGCCCTGCACACACAAACACTTGGATGGCCTTGACACTGCTCAGGTCACTCAGCTCCTCCTGGGTTTTGTTTACTGCCTGTTATTTTTGAGAACAGTGCATGGCATCTCCTGTTAAAGAAGTCCTAGCGCAGAAAAACAAGGCTCATTGATCCAGTTTAACCACTGGATAAAGCCTAAACACACTGGATAAAGTACTCTACAGCCCCTACATTCATTACCAATTAATTATTGAACGGGTATCTGTTGAGCGTTTTTAATATGCATAAAAGTAAAGACAATTCCAGTTGCCACGCAACTGCCTGAGAACCATGTAAACATAAAGGCAGTAGTTTCATTTTCATGAATAATGTTATGGACCTGGAGGGAAGGACTGAGCAGAGCCACCTTGCATCACAGCAGAGGAGCAGCAAGAAGGGTGCACAGGAATTAACCACTTGGTAGCTGGGAGCTTACCTTTTAGGAATTCATTTGATTATCAGTGCAGCAAAAAAGGCCAGGACCTCGTATCCATGGACTAAGGGATAATCGTTTGAACCCTGGAATTGCATCCTGCAAGATTGACATGGAATATTTATATAAGATGCAATCAAGAGAGGTCTTATTGACAATCAGCCATAGCTCAGCATGCAGCCTGATAAGACTTGTAATTATACAGATGAAAAAAGAAAGGACAAAAGATGTATGTGATCATTCCAGCTGATCTCTCCTGTTTCACACAGACACCATTAATCTCTGTTTAGTTTGGTTTAAAGTACAGATGGTTCCACTAAGCATCAGCGATTCCAGTACATATCCAGGTTAGGATTGCATAGTTTCTCTCTCAAGGAATTTGCTAAAGAGATGAGCTTTAGAAAAACAAAAATATTTGTGCATTCAGGCACAATGTGGGAATTATTGTTGTAAACGAGAAAAGGGTTTAAGTGTCTTTTTATAAAATAGAATTAAAGAATATATTTTTATTTCAGAAAAAAAAATTACATTTAAAATTGATCAAATTTTGGTTTTTGGTTGTTGTTGTTGTTCTTTCTCTTTACATTATTCTTTCAGTTTCCCCTGGAACAAACTTTACTTTTTGGCATGGTTACAATAAAAAGAAAGCAAAAGAATTATTTGCCAAGTGCACAGACTGAACACCATAAACCCAGCAGAAGTATCTCCCATGTTTAGAAGCAGCAAGTAAACACATAGTTTCCAGTCTATTCCATCTCTTTCCCCAAACCTCCTCTCTCCTGTAGTCTAAACAATCTGATTTAGCTGTTAGGAAGCCCAAGTCCTGCCTTAATAACTAATTAACAAACTCCTGAGCTTGTTTGGCTTTGCTGTCCTGGAGCAAAGACCTGCACCCTTCAGGTGATGCCTCCCTTCACCTGGTCCACAAGGTTTTCTCTTCCACCTCCCTTTCCCCTTTGCTGCTGACAGATCTGCCAGGGCACAGACCCTCTCAGGCTAAAATTTAAATCACAGGAGTGAGAACTTGAACCACGTTTTTGTAACTGACTGAGAAGTTTAGCTGATATTTAACTGGTTCTGTTTGTTGCTGCTTTTTTATACCTGCATACAATTTATAGGACTAAGCAGTATGGTCTTAAACACTGCTAATATTATTCCTTAATCCACTCAAAAGAAATGTTTGGCATTTAACTTCATAATAAAAGGTATCAATTAGGAACTGTCAATGTTTTCAGTAGTGATATCTAATTACTGCAACTTGCTATAGGCTATCTTGTTAAATTCTAGTTGAATGACTAAGTATTCCTGACAAGTTTAATGCATTATTAAAGGTGTAATTACTTGGTTATTGCTCATGTAATTCTGAGTTAATTACATGACATCTAAATTCATCATTTTTATGTTTATTGAACTTTGGTAAATTCACTTTTAGCTATTGCTTGATATTTACACTGTGACTCTCTTCTACTCATTTTGAACTTAAAGGAGAGTGCAGCCACATTTTCTCAGCACAGCAGGAGAAACCAGGAAGGGGGACAGGACTGTAACCATACCAAGTCTGATTTCCTTATCAGTTTTCCCTTCGCCTAGGCTTTCCTTGCCTGCTACCATTTAACCACATGATGGTTTGCTCAATTTTGAACAGGAGGAAATTAGACTACAAGTTTTCAGATTAATTGAAATTGTGATCCTACTGAAGTCAATGGCAGAACCCTCATACTGAGTGACAGGAGTTTACCTTTGGGATCGCCTGTGCTGGGAGCAGAGAGTGAACTGCCCCAAGGGCTCTGGGACATGGGATTTTCCCAGCGTTGGCACCAATGGTCAGATGCCAAGGGGGTGTTTCCAGGAGTCAGTCACTGTAGTTTCCACTCACAGCATTCGGAAGAAACGTATAAATAAAAAATGCATTTGAAATTCCCTCCTCCTACTTTGCTTCCTACCTAAAGAATGCCTTTTTCCCCACTCTGAATTTGAAAACGCAGCCTCTTGTGCTCCATTTAGGTCGTACCTTGGCTCCCCAGGGCCCACACTGTTGACCCACAGCAGGTGGAAAGAGCAAATGCTGTCCCTGCCACAGCTACCAAATGAAAACCTTGACAAGCTCAAGTGCCATCATTGCACAGCCAGTGGATCTGAGGTTATAATTCTTGTTTCATTCCCATTTGGAGGAAAGATCTTCAATTAAGCAGAAATTGATTTTCTAATGATTTTTTCCCTGCTCATGATTGGTAGATTGTTTGAAACTGTTCCAGCCCAACAACATACAGACAGAACAATTAAACATGCATTGTAGCTGACAGCAGGACAGATTTTAAGTCAGGGAATTCAATTTAGCCCTTTGATTTTTGGCAAGAAGAGCACCTTGCAACAATTATGAAGAAAGAAAATATTATTCTAGCTAAACTTTGTGACTACCAAGGCAGTCAGAAAGCAAGGAGGAAATGCAATGGGGCTTGGGAAGTTGTTTCTGAGTTTATGGAATCCCTCATGACTCTGCAGTGCAGTAAGACTGAAGTTAGTGCTCTTTCCAATTAAATAAATTACTTAAGTAGTTGGTGATGACCGAGACATTAGTGGAGGTTTAAATAAGTTATTTGGCAGATCAGATGCCGCATTGTCATTGTTGATAACGATACTTAAGAAATTAGGGACCCACAATCACAGTTTTCAAAGCGTATTTAAATTTTACTGTTGATGGAAAAGACTGAAAATGGAGTGATTCAAAGCCTACTAAGCTTAGTTGGCATTTTTCCATTAATTTCAAAGCCCTCTAGACCAAAATTTAAGGCATGGTCTTTCTGTAAAATAATACTTTTTGATGTGCACAGAGAACAATCAGAATAGGATTAAAATCCTATTAGATGTGAACTAAACTAATAACGTAAACCTTACTCTGTAATGATACGTTGACAGGCACTGGTTTACCTTCTAAACTCTCTAGATGTAGTTCTGATCCTACTCATTTTGTTAATAAGGTATAATTAAAATTGAGATCCTTACATCTACAGGACAACACTGAATGCAATTATCCATGTTGTGTTAATAGTTACTGGTGCTCACCTTGAGTCACCGTCCCTGGAGGGATTGAAAAGATGTGTGGATGTGGTACTTGGGGCCGCGGGCTAGTGCTGGGCTTGGCAGTGCTGGGGGAACAGCTGGGCTTGATCCTAAGGGTATTTTCCAGCCTAAATGATTCTATGATTTCATGACACAGCTGAGACAGGGATGATACAAGCACAGGACAAAAAGACAAACTGAGAAGTTAAAATGCCACTGTCAAAGCAACAGACAGTAGACCCAGACAAGCTGAGAACTCAAAGAAGCTCAGAGACAATGTCATTTGTCAAGAAGGACAAGAGATAGTGGCATACTAGCAATTTAATCCTTGTAGTAACTTTGTGGGCGTCCTAACCCTGAACAAAACCACTGGAGCACAAGCCAACGCTGAGCCAGCCTGGCCTACAATTCCCAGTCATTTCAAAACTGGACCACAGTGTGTCTCCAGTTAAATCCAGCTTAATCTTTTTCATCTGCACATGGTGTTGGCCAGGAGAGTCTAAACCTTCCTAGAACGAGTCAGTAAAAGTAGGTGCAACGTTTTCTTGAAGCAATCAAAGTAAATCCCATTTTCTATCAGTCTAATAAGGAAAGTTCGGAGATTTTCAGCTTGCATTTCCTAGTATGTTAATTTCATCATTGCCCACATATTATTCTGCTTGATCTGACCTGAATCTGACTTATTGCATTTCCCAAACTACTTTTCACTCAGCGGTTAATTAAAAGATTTGGTCCCTGACACACTGCTTACAGCCCTTATTGGCACCCATTAGCCCAGCTAGACTAATTCTCCTGAAAAGCAAACCTCCTTATATTCCCAGGGTCAAAAGTTCACAGACAATTCCCTAAATCTTTAACATTCACTGTTAGTTCATTATTTGAACCTGCTCTGCTGTGAGAGGCTGTATTCAAATGCAGGCATAAAAAGTCATTCAAAAAAGACAGTTTCTCACACAAATTCATCACTTGCAGTTCACTCCATCACTGTACAACATTGGGACTGTGCAGTGCAAGAGACACGAAATTATTTTTTTCGACTTTCCTTTGAGTACCTTTATGTTTAATACATAATTAACAAAGAAAAAGAGCATATTCTAATTTACACTAAGCAATTAGCATATGCATCGTGCCTCAAAATTACCTCAGCAGTTGCTTTTCCTGTGCACACACCCAGAGCATGGCATTGCCTTTCAGGCACATGCAGGACTAAAATACATACATAGACACCAAGATACACTGAAAGCAACAGCACCTCTATTCTGATAGTCCCATTTAAAGAGAATCAAAATTCCAGACCAGATCTCAGCTGAGGCTGTAAATAAATACCCACAGTTGTTCACGCACACCCCACACACATTCTCAAAGTGCACACTTACAGTAACATTGAAATTCATCTCATTTTAGAGAGAAAGATAAATCAGAACATTTGGATCTAGGTGGTAAAGCCCCAAAGCCCTGAATCTCTGAGAAGTCTGGCTCCTGGGCTTTGGTTCGAGCCCGTCTTTACTGTACTGAGATAAAGCAAAAACAACACTTGGGCAGGTGTGTGGGAAGGGAAAAAGGCAAAGTTTAATTATTAAAACTATGTGGCTGTGCAAGCATCCTACGTAAGTGAAGAGGAGTTGTCATTAAACTCAACCTTTCCCCCTTGAACCCGGTGTCTGGAATAGCTCAGACACCAACGACGACCTTATGTATTTCTTTTAATTATTCTGAAGTAACCTCCTCCAGCTCACTACAAGCCCTCAGCTACTTCAAGCAAAGACATTCTAATGATTTCGATTAAATCTTGGCCTCTCCCCAACAGAGCACAAATTAAAAGCATTACTAGGAGGATACAAGCTTCAGCGCTTGGAAGTGTTAGAGAAAGAGTGGGGAAAGCTGCCAAGAGCTTGTTGTCATTTCATATGCAGTGGGGGATGATTAACCCCTTGGTGGCTTTTCATAGCCTGGGAAGATCACACGTCTCTCTTCCCGGGGGGTTTCCTCATGACTGTCCCCCACATGACACTCTACACCCTTTTTAACTTGATATTTGGATAATATATTCCAACAATTCTTCTGACAAATCACTGTCATATTTAGGCTCCAAAATCAGCTGTGTTAGACTGGCATAATCTGGAGAAGAGAGGTCCAGCTGGGCTCTGCAAATCCCGTTCCAGAGGGTCTCCAACCTGTCCTATACATGGCTGCACTTTTACACAGAATTATCATTTTTGCTCAGTAGAAATCAGAATGCAGAACCTGAGCACAGCTTTGCTGAGACCCATCACTTCAGCTGAAGGACTGACTCCATCAGCTGGTGACAGCAGCACATTGTCATTCTCTGGTGGCCCAGCCTCTACCAGCAATGACAACACACAGCTTGTCCATCACACTCACGTCTCCTATCACCAACACTAGAAAAGTGTGTTCTATCTGTGAACAAACACATGGGGATTTTTTTTTTTTCCCACGTGAAATCACAGGGATCAAAGCAAAATCTCTCTTTTGAAAAGCAGCCCTATACATTATTTTTTTAACAGCACATTCAGCTGATAGTGGTTTCAAGAAACCACGCACTGGAGTAACCATGAGATGGGCCTGAAATAAATACAGAAAAATCCTCATGTAAAACAATTGTCTCAAAGAAAGTATGAAGAGTGGGAATTAGGCAAATTTGGTTTAGATCCTGGCATCATTATAAACAACAGAGACTTCTATGTTTTGCCTCTCTCCATTTTCTTTCCTATTTTCTATATTGTTAAAATGTAAATAATGAATCTAAATGATTGAAAAGTACTTTAAGATATTTGCATTGCATCCAAAAAAGCATGCCAGCAAAACCTTGTAGAATCAGTTTAGAAGGCACATTTTGGAAGGTGGCTGAGATGAGACTGCTCTGGGAGGTGGGGGTGGGGGGAGCTGACACAGCCTTGCAACGCCTCATGCTCCAGATTTATACAAACCAAATCAAGGAAGCACCAACCCAGCAGGGGATTATTATCACTAGAGATAACTACACACAGTTTCATTTTTAAAACAATCAGCATCGTCATCACTGTATTTTCCATTTCTTGAAACACAGGAATGTGATGGAATATCCATCTCCTTCCAGAAGTCAGAGCAACTTTCTCCCTAAAGGAAAATCTCCATAAAAAGAATCAATTCACTTAATTTGTCCATTTTTTTTTAAGATGCTTTGCTGAGCCTGTGTGTCTGAATATCACCAGTCCTAGTGCTCATTGATATTCCTATTTCTGCCCAACAGTAAAATACACTGGCTGCATCTCGGTGTGGTCCAGAGGAGGCCACGAAGATGCTCTGAGAGCTGGAGCACCACTGCTCTGGAGCCAGGCTGGGAGAGCTGGGGGTGTTCAGTCTGGAGAAGAGAAGGCTCCAGGGAGACCTTGGAGCCCCTCCCAGTACCTGAAAGGTCTACAGGAGAGCTGGAGAGGGACTTTGGAAAAGGGCCTGGAGTGGCAGGACAAGAAGGAATGGCTTTAAACTGACAGTCTCAGTTTAGATTAGATATTAGAAATTCTTCCCTCTTCCTTTACCATCCATTTGTCATTGCAAAAAGAGGGGGAAGTCTACAGCATGCCTTTAATTTTGTAGTGAAATCATGCAGGTGGCCCACTTTTTACATGAACACACTTCATATTTTTCAACGAGGACTACTTGAAAATGCTTTGAAAAGGAGACACTATAAGGAAGCTCTGAAGCCTCTTCAGAGAAGAGAAGCACAGGGTTGAAGGCAACAAGAGGGGGAAAAAGATTGTCAACCACGTGTCATAATCACAGAACAGAAAAGTATGCTTAAATACATCTCCCCTTTTACATTCATCCCATCATCCTCATTTTTATCCTCCTATTGCAATGAACCAATGTTGTTTTGCTGAGCAATTCAGGATGAAAATTCCTTAATATAATAAGAAATCCCCAATCAATTAGGATGTCAAATCAGGAAATAATTCCCTGTGCTACATCCAAAAGACCCGCTCCTATCTTTTGTCAGTCTCTGGATTGAAATGAAGAGGTAGCTGCACACAAAGCAAGCTGTCATGTCAAACAATACATCCTTCACTGCTTCAAGATATAAACACATTAAAATGTGGCAGGAGAAAAAGAGTCAGTCGAACCTGTTTCATGGAATTGGCTAATTGGCTAAATTCCACTTTGATAATAATGATAATCCTCGAGGAAATATCCTGTCCCGTAGTTGTGCTGTTCAGTTCTCTGCTTGCTACTTACCCTTCTCACTTGGTTCCCTGTGCTAGAAAATGTGCTGTAAAACTAATGAAAGACCAGGCTCTGCTTGACTGAAGGTTCCATCCATAAACTTTTATGTTACCCAGAATTCTGGAGTCAGGATAATAAATTTAGGATTGGGATTACAATCACAATAAACAAACACGGCCTTTGAAAGCAGGTTCCAACAGGTGACGGAAAACTGAAAAATTACTTGCTCTGAATACACATCACTATTCACACACGAAAACATTCCTTCTACAAATTCATATTGCTAGAAAACATGTAGGCTGGAATAAATAATATTAACCAGCTTGCCATTAGCATATGGCAGGCATACACTTGGAGAAAACTTGAACACTAAGCAAACATTTAATAATTAGAGTAACCATCCATTTATAGAATTTATATACCCGTTTAATAATTAGTGTGACTCTCCATTTATAGAATTGAAATATTTGGTTCTAAAATAATAAAATTTTGAAAAATAAAGCAGTTGTACTAAATAACCTCTCTTCCTTATACAAGACAAGTAAAAATTTAACAGATACCTGATAAAACCTATATATCTGTTTCACCACTGTGCTAATTCACATTCATTAACACTGCACAGAAATCACTGCACCATTAATGGTGTTGACTTCCAACTCAGAGGAGTTTCTTGAGCCTAAAATATGAAGTAAAAGTACCTTTAGGGGCATAAACCACCCCAGTTTTACACTCCTTTCCTCAATGTGTTCATCACCCACCACCCCCTCTCCCCAGCAGCAGCAGCAGCAGCCTGCAGTGGCTCCCTGTCAGCCTGGTAAGGGCCCAGTCCACACTTAAAATAACAAATTTCTATGCATTTATTTGCTTTTACAACAAAAGTCCAAGCAGAACAGCCATCAAGGGAAACTTAAAATGAAACTGCAGCTTAGGGTCTGGATGTGAGGAAAAATGCTGACCTGGCTGGAAATGAAGAGGTACCACAGGCTTTCTGCTCGTATTTTGCACACCCCAGCCATCCTAAATTACTCTCAATCACAGCTCCATTCAGACCCAGACATCTCCAAATTGTACATAGCGTAAAACATAAAAAGGAATAATGTGAATCCTGTTATGGGTCATTGGATTTTTTGTGATTATTAAGATAAACTCTGAGAGACAAAAGCTTAACAGTCTGCAGAAAGAGAAAAGGCCCTGTGATAATTGATTTAAGATGAAAATTGATCGAGTAGTTTTTGTAAGGCATAAAAATATGGTATTTTCAAAGAGTAATAAAAATTACAAATATTCATTTCTTATATCCCCTTAAGACACATGAGGGGTAGTCAGCCAAGATCTCCTTATCAGATGGTTGGCACCATCCAACAGAAGCAGGCTTCATTTGCAATTCGATTTGTACAGCACAGGGTTGAAATGAAGGGCAGCAAATTTCTGAACAACTACTACATTATATGCATCCAGCCTGGAGCTTCATTTATCACAACATTTCCTGTGGTGTAAAGTGTCTTTTAGTCACACTTAATATTTGACTAAAAAGTGAATGGTCTTAATGATGTTTACTGCCTTAACTTGAAGGTGTAGCAAAGGGGAAGCAGGTTCAGTGGTTAATTTAGCCAATTTTATTTTCCCTGTCATTTTGGAAATGTGTAGAAACTCATGCTTGCCAAGGTTCATGGTCTGGCACTTCTGCAAGATGCAATCTTTCAAACCCAGGACTCTGGAGCACAGGAGTTAATGCTTGGAGAGAGCTATGCTATTTGGCTCCTGGGGATTCCTCAAGATGCAAAGAGGGGCTTGTCTTTCTTCTTCCAGCACGAAAACCATCTTATACCACGTTGTAAGAACAGATGACCAAGACAAATGATTTACACAAAACACAATGACATAAGGAGACCATTATCCGTGAAAAAAGCAGTTGAATAAACAAAGCCAACATTAAAAACATGATGGTGTTCTAAAGTAAAAAGTGATTTGTCTTCATTTCCCTTCTAATTCCGAGGTGATTTGCTACCGTAATGTCCAAGCAATACCACTTAGAATAAACAGACCAAATCTGTTCCTTCCTTCCTCTGGCCAGAAGAGACTTTGCTCCTCTTCCAGCCACACATCATCTGCAGCCTAAAGTTAAGCCTAGTCCTGTTGTCTCAGTTCTTCCCAAAACCAGCGTCTCTCAAACTACTCTTTTTTTGCTCTTGAAAGAGCAAAAGCATTTTCATCTTCAAATAGATAAAACAAATAATTGATCGGTCAAGTAATACTTTGGAATGCCTGGAGGTGGAAGGAGGAAATAGGCAAGGGAAGAATGGGAAAAGAAAGGGTTTCAACTCCACTAGAGAAACCCTTCCAAGTGTTTTGGGATTTCAATTCCATTGGAAGGGTTGTGCACGTGAAGGAAAGTCTTCCTGGGCATTTCCTACAGGATCCCAGTGGTTCATGGAAAGACAGGCTGCCTTCTGGCCATCCACAGCCTCTCTGCCAGGCCCTCCTGACAGGAGGTGTTTGCAGGGTGCTTTAGAGAAACACAAACACCAATCCAAAAAAACAGTTAGGGAGTGGGAGTGGAAAATTCCTCAATTCCTAACTGTGCAACATGCAGCGTTTCAACAGCTTTTGTGAAAGCTTTTGAAAACATCAACAAGCCGTGCGGCTCCCAGCACTTTGCAAAACAAATGTACTCAGATATTAAGGCCGCAGAGGTGACTCTGTCAACCAGCAGAAAACATGACAACAGCAAAGCAGGGAATGCGGGGGAAGTTGTTTGGAATTTTTATTATTGTCAACTACGGAGATAGAAATGCAGACAGAACTCGGCATCTACTCCCACAGGAAAACTGCATTGGGCCTGGAAGTCTACTTGAAAAGAAAAACAACAAATAACAGAAAAGGAGCCGGGAAAAATAAAGGCTATTTCAGCCAATTTCTCCATCCCCCATTTGGTGCAAGACTGCAAGGAGGAAAGGAAAAGCTGAGTTTAAGATATCTTTTCACCTTCTGGGCCCACCACCAGATCAGCTGAGACCAGTTTAGCAGCCTGAGCTATTCCTACCTGCATGTGGGTTTACCTGGACCCCCAAAAAGGGAGGTCCCACTTCCCTGTAAGTTGTGTGATGCCCTGAGTGAACTGTGGAACTCCTTCAATAAGCACTTCAGGGAGGATACCAATATGAAAAGAAGCCTTAATAAAGTATTTTCCTGCCTGAATTAGCTCTGCTCAAGATTCCAGTGGAGGAAGTGGGAACTTCCCAAAGAAGGGGCAAGAAGGGGGATGGAAGACTTGCTTGTTGCACCTCCCACAAACCTTCCGTGTCCATGCCACTGACTTCAAGATGACTTGTAAGCCAATCTTCTCCTAAAACACATTTTAATCAGTGCTTAAGCTGCAGGTTGGCCCAGGAACAAAAACAAGTGGAAACTGCACTCATGCTGTATTAAAGTGGGTGGAGGGAAACCTAAGAGGAATTTCAGTTCTTTGGGACCAACAATGTTCAAAGACAAGAGCAGCTTTTTGTACGGGGCTTCCATCTGGGCTGTACCCAGGATTCCCATCTCAAAGTCAATGAACCTTGCATCGTTTTATCTTATAGCCCTCAAAGGCAGTAGCACATTGAGTATGATCCATTTTTTATACATACAAAGCAAAGGAATATATTTTCCATATGTTTGTCACATGTTTTGTTCAAGTCCCATTGCCAACTCTTAGCACAGCTCATGTGCAGTGGATTTGTAGGGCCTGACTTTGGAAGAACTTAGTTTCAACTGTGCATTTTTTGCCCATTTCATTTGTACAGCCAGATTTGTATGCACCGAGAAATTACCCTGAAAATATCTATTTCTCAAATACCTGAAATCCCATCATATAAGACATGATATGCACAACATGGCTACAAAGGTTTGTTAAATCCCTTTTATTCTTTTTAAAACACACATGTGCACACCTAGTAAGGGCTACAGAAACCACCTAGACAGCAAAGCAATAGAATGTCAGAAACACACACACTACTTATGTATGCAGGAACAGGGTTTTATCACTGCAGTGTTTGAACTTTCTCCAATTAACAGTTCCTTCCTTCCTTCTCCAAGTATAAAAGCAATAAATATATTAGTTTACATGGACTTCTACAGTGTATGGAAACAAAGAATTCATGTTTCCACTTTAAGATTGCTTCATTTTGTTAAACTATATTCTGACTATAAGTATCTTTTCTAGAACTGAAGTTTAGGGTTTGAGGGGTTTTTACCTATATTATTTAAGTGATGAATTATAACATACTGAAACAAAAAATAGCACGCTCTTCAATACAAATGTTTTTGTTTTTCTCCAGAAAAATTCAAAAAAATGCTTTTTCATTCTTCAGCCTAAGAGGAAAAAGAGTAATTCATCTTCAGTAAAAGGGACAGCAGGGACACTTTTCATCTGGTTTTAATAGTTACCTTCCCAACAAGAACCAATCTTGGTGTGCAAGCCATTCCTAAGGTGCCTACACTGCACAAGCAAAAAAAAACCAGCCCAACAACCACCAGGAACTCAAATTCTTCATCTTCAATCTGCCAAGAACCAGCAGAACCAGCCAAGAAATTCAACCCCACTCTTATGGAAGATCAATCCATTTCTCTGTGCTCTCATGCTGGATGTTATTCTCCTGTATAATAGAAGAGTTTACAGTTCTTGCCCTCACTAAAATTCTCTTACTGATGAAAATGGATTTGTTCTTCCCAAATCAAACCAGAATACTCCAAGAACTAGGGAAGGATGATTTGTTTCACACCCTGCCCCAAAGGGTTAAGAACTTGAAAGGCCCTACAGGCAAGTGCTGCTGAACCATATCCTGTCTCCAGTGCTGCACTTGTGGTGAAGTAGCTGAGTATAACACAGCTCCCTTGCTAATCAGGTATTTTCTCTCTCATTTGCATACCCTTCAAGCTGCTGTGGGTGCCAACATCAGTGCTATGGCTGCACACACAGTCCTCCACTACACCTCTGAACACCAGTTTTTGCAACAAATCCTCATTATCCAGCATGAAGGTGGACACACCACCTTGTACTACAAGGCCCCTGTGCAAGTTATTAATGATTAAAAGCAATTTCCTCCCTTTATGTTCACATCTCCATTGCCCATGCACTTTGGAAAACAGACTCTAATACAAATGACATGGCTTTCAAAAGTTTCTGCTTTACCCCTGGGCAAAAAACAATAAACACCTTGATGGAGCTTTTATCAATCAATTTTCATTTAGTTTCTTTCTATTAAAAAGTCTTAAGATGCTATTCTGAACACAAGGAGCAACAGCAATGTACTTCAGGGTAAAACAACAGTATTACTCAAAACAATGTGAATGGTATGTTCTGCAATTTGTGGAGGTAGATCCCATTGATCAACTTTATTGCAAATCACAGCATATCATGCGATTAATTTGTTTTTTCAAATATAAAGCAGGGGATATAACTCTGACTTGAAAGGGATTTTATTTTGTATTAAATTGGTGAAGTAGCAAATGCCATTTCATATACATTTACCAAATAAGAGCAGCTATATATATATTGGGCAGCACACAATGTCACAAAATTATGGTTTAATTTCCTGAGGGAGTAGCTATGAAGGTGCAGATACTCCACTCCTAATAAAATTCTAATTATTCTAATTATTATATTAATAGTCAGTGAAAATCAAAATTTTGATCCTGAATTAATTTAAAAGCTTGACCTAGCCTGAGCCAGTGGTGTAAATCCAGAGGAGTTCCTGTGACGTTCCTCTGGTTTTACATCAATCTGTTTGAAATCACAAACTTGGCCCCAAATGCTAAAAAGCACAGAACAGCTGCCTATTGATGTCTGCATAGATTTGGAAGCTTGATGCAACAGCATTAGCATATTGATTTTTTCCCCCCTAGGAATTTGCCAGAAAAGAAATAGAAATTCAGTGTTTGATCCCAAATCTGAACAACCTTCAGGGCTTGCTTCCAGTTTGGTACAGAAAAACAAAGCAAGGGAGATAAGAACGTACAAATTTCAGCTCGTACCAGGCAGTTACAAATGGGCTGCACTGACCACAAAGAAGACAAGAGGCTCTTTTAAGTCAAAAAAAAAAGGAAAGAAACACGGGTTGGAAATTATTTTCTTAGAGTGAAACATCTTGCAATGAAGTGACTGAATGCTGAGGAATCCAATTACTACTGTTGTGGGGAAAGAAGCCTTTAAATTTGGGCTGTTTGAACACAAGAGAAATCTTATTAAAGATTTCTTCATCAAACCTAAGGTCTCATTGGAATTACAGATCACTTAGGCACTAATGCAACAGGCATCTAATACAGCTCTGACCCAGCTCCTACTCAAATAAACTGAAAAAATCCCATTAATTTCAAAAAAACACCCCATTATATCATACCTGAGATAACCAAACCTGGCAAAAAGGAGGTTTAGATTTACAATTAATGAAGCTGCTGGTGTTGGGAGTTGATTGTAACTGAGGATGAATTCAGAACTGGAACAGTTCAAGGGAAACCAGTTTGCATGTCTCCCTTTATCTGAGTAAAAGTAGATTCTTTTATATTCAAACGCCAGGCATTTTCAAAACCACCTTCTAAAGCTCACCTGGTTACTCAAAATCTTGACCACACTTTGGGCTAATCATCTAGAATGAAGGCAGCTGAATTCCCAAAACTGGCAGCAGGATCACTCTAAGACTCTGCCCTGGAAATTAAGCAACTTGGGATCCCACTATTTCTCCTTTATAGCAGTTCAAGAACCAGAATAATACTTTTCGCCCTTTGTTTGAAAATTACACAGACAAAAATTCAGGGGCTGAAAGCTGCTCCTGAATTTTTTTTTTTCATTTTTTTTTTTTTTAAATAGAGGATGCAGTGAAAGGATTGAATGACACAAAACTTTGTTTCTGCTTCTATTAGCCCTGATAAATCTGTTCCACAAATATATGAGCCAGTATCACTGGCCAGCCACAAATATCAGCCAGCAAGATAGGAAAACATCCCTCCTGCCTCTCCTCTCTGCCCCTGCCCCTGGTGTTGGGTCCTCCCTTTCCTCTCAACTTGGCTTTCCCCACTCCCACCCATAACCTGATGCAATTTGTTCTGTATTTCCATCACATGGCCACAAATTACTTAGAATGCAGTGGGATGTAGAAGCCCCAGGTGCTGGGGACTAAAAAATGGTAAGAACAAACTGGTAATTTGCTTCCCAAAGAGATCACACCTTCAGAGCCCCCTCTTGCATCTCAACACATGTTAAACGGTCCATACAAGATTCCCTTCTTTTTTTTTGCTTTAGCCATTTACTCTTCCATATCTCCTTTATCACCCCAGTAAATTGCTGGCAATTATTTAGTTGAATAGAAATTCAAATACATAAAACCACTTGACACCTTTCTCTTAAAACCAAACCAGTCTGCCCTGTACCAGAATAAGCATGAAAGTGGGAAGTAACCACGTGATGTGGAAGCTTTCCCTCGTCACATCCCCTGACTCCGTATTGGGAAGAGCATTTCAACTCAGCCAGTGCCCATGGGAAGCAAACCAGCAGCTATTTGCTGACATGAACAGAGTGATCAAAATATTTTCCTGCCCAGTATTTAAATCTTGGCTACTTCTTAAGTCTACACAACGCTATGTGGAATGCCAGCTCTGAGCATGACCCACTGTTTCCAGGCACAGCTCTGCAGTATTCCCTGAGGATTACAACTCAAACAGCTCATTGTAGGAGCCCTTCATGTGCAGATAGAGACATTCTGTGAGGTTCAAGAGCAGGTTAAGCTGTGTATGTAGCCATAGCAGAGTGAAATCCTCATCTTCAGCTGGGAAGTTAAGCCTTTCCACGATAAATATAATAAGTAAGAGGGACAGCAAGCGTGTGCCAACTCCCCGTTTTGGTCCTGACACAGGTGTGAAGCTGTGCTTGCACCTGAATTTTCTGTGAACTAGTTAACATTTCCATTGGACTTTATGTAAAAATGAAGTAAAATCATCAGACAACCCTTCTAGCATAACTGCACTTTCCAGCACAGCTTCCAAAGCTGGAAACATGGGTCAACACTGGAAATATTTCACATGGCACCTAACCAGTGTGGAAACAAATGCCAAGCATGATCTTGTGTCATCCAGATTAGCTCCCACTGGTGCTTGGATTCAAATTAATGGGTTACCCTCCCAGCAAATGTCACAGGAAAACCTTGCCAGGAAACAGCTTACCAAAAAAAAAAAAAAGGAAGAAAAAAAAAATATAATCCTATTTCATCTTGAATGAGGGATTCCATTTCAGTCAGAAGGTTTTCCTTCCCATTGCCTGTGTCTGAGCACAGCTTGGGAAATGAGATCAAACAGCATCAACAAACACCAGCTTACACACACGAGGAACCAACGAGGGAACTGGTAGTATCAAGACAATTCCTGTCCCCTGAGCCTCTTCCTTCTCTTTAATATTTCTGATTCCATTCAAAAGGTTAAAAGGTATGGCACACCTTTCAGAAAGGAGAATGTTAATACCAAGCAGCTTCAAAAGGCTTTGCCTTTGTTCCTGATCTAGAGGAAGTTTAAACTCTGACAAACCTCTAGGATGGAAAGATGCTCCACAGTGTGTCTGAAAACTGAGACAAGTTCCTGAAAATCTTATTGACCAGAGAGAAAGGGATGTCAGTTTTTCTCACTGTACTTTATCTACAAGGTTTCCATCTTCAAACAGACAAAATTCTCATTTTATTTAGCTTTGCATACCTTAAGGCAGATAATTTTCCTGTTTTGGATCCAAGGGGCTAAACTGGTAGGGAACTGGTCTTTTTTCAATGGTCTTCCTCAGCCAGTTGAACTCCTTGGCCTGACTTTTCTCACAGATGCCAAAGAACTCCAAAACTGGGGCAGGATCAGGCAGGTGGAGATAGGCAGGATGGTAGGACTGACTTGTTTGGGGGTTACAGCACCACACTCCAAAGTGGCATCCTGAGCTAACCCACTTTGCTTTCCCACAGCCCAAACTAACCAGCTCCATTGGAAGTAGTTCCAAAGAAGTGATAACCCCACCCTGGCCATTTGGGAGCTACAGCTACAGACAGCAAAACTAGAAACTCTATTTCTCTTTTGAGTGAGAATTCTTGCAAAATGAGATTACACCAAAAGGAAAGTCATTAAATAATGGACTACTTAAGCAAATGTTTAAATGGTATCAGTGGGCCTTGTCTACACACATTTGGATTACTTTAATAGAGCTCCGATTCTATGAAATATAATCTACAATTAATCGACAATAATAGAAATTTTTCAAAGACTTTTTGATGAGATTCAGAACCTCTCTAGCTACTATAAGATATTATTTCTCTGAACCAACATCATGAATTCAAGCAAGTGGATGCTGCAGCCCTTCTGCCAGACTCTCCCCAGTGAAACAAGTTTGGGACAAAGCAATTTCCCTCACTGTAGTGAAACTGTGCTCAGTGTTAGGAAGCAACACGTGTGAAATGAAACAGACAGAGAGTTGACCAAGGGGTCTTCTCCATCCAAACCACCCTAACTTCTCCTGGTGACACCAAAAGTCATGCTCAGAGCTGCCTGCACCAGTGCAGGGTATTTAGGGCAATCCAGCTGCCTCTGCATCAGTTCAGAGACCTGACAGTAACCTTGGGCAGGGCTGAGCTCACCCCTTTTCTCACCACAGCTGGAGCTGGGAGAAAACATGTGCACACTCTTCTGAATCAAAGAAATAGGATATTGTCTTCCTGCGAGGTGGAAATGCTACATTGACTATTTCACTTAATTTTAGACGTAATCTAAAATTAATCTGTTTCAGGAATCAAAATTCCTTAGCTCTTACAGTATTAGGATTGGGGGAAAAAACAGTTAAAAACCAGTTTACTTATTATCTTTTCTGCTGTTTGTTTACTCCTGTATGCCAGATGGCTTGGACTGTGAAAACAGATCCATGAGATGACACATAATCCTGCAAATATTCAGTGCCTGGACCTCCAGTGGAGCTCACTAGAAGTCCCATACAAATGGTGCCTTAGCGACTATTTCATTTCTGTTTATAATCAGCTTCACTTTCTCATTCTCTCAAATTAACAAAGTATTGCCACATTCAGGCTGCAGACAAAGGACATACATCCCACACATAGCTATTCTATGAATCTGTTTTCCTCTTTAGCATCAGAAAACACTGTTTATGTTACGCCTCTCCATAACTACTCACTTTACCTATCAAGCCTCTGGATTTTTTCCTTTTTAATTACTTACCAAACTGTTTCTAAAAGTGATTTCCCCTTCCTGGTTCTTCTGATTCTCTGCCATGGATTAACTATGATGCAGAATCTTTGGTATCACACTGATTTCCATTGCACAGAATCATAGAATCATTGAAGTCGGAAAAGACCTCCCATCGAGCCACACAGGAAAGATCAGAACTGCACATCCTCCAGGACTGCCAGCCACCCTGACAGCCTTCTCCAGGGATGACCTCACCAGGGTTTTCCTGCAGCTCTCAGGGAAGGCACATAACAGTCTCTGCCTCAGTTTGCTACTACTGCTCTGCTCCTGCCTTCACTCTTTCACCTCCCCCTTCCCAGAGCTCACCCTGCAGTTCCCCATTATGGCCTGAGGACACTGAGACTCTGAGGGTCTGCAGGGAAAGACTCACCTGCAGAAGAAGCAGCTGAGCTGGAGCAGCATCTCTGACCAAACACAACTCTGTGCAGTGCTGTCTAAGGAACCCAAAGGTTATGGCATCCTTGTGCACATATTCACCAGCTTCCTCTCCATAATGGGCAAGACCTCCCAGACAAGCACCTGTAGCACTTCTCCACAGCCCTGTTTGCCTGGACCTGCCTATGTGAAGCTTTGAGAGTCTTAAGCAACTCCACAAACAACCTACAAATCTGTGAACAAATCCATACTCCCTTAAAAGCACTAAAGGAAAGGGGGATCTCAAAGGGATAAGGTACAATTAAGAACCCAGGGCTCAGTGGTCTTTAATGGTGTTTAATTAATCCTGTCTGTGGCAAATTGACTAATATCAAAGTCTTCCCTGAAGTTGCCTGCCAGGATCAATCTATGAGGAAACCCTCTCCTTGCCTGCCCACCTGGCTTTGATATTAAACCCATACCAGCAAGTGTCAGGAGTGGTGCATGTTCAGTGTTGCCCAGGCAGGAATCACCTCTCTGCCCAGAACTACAGGACTATCGCCTTCCTTCTTTGCTGAAAAGCACTGAATTATCAGCTGAGGGTGTTGGGTGACACGAAAAAAGAGTGAATGTGTATCTATCATGGTGCAGGGATACACTCAGGTTTCCCTGCAACTACTTCAACTATCAAAAGCAAGAGAAAATAACAGGACATGAATAAAAACACCAAAACAACGAGAAGGCAAGAAGATGATGCTGAGAGTAATTCTATAATATTTTGTAGGTGTAAATCTGTAAATCATACTTAATAATACATTAGTTTTAAATCGATATGCCAGCTGCATCTGTCCAAAGGTACCAATGCCTAATGAAATCCAGACAACTAGAGTAAAACAACACCATTTTGTAAGGTAAAACTTTTCCTTTCCATTACTTTATCTGCATTTAACCTCCTAGAGGCTTCAGCCCAGCACAAGCCCACAGAATTAAATTCATTATTATTCATTATTCAAACACCATCCCTTTGTTTTCTGGAATAGCTTTGTAGCCTGGAGTCAAATGAGCTAAAGTAAAATTATGTGACTTGGCATTGAAAATATATTACCTCAGCTGCCAGAACGGATTTAGCAGAATATGTGCGCAGTTCGTCACTTCTTCCACAACTGCCTTCATGCACACAAAGGGGTATGACAGCCCCTGAGTTATGAGAGGCCATTCTAGGGGCTGTGATGGATTAGATTGTTTCATGCACTGACTTAAGATCTCATTTCCTGCAACATTCACAAGTGCTTTCTCCACGGCTGAATAGAAACCTGTTCTGTCCCATGTATATTGCCTGCCCTTGTTAGCCAGGGAAACTATAGATGGGGGGAATTCACACTAGAAGAGCTCCCACTTGCTCAGGGATTCAGGCAAAGTCTCCAAACAGGCTGAGACATTTAAGAAGTGACAAGCAGGTTCTGCCCGTGCTTTTTATTGAGTCCTAATCGATTTACTCTAGAATAAGGGGAACAGTGAGATGCCTGCAGTGAGAACAGAGCAGGAGGAAAATTCTAATCACACCTCTGACAGGTCTCACTCTGCAAATCCTAAAACACTAAACCTGGGCTATTAGCAGTGAGACAACAGGATAAACTCTTCATCTGGGGCTTTCTGCACATTGCTAAATCCACTCTCTATCAGATGCTACAGTCTGAGGAGATGTTAAATGTAGTTTTAGGTGCAGTACTCTCAAATCAGAAGTGTCCAGACACAACACTAACTCAGCCGTGCATCTGTATGGTATAGAATCATAGAATCACATTATGCTTTGGGTTGGAAGAGACCTTGGAGATCCTCTCATTCAAGCCATGACCGGGTTGCTCAGCACACTGTGGTCTCACCGTGCAAGTTCAAAGTCTCACAGTCCCTCCTGGAGCCAGCAAGCTGGGGGGAAACAGCCCCAGTGTAGCTCCCTGTGCTCTGGTGACCTTGCCAGAAGCACCAGCACAGCCTCTGCAGATCCTGCTCAGGCGTGCACCCCAGGAGTGGGGCAATGCATGACTGCTATCTGTGAAACATCAATAACTGCCCTCCTTCCACCACTGAGATTAACTTCACCTCTTAAAGCATTAACAATTTTAACCGGACTAACCTGACCAAAATTGCCACTAACATTTTTTTTAAGTCCTAAAAACTCATCAACTACATTAAAATTAATGCAGATGGGAAACCATAACCACGCAGCACTTCTTGCATCACGCAGTGACAACCAACCAAAGACCACAAGCACAGGCGAACACATAATCACAGGCTAATCAGCTGGATTTTCCCCCATTCCCTTTGCTTGAGCTATATCATAATAGAATCTATGAACTGCAAGGTACATGGTAATTAATCTTTGAACTACTTGTTAAGTTAAAGCGTGAGTTGAATATTAAGTTGAATGTGTTTGCAACCACTGTCTTCAGTAAAGGTGTGTGGAAAAATTGCCAACAGAATGGAGAAGGAAAAAAACCACAGAGCATCATCCTCTCCCAGCCTAAATAAGGGGTAAGGGAGGTAAAATAAAGTCAGTAGTAAAAATAGTCTCTTGAGAACTTCTAGCCCTAATTTAACCCAGCACAGTGTTAGCTAGAGGTGCCCTCCAGTAATACAATTACAAGAAGGCCACCAAAATAGGTTTTCCCTCTGGAGAATTCACTGCCTTTACATTCTAAACATGGCATACGAAGGAAGAGAATTTTTTTAAGTGTCTTCTTCACCCCCACCCCCATGCCTGGTCTCTGAGCTAGATGAGGAAAGGGGGAAGCGAGAACACAGACACACACACACTTCTCTCTCCTTCATGCATTTTTTAGTGTAGAGATGGCAACAACAATATTAACAAAAATTAACGCAGGCAGGCGTGGGGAAAATCTAATGCACTGGCAAAGAGATGCTCAGGGAAACCAGGCTGACTTTTAAAGAGGAATCTGGGAGGCTGAGCAAAAAGAGACCTTGATAACTATTTTTATGGATTATGGAAAGTTTGAAGACTTTTTTTTCCCCCCATTCTGAGCAATGCTGGAGACCAGAATGCCAAGCTAATGTTTACTATCATCAGTATGTCTTTCATATGTTACTAGTCCATCACTGTACTGTACATGTGCCACGAAACAGATTCTGAAACATGTTTGTAATTTGCATTAACAAGAGCTCCATTCTATACATATTCAATAGCCCCAAAGATATCACATAATCCAGTCTAATTTTAACCCACCTGTTTCCCACTCTCTCTACCCCACATTTTTAAACTGTTTCGCTCAGGGCTCATTGGATTCAGTGGAAAGTTTTCTACACAGTTCAATGAATAGCTGGTCCAACCATAAGACAAGAGTTAATCAGCTTATTTCTAGTTAGCATGCACTTAATACTAAACACATGTGCAACAGATTTGCTGAAAAGATAGATTTAAGCATGGGCTTAAAGGCCTCCTCAAACTAGAACCTAGGAAAAATGAAATCCTAAAAAACTGCAAAACTACCAAAATATTCAAGTGTTTTAATAGGCTGTTTGACACATACTCGCTAATTCTGAACAGAACATTATGAACCTATTTGGGTTTATATTTAAATGTCCATTAGTATGCAGTTATGGTACAGAAGCAGGCCAAAGAGATATAAACCAAATCATTTGTACATGTCATGACAGCAGAATAGAAAGCTCTGGAGTCAGGACTATCAGATAGAATTCGTGGAACAATCTGATATTCTGTGGGATCTGTTAATGAAACAGCTCATTTATTGGTTACAATCCCAAATCAGAGACTTGGGTGCACAACTGCACAAGTATCCTATTTACAGACAACTAGAAGCACAATTCCAATAAGTACTAACAGAGTTGGCTGGCTTTTTTTCCAGCAAGTGTTTCCACATCTATATTTGCTCTAATTGCTCACCTTATTAGTCCCTTTTTTTTTTTTCCTGCTTAGTGAAACAAAAGAGTATCTCACCACTCACCAGGCACATGAGCATAAGCCTGGGCTTTGCTCTGCAGCACCACTGCTTTGGACTTTACTTGGGGTGGGTAACTCCTCGGGGTGATGACCTGTGGACACAGTGCTATTATAGGACACGCAGTGCAAAGTGCCAATACAAATTGTTTCTTCTGTAAGAGGATAACATTTGGGGTTTGGGGCTTTTTTTTTTTGGTGTTCTTTCCCTTCAGGGAAATGATGAGCTGAGCTAAAGCCTCCTTGTTTCTCAGATGATTTTTTAATATATATTATATGTATTATACAAACATTGGTATATTGCCATGAGTATGTTATGTATAATATCCTATATTACTATAATTATATTACTGTAGTATCTTATTAAATGCAAAGAGATATGCCTAGTTGCAGTGTAGTTATTAGATGTTCAATTTCAATTGATTGTCAAGAACATAGTCATTAAGATTAAACATCTGTTTAATAGGTATATCTTATTACATAGTTGTACTTAAGTCCACGGGCAAAATCTGATTTAACATGAGACATAGTTTAAATAAACTAATTATGCAAGCATGATCTAAAACCAAGCTAAACATGGACCTTTGAAAATGACACATGAATTTAATCAAAGCCAGGGCCTCAAAGTGAGCAGAACTTAACCACTGGCCTGACTCATGCATGTGTTTTGATTTCACAGCTGAAACCAGTAAAGCCAGCACCCTCTGGGGGCTTCCTGACTCAACAGTGCCTCCCCACCCACAGATTACAAAGCACTAAGTTGTCTCTTTGGTTCCAATTACAGGAAACATTGCTGTGCTTTGTTTGGGAAAGTGCAAGGCATCACCTCTCCAACAGTAGTGAAGTTTCCAGGGATTTGGGCTGAAGGCTCAGGACCGATTGGCTCAGTCACCCCAACCAGGGACAGGTGTTTCCACAAAACCCTCTGGCTCCATCAGCCTCCCACCCTGTGCCTCATCAGGAGACACCAGACCCATCACAGACCCTTATCCTTTGTCCAAATTAACAACCTCATGCTCCCACAGGAGTGAAAACACCCAAGTGTTAAGAGGGCGGGCAAACTGGCCCTACTCAAAGGCATGGCAAGGAAGACACAGTCCTGCTGATCAACAAGCCCGTCCTTGTTCCTACAGTCCAAAGCCAAGGTCCAGCAACATAAAGTACTGAAATTCCTTACCCAAGCGAGGAAAGCCTGGTCTGGTTTATTTTCTGCTAAATTTAGGACTTAAGGGGAATAGATCACGTATCTGCATTTGAGACGGCTAAAAAGTGTTTCCACAAACTCAAAGCAGGTCTCGGACAAACCTCACTAATACCTTTTTCCTGTTTTATTAATGGCCACACCATCAGCAGGCTCGTCTCTGAGTCTCCAGGGAAATAATCTTGCGTGCCTTATTGACAGTGGGAGACTGGCTGAGCCTTTTGATACACCCATTCCTCAATTCTTTCAATACTTGATGATTTTCTCAAGACCTCTAGCTTATTGCCACAGGAGAAATGGAGCTGGTCAGGAAACCAGATATCAGCTCCATTCAATTACTTAAGGTTGGGAATTTTTTCCATCTGGATTCAGGAATCAGCCTCATGTCATGGAAGTGAAATTCAACTTTAATATTGAAATATGTCATTTCCAGAATGAATTATGATCTCTCAGATGTTCACATACCTTCCTGGAGGACTATACCAAGTCAGACAGCCTTTGTCGCTACAGCCCAAGCCTGACAAAATTTTTGTTGGCTTCAGCATCACCCATCCCTGCCAAGCAAGGGTGAAATAGACTCTCAGTAATTTTGCCATTCCTGCTCCGTGTTGAAAAGTGCCACATTCATTTTCAAATCTGTCACAGCCGTTTGGCAATTAAAGACCTCCGAGCTCCAAAAGCCTCTGGAAACCACAGGTCGCTGGCAGTAGGTTGGAATCATAGAATCCCGGAATGGTTTGGGTTGGAAGGGACCTCAAAGATCACTTCATTCCAACCCCCTGCTGTGGGCAGGGCAACTTCCACTAGACCAGGTTGCTCAGAGCCCCATCCAACCTGGCTTTGAACACTTCCAGGGATGGAGAGTACACAACCTGTCTGTACAACCTATGTCAGGGTCCCACCACCCTCTGAGTTAAGAGTTTACTCCTGATATCTAATTTAAACTTCTCTCCCTTCTCACTGTGGCCGTTCTCCCTTGTCCTATCACTACATGCCCTTGTGGAAAGTCCCTCTCCAAGAGGACAAGGAGCTGGGAGCCCAGGAACACCATTCCCCCCAGCTCCAGTGCCCTACGTTGCTCCTGTTCAGCCCACATGAACCAGCCAGGCTCAGGGCTGAAGGGACAATTGTAGTTGGACCAACTCTTTGCTTCAGGTTCACAAACAATTCAAGCAAAACCCGATGGCACCTCAGAAAACCAAACTGATTTGTAACAAAACTTGTTCATCTCCTGTGGGAAGTTCTCAACATTTAACAGCTTCTATACAATCTTTAAATAAATCAAGCCAGTGTGTTCTAACGGATGAAATTAAAAGTTACCTTGAGATTCTTTTCATTTGACTTCAATTTTCCCAAAACAGCTTCATCTTTTTCAAGAATGTATGCCTAGTGCTATAGCAATGCAGAAAACCTCAAAAACAAATGTGGGTGCACCCTCTCAATACACAGGCCAGAAAAATGTCCAATTTTTTTTCTCATGGTTTTTAATTGCTTAGAGATGGCAATGCTGGCAATTGATGCTATGGAATGCTACTTCTTTTCCCACATCTCAGTAATTGTTCTAATGACCTCCTTGCAACATATTGGTGGAAATGTCAGGAGATTTCACGACAGATATAAAATTCATGTGATTGCCAGTAAAGCAGTATAAAGACTCCAAAAAATATCCCACAAATATTTCCCCACATTTTTTAATACAGCCATGTCAGGACTACTCTCAAGCTTTTGTATTTGTTACATGAATTGGGTGCCCACATCCCATCAGAAGACGGGTGTTTCCAAGGGCTTCCAAAAGTCATCAGATACTTTTGCATAGCTTTATGAAACAAATATTAAGCTCGCATTTGCCAAAATTATCCCTTTCAGAGTGCAACACATAATAAACACTGAAGGAAAACATTATCTGAACTATAATACCTGTGTCGACAAACAACATTTTCAGTGTTTCCTATCTGTCCATGCCGTTAAATTCATTAAAGATACTTCTTACTGCATTCCGACCAGCTACACCAACAGGGAAAGCAGAAATAATGTCAGAAAATATCCCAAATCCATCCCATGATATTCCCTCAGCTATGCAAGCAGGATATCTATGTATTTCTTAGCTGCCAGTGAAATAAGCTATTCATAGCAGGTACATTACAGAGATCAGTTCCTAAATTAAAGTTTATACGGTTACGTATAATATATGCAGAAAACTCCATATCTGAAAGTGTTTGAAAAACCATCCCACTACTGGGTCATTTCAGATCTGCTTGTTTCGTACTCAGGGCCAATTGCTATGATGTGCCAGAACTGTTTTTCCAAATTTGAAGATCCTCTGACCTTCAGGAGAGCTTTCCATACCTGCACCTGGATCTGATCGCTGAGGACCTGGCTCACCCCTTTGAAAGACGTACTCTGGTCTTGGATTTACATCCTGCATTCCTCTGCAACCCAAAGAGTCTGTCGTGATTAATGCCCTCCCAATGAAAACCATAAGAACTGAAAATGATTTGCAACTGATTCATTAAAATAGCATTCATCACGATAATTGATTGGTTAATTAATTATGGCCATAATGCAGATGTCATCTGTATTTCCATAGGAATTCTTTGGGAGTTTCTGAATTCATTCATTAAAGCCTGGCTAGTCCACAGTGCTAGAGCTCCTCGTGGGAGAAACTTGCATGAAAGCGAATTCAAGGCACTCTGCTCTCTAAGAAAAGCATTTATCTAGTGCTGTGATAGAAATCCTTCAGCAGCAGCCCCACATCAACCTCCTCCAGTGCCTCTCATGGCTAATACTGTACCTGCTATTGAAGTGATCCAGCCCTGTCCAGTTGGGAAGCACAGGAGCCCCAGACTCCTCTTATCCTACACCTAACCCTGTCCACACTCACAGAGAATCTGCTGGGAGACAGGTATTAAGCAGGGTGACAGCACACACAGCACTGCCACACACAAGAACAGTTACAGAACAGGAAATGCAGAGAAATAGCTATTCTGTTGAAAAAATGCCATCTTTTGATGTACCTCAAGTGTGAGAAGGTTCTGGGGCTCTCATTTGAAAGGAGGTATGCACAGTCAAAACGCACAATCAATTTCCTTTGCTTGGAAGGCTCAGTCAAACCTTTCAACTTACACAGTGCTCATTGTCCAGATGTCCATCAGCCTGGCAGAATGTCTGTCCGCTACTGGAAATCCCTGCCTTTATATATGTCTTAGGATAGATTTAGAAAGCTGGACTCAGCATAGAGCAGACTTGATGCCTGAATTCACCTGAAAGAGTTACAGCTCAGACAGGCCAAAGGCAAGGATGTTCTTCCAGCTATGATCTTATATAGCAGAGTTTGAGTTATGTGGATTCATTTCTTAACTCTGCCATAGGCTCTTCCGCATGGCCATGAGCAAAACCTGCCTTCCTCTGTGCTCCAGTTTTCATATCTAAGACAGAAATGATGGCAACTCTCTCTCCAAGGCTATGGAGGAGATGCACTCACAGTATTAATAACTGGGAAGTGCTTCGATATTACAGCTTCGGGGGACACAGACATAGCCCTAGAAGTAATCCACAGAAAGCAGCACAGAATGAAGAACTTGCTGAGGCTACGTTCTCCTTAGTTCTTCCTGCTAACCCCTTTTTAATTCTTTTTTAATCTCCTGGTGCTATAAGCACTACTGGAGTACTTGCCATTAGACAGGTGATACCTTAGGCTGAATCTTAAGCTACAGAAAAGCAATGTCAGCCCACTGACTTCAAACACGCCCACAGTGATTTCCCCCCCTGAAGATCCAGCCCACCACCACCTTCTCCTCCTGCTCAGGACTGATGGACTTCTCCCCCAGCTCTGGAAGGGTCAGCACACAGACTGAGCTGGGTCCAGGCAGCGTTCCTGGCACAGCATCACCTGCTCTCAGCTGAGCAAGGCACCGGTGGGTTTTTGTGGAGCACCATGGCCATGAAACCATCAGTTTGACAAAACTGCTCTTGTTTGAATTCACTTTTAAAAGAGGAGAAACCAGCAGAAATGCATGTATGCTTTCACCTTTCCATTCCCTCCTCTGAATCTCTGATCTTAGTGGGATAAAAACCAAGTCAGGAGCCAGAAAAGCTCTTTCTGAACCGGTAGCCTAAAAGCACAGGAGGCCTGTTAGAGCTCTCCAGCACCAGATGAGAGATGGGGGGTGTCTCTGTGATTTACCATTCCCCATCTCTTCCTTTGTTCTATCTCCACCTCGACTGTCGGCTGTTTTGCAAAGGGGCTGGCAGTCAGGGGGAGAGCAGAGAGGCTGGGGTGGGGGTGTGTGTGTGTGTGTCTGTGTGTGTGTGTGTGTGTGCACTCTATCCAGCTCAGGCTGGTTCCTGGCTCAGGGAAACATTTTATTGGATTTGTTACTCTTTGATGCTGATTAAGCCCATGGGGTAGAAAAAAGCAAAAGAGAGGGGGAGTCTGGGGGGAGGGGAGAGATGCAGTTTCCCTGTGGCTGCAATGTTTTTAATTTATTATTAACCATCTCTCATGTGTTATCTGACAGCTCTGTTGAATTCTGGATGCAAAGGAAAGCAGTGCCTGCATTTACAGTTTTCCAGGTTGTATGGCCCCAGTCTTCCCAAAACGAAGTTCAGGCTGCTCACGGAGTTAACTTTGTAGGTGCTAATTTTAAACAAAGAGATTAGTAGGAAATTAGTTTCCTAGGAGTTGGGAGGCTGAACCATTTCAAGACCAGGATTGCACAATGGAGAGGTCTTTGACAGCCCAGGAGTGCAGGGTGAGACACAACGAGGAGCGGAGCATGCAAAAGGAATTCTGCAGCAAGGCAGACCCCAAAACAGCCCAGGCTGTGCTTCCAGCTTCTTCCTCATCTTTCTCTCAATCTGACCCCAAAAATGGCTGAATATCCCAAATTCCTGTGTTCTCCTCTTATGTCACAGTCATTTCAGCTGAAAACCCAACCTATAACTTCAATTTTCAAAGCCACCGCTTGGTGACCCCAGCAGGTAGGGACCATTTCTGACCAGTGTTCCTACAGGGCCAGTGAGAACTGGCAGTTTTCCCTGACATCTCTTTGAAGAGGCTTGGAAGGAGAAGGCCAGAACCTCGTTCAATGGTTACTGGGTTAGCACATGCTGTCCCTGATGCTCTTTATATTTTGTGGCTGGTAGCCAGCACTCCAAGGTAAGGGACCTGTAGAAATGGAGTTTTTAGTTTTGCAGAAAATCGTGGCTAATATGAAATAATATTTAGTATGAGAGAAAGGCAGTTAGCTGGGTTTTCCTACTGCAGCACACCCAGCTGCAGGCTGGGACATCAGTAAACCACAAGGTCAACATCTTTGAACATCTCGCTACACATGAGCCCAAAACAGCAATTCAAATCACAGGTCACCACAACTGACATAAACATGTTCTGCTGCAACACAGTCCTCTTTCCATCCTTGGGTCAACCCATTTTTCTTCTCCCATTAGACTACTACCATGATAGGTGTGTGGAGAACCAGGGCCGGTGCAAGGACACGAGGTTCACGGCGAGCAGGATGCTCTGCTACTGCTCTTAAACACTGCCATCTCCTGGGAGAGGGGAGGCAGCACAACCCTCCTCTTCATCAGCGAGGTGTTAATTACCAACTAGAGGTTATATCATCTATGTGGACATCAGCAGCTCCACCACTCAGTAAGGCTTCAATCAGCCTTAAACCAGTTATTAAACCAGACAGCACCTGGAAAGGACACTCTGACTGTGTCTATCAACCAGATCTAACCACCAGCATGCTCAGATACAGGATATTTTTCCAGGCCACCTGAACCATGGTGCCATACATCTTCATGCAGTTTTAGGGAAGTGGGTGTATTTAGTTCACTGTGCAAATGGGTGCAAGAGAAGGCTCCTTAAGATTCACACCTCAGGGAAAAACGGAAAAATAATTTTCACTTGACCCTCGGGCTCCTCCACGAGTATTACTCCCAAACCATGTATATCTCCGTTGGCAAAACCCTTCACACCATGTTTTATCTTATTGCTAAAAATAAATCACTTGTAAATTGTTTTATAAATTATGTATAAGAAGAGACCTCATAGTCTAAGATGTGCTACCAGTGTATTCTACTTGATAAAAAAAAATTCCAAAGGATCGCCAAGGGTGGGAGGGGGAAGGGAATGGAGCACTTTTATAAATAATATATTCAGTGGTCAAAGAAAGTTATCACCTTTTATGAAGTGTTTGGGATTCATTATGCATAAAAAGTGCAGCACTGCTTCCAGTGTGCATGATATCAGGATGTGATTATTAAGCATTACAGCCACCAACTAAGTGATTATTGGTGTCATCATTTGTTTATCTAACCAAAACCTAGACTGCCACCTCTCATCAGTGGAAACAAACAGCTGATGTGTTTGACTAGTGCCAAAGGAACGCTGTCGAGTATTCACAGGGAGATGATGTCCCCATCACTGTGGGTTTCATTTGGTATTCATTGTAATAGCGCTGATCCTAATGAATTCATTTGGTATTCATGTGGATGTCACATGTATTTCCAGAGATGTTCTGCTGTAATTTAGCATGGGTTAATGGACACCTCTGTTAAAGTGTTATTGAAAGTTTGACATTCAAATAACCCAGTTTAAAATCAGACAAACCCAGATATTAAAGCTGAAGGGAGAGTGGGGGGAGGGGACTGGAGTAAGAGGCAAGACTGAAATGCCATGTTAAGAGAGTAACTCTTATCTGCCTGCTGGGAAAGGAGCACTGTCCTATCCCTTCCCCTTTCCTTCCTCTCCTGGCTAACCAAAAGCAGAGCTTTGACTCTTTTCAGAGACTTTGTGACAGGGCCTTTCCAAATCTCCTGTCAGGGGTAGCCCAGCTGGCTCTTTGCCTCCCAAACTCTGCACCAGGGGAGGGAAGAGAATTTGGGGGCACACAAAGCCACAGTCAGGGTTTGACAACACTTCTATCTGCCGTGACAGGCTAGGCACAGACCCTGGAACTGCAAATGCATCACTAGGATTTAGGAACGAGGCTGAAATGAGTAGGAGTGCTTCTATCTCCACATTTTGAAATTCTGAAACCAATTTTCCTGAGGTGCAAATTCAGAAAACAGATTATAAAAATGGCAGAATTAGTCCAGAAAGTGGCAGCTTTAGGGTACAGTATCTTGTGAATTAAACCTGCTCCTGAACAGGGCACTTCCAAAGTGCTCAAACTACTTATTCCTGAATTGCCAAAAAAACGTTCAGATGTCACAGAGAATCACCAAGCTATTACATTGTAAAGAAATAATATCCAGAAGGTCTTAAAAATTACATTTTTCTTTTTTTTTTTTTCCCCCCAACAGTTTGTTCCATGGGACTTTTGTCAATGAAGAAGCCAACCCTTCCAAGGTAGTGCCTTTAAAGACTCCTCAAGCACTGAATTTATAACATGCCTATTCAGTACGTGCCAATGGTGGAATATATAAACAGAGACTGGTGGTGTAAAGGTTTTGCTCACATTCATTTGGGATGACCTGCACAGATAGTCAGAATTTGACCAAAGGGAAAGTTGGAATTGGTGAGTAATGTGAGCAGCCCAAACCTGATAAAATCTCAGCACCACAGCACCACATTATAACCACACATGCAACCCATATACAGTAATTGTTTATATTAGACCCAGAGCCAGTGTACCGCATACTTGGGTAACATAATCATCACTTAAACTGATATTTCCCCAACCATGAAATAAATTGTAAGCCACAGAATAAATTGATTTTTTTTCCTTGCATTGTCGTAACACCAGTCAGCTGGCACCCCCACTGGAGCAGCCCCATTGTTTCCACGATGAGCAGAGCATTTGAAACACTAGAAACCCAAGGAAAATATCCCTCCTGCAGAATACGTGAGGCTGTGGTAAGCTCAGAGGTTTGAAATGCCACTTGTTGCTCAGCCTCCTGGGTTTTGTTGGGTGCTCCCATTATACAACACTCACAGCAAACTTGGGCCTATCACGGGTTTTATATGTTTCTGCCTGCAGATTAAATTGCCAGCTATAACCCTGCATGTGCTGTTTGTGGCCATTTTCCTAAATGCTACTTTGGGAGCAAAATACACAGATGCCTAATGAAAACTAACCTCCTCCCATTTTCTTTGCAAAGGATGAAATTCAACCCTGTGGAGAGGTTCTCCACAAGCCTATTTATTAAATCCCACAGAAATGCCCCGAACTGGAGTTAATTAGGATTTAAGTGATACATAACTTTATGAAGCTCCATTAAACAGCTTTGACCTTTATTATCTCTGTGGTTTTATTTGCACATTTGTGCTTGTTTTTCTGATAAAATACTTTGCCATGTTTTCCACCATGAATAATCGATATCTCTGTGAGAACATCAGGGCTGAAATCCTGACTCTAACAAGTCAGGGGCAAAATTCCCATTGACCACATTAGTTCCTGAAGCTCTTAGACAATGAAGGAACAAGGTCTGGTTGAGTGAGAGATTGCACAGACAACAAACTCCCCCACAACAATACCTGCAAAAAAGGACTTCTGTCTCAAGAAGAGAAAAAAAAAATGGTAAGCAAGGTTAATAGGTATGTTCTGAGAAAAGAATGAAGCTTTTCTAAGCAAAGCTGAGTTTTGCATGGATTGGAGATAACTTGCTTTGTGGCCAGACCCAGACTGCCAAAATTCCCCTGGGAAAAAATAAGGACTGTCAGAAACTTCATTAACTTCTACTCTTAATTGCAAAGAATACATTGCACATTAGGTAAGACCTTAGTATTTGGGAACTTGATGCTAAATGTTTGGCCTTTGCCCCATTTCTGCTATATCTTGCTTTATAAGAAGGAACTGTACAGCTTGATGTAGCAATAAATAATTTTCATAAGTTTTATTGCAGTGCTGTGTGCCACTAATGGACAGTTTGGTCCTATTTTCAAGAGAGGGCAGCAGGCTGAATCACAAAGCAGCAGTGACTGTTTCATTAGAAGCAAAAGTCCCTTCTCCCCTCCATTTCAAACACCAGTCAGCTTTCTTTGATCATTTCTCATCTCCCACCAAATGATGGGGGGATCCAGCTCTTCCCATCCAATAGTAATGGTCTCACAATCTCCAGCCCGTACAAGAGACTGTGTAATTGGGCCCTGCTCTGTCGAGGGGTTTTAATGCAGCCATGGCTCCTGACCTCCAGCCAGCAGGAGGACAGAAAAGACCTTGCCCAGATTCATCTACAGTGGCTGCACACCGACTGAACTTCTCTCATCTGCATTTTTCCTTGAGATTAATGAGCAACAGGGAAGGGCCCTAAACTTAAATGAGCTGGAATAAAAGTCCGAAATAAGCCTTGCCTATTAGATGGTGTCGGAAAGAGGTTTTTAGGGAAAGCCTCTCTGGCAGAAATCATTACAGGGTGGCTGTTTAGCTCTGTGGTTCAGGAGCACAGAGCTGATCCAGTGTATGCAGGTTCCACCTCCATTCCTGCTCCCTGCTTCTCCTGCTTGGCACGTGCCTTCTTTATCCCTGTACCTCTGTGCTGTGGATCCTCAAAGACGCTGACTGTACTGCAACACTTGAAAACGCTGAAATTGGGCATCCTAACTTTTTCTGGAGCCTGAGACAGCTGCAAAGACCTCAAGATGATAAAAACAAAGCCAGCAAAAACATGCAGCCTATTTTCAATGGCCTTTAGATCATGAAAACTTGAGGGTATAATCAAACACACTTTCTGGCTCCACTGGTCATTGCAAACACCAACAGCTACACTCTCTACTGCCCTAATGTCACTGTTCTACATTAAACACACGATCTGTTTTCCACAGGACTGTGCTGCTCTCCTCAGTGGGGGCTGGTTGGCCTACACATGAAAAATGGGTTGTAGGATTAGCATCTCCCAAGACCCTGTGACCTAAAGAAATTCAGTTCCATTGTTGCTTTGGAAGATGCAGCACGTTGCACGTCTCTGTTCAGCTCTGGAGGTTACAAACAGCTGTAGCTTTGCAGGAAAACTGCAGTTCAAGCTCAAAATGCAACTGCAAAAGCAAACACAAACCAGAAAGCGGACAACCAGTGTTCTCCCAGATGATTTATCACTCATACGAGCACTTTAACTGTGTTTTAGAACTAAATCTGAACTTCTGTTATAGGATTTATTTCTTTTTCTCAATACAAATAGCCAAAATCAACTGAAGGAATACCAGCAGATTTTCCCAATTAGCCAGAGGTAACACACCATGTCACCATTCCATATTATACTGCACCAGGTGAACTTGTGCAAGACATCCCCAGGATGTGCACAGAGAGTGAGAGATTTATTGATACCAACACAGCCCTAATCACTGTCCCCTGACTATGCTATATTTAGCACAAATGCAAAACCAGCATAGATGGAGAGCAGATGCAAACTCAGATCAATTAAAACACGGTGACCTAGGACATGGCGGGCTGTGCTGAAATACAATAGGAGCTGTTGAGCCCCACTGAGAACCTCCTTGTGCCATCTTCCTGGGGAAATATAATGTGTTTCCATACACATTGGGGATATTGGCTGGAAAGGCCACTTTTAAAGGATGACGCCGGATCATACAAATCACCTCAGCTGGGCAGTCACACACACTCACCAGAAGGCAAAATATTCTTTCTAGCAAGAAGACAGATCTGCCATGGTCAAACTTTGTTCTCTCTCAGGCACCCCAAGAGCAGAGCAGTCCCTCCTGTCCCCCCTCCCCTGCAAAGCACAGCCTCAGCACAACCCTCCTTTTTGCCTCCTTTCTGCTTACCAGGGGTTTCACTGCAGCTGGAAGCTTTTCTCATAGGTCAAAATTCAAAACACAGTAATAAATTATATTGACCAACAACCCACTCCCCAACACCACATTCCAAGTCAAGAATGTATTTCAAGCTCTCGTAAATCCATACGCCCAGCTTTAGTATCAAATAATAACCCAGTAACGGTACTGGGAACATGATACAGTAACTGCAAAAGGCACTCACTTTGCAGAAATTAGGGTCACAAGATGCACTGCCAGATGGGCTACCTGCACTTTCTGCTTTGGTGGTGGCAGGGCTGTGTCCCAGCAGGAGCACTCACACCTGGGCTGCTCCTGCAGGTGGAGAGGGCTGGGGGGGCTGGGGCACAGCTCACCCAGGGAATCAGGTGCAGGGCTTATTTGTAAACTGAAGGAAACCAATCTGTGCCTACTGAAAAACAGATTATCGAGCTATAGTCCACAAACCACAATGAGACTTGGAACAAATCAACTGCCACACTTCTCTCAGGATAGCTTATTTAGCCATGAAATACAAGAAATAAGCCATCTGAATTCACATTCCCATATTTAAAAAGTTTGGAACAGTTTGGCCCCCAGCTTGTTTGATGCATATTTTTGGCAGCAGACCTTTCCATCCCGTTCATTTTAAATTTAAACCATGCATGTTAACCATGACACCTTTGAAATAATACATTTTTTTAAAAGTAAGCCCGTCTTTCTCTGTTTCACATGCAAAAACATTCATTATTTTTGGTTCCCTTTGGGCCAGATCCAAAGGTCTTCAAATTAACAGGAGTTTTTCATTTATGTCCATGGGCTTTGGATCAAGCTTTTAATTATAATTGTGTTGCCCCTTTAAGATGCAGGACCCTCTCATTTCCCCTGCAGGTTTCTGCTAGCAACTCTAGGATCCAACACAAGGCTCTCTTAACACCTGATTAAATATTAATCCAGAGGTGGGGGCCTCAGCCTTTTATGATCCTTTCCCTAGAAGCTCCTATTAGTAAATCACAGTCCAGCACAAGAGGAAATGTGGCTATTCCATTATCCTCAGTTCATGAAGGGGCATTAATTCTTAATAAACTGGCCTGATTATAATAATACTCGAAGGATGCAAAATAAGGAATAGACAGGTTTACATCCATGTCCAAGATTAAACACATGTATGGTGCAGAGAGAGAAGGTGGGGAGGGAAGGATGTAAACTGTGGCTTGAATTCCTGCCACAAGAGACTACAGTGACAGTAGGCTGGTACGTTTTTCTGTGCCTCATTCAAAATATTTACTTCTAAAATGAAAGAAAAACAAAATTAAGCTTTTGCATGTTTAATTTTGGGATCAGGACAACCCTGATCCCAAGAAGTGGCTACTATCACATAAAATGTTTCAGATTTCAAAGATCTGAGATAAAACCCTGTATTACCCTCTCAAAAAGCTGAGTAACACATACATGACTGCGTTGACATGTAAGGACCAAGTTCAAAAGGGGAGAGAGAGACAACTTGGATATTCCGACACCAGCATTCCAACACTTTTGCTGGTTTACAGACCCTGATCCCGAGCAAGGAACATGCTGCAGGACACATGTTATTTTATTCTTGCTGTCAGCCTGGGCTGCTGCAATAGCAGCAACCTCTTTTAAGTGCAATTTCCCGTGGCTGCAAGCAATGCTGGAAGGTCTCTGGGGCAAACCACTGCAACAAGTTATGACACAAGAATCACTGCAACCTCTTCTGAAGTCTTGCAAAAAATCTCTCTAAGTACTGAGAAATATGGATTTAGCTCTAACTGTGCCACATCCTACAAGTCTTTTCACACCACTGCCAAATTCACCAGAACAACCTGCAAGGCTCCACAAACACCTTTGTAACATGGTGTTGAAATACAGGAATCACATCAACACTTCTCAGGTGGTTCCCGTGGACAATGAGCACTGAAAGCACTCACAGAAGAGCAGGCCAGCACAGCTGACCTGTCTCCAGCCCCACTGCTGCCTTCCTAGCAATGACATTTCTTTTAAGAAAGGACACTGGCTAACTAGTCTGCTCTGGCAGTGTGAACCCCTCATGGCACTAGGGAGCTGGTAAGAGAAAGCTCAGGGAAGAAAAAGGCTGTATAACTGTGCCTGTACTGCAGTCGTGCTCGAGCTCATGGAAAGAGATAATGTGAATTCAAACTTCCCCCACCCAGGACCAGATCCCAGCCAGTCCTCCTCTCGTGGTGGCCTTCCCTCCAAATTATTTCAATATGCAACAAGTTTGGACTTGAGCATGGTCACATGCTTAGAAAATGATATATAGGCAGGGCCATCAATGAGAACAGCCTTCAGATGTTATCAGGGAAGAGAGCCATTCCTCTGACATGAGTGCTGGTGATGGTCCTGGCTGATTAGAGCAGTTAAAAGTTTATAGCACACCGTAGAGAGAGGCTGTTGCAGCCTCCAAGGATGGACACGCAGCTTCTCACATGCAATTTCCACATTCAGCTGCTCCCAAGAGCATTATTATCTTTTTACTGTAGTGACCAAACCATGCAATTCCTCAAATCCTTTCCAAATGTTAATGAAATCAAATAAACCATCATACACTTCAGGGAGTTATACAGAAATAGCAAGCATTTAAGAGGAACCAAACACTGGCAAACCTCCCCGGAATCAGCTCTTTAAACATGGGAAAGGCAGGATCCACTTTCGATACAGGGAAAGCCTCGGGCTGTTTTAAATCTTGAAAGTAAGTTTGATAGGGATGTGAGAGAGATCAATTATAACGCAAAGGTATTTGAACCATTTGATGCCTAGTCATTATCTAGTTGCGCCAGACCTAAATTCAGGGTTTAAGCCAGAGGTTTTTGGTGTTTCCACTGAAGATTAAGCAACAGTGGTGGTTTAACAAGGCAGGCAGTGAAATGCCCCACAGCTGCTCATGCCCTCACTCCCAGTGGGATGGAGGAGAAAACTAAAAACAAACAAAAAAAAAGGGGGGATGAGATAAAGGCAGTTTAATAGGACAGAAAAGGAAAGAAAAATAATAATAACAATGATGAAAGAAGGGAAAAACCGAAAAAGAAATGATGCACAATGCAATCTTAATTTCAAGGAATCTGGAATGCTGGAAAATGCCTTAAATTTAAATAATGCCACTGCAAAATGGCAATTTTTAAAAGCTCTGATTTTATTTTTTTCTATCATTTGTATTTGCAGCTGGAATAACTAGTATATACAGGATCCTTTCCTATTCTTTTTGGGCTAGCTGAGAGCCATCTTTAGAAAATATACTCCCATTTAAGTCAAAGCTCAGCTGAAGGAACGTGGCTGTTGGTGTAGGAAAAGCAGTGTGATGGTGTGCATTGCCCTGTTCTGGGCTGGGTCTGCCCAGCTTAAGTGGACCCTTTAAAAGGTCCCATCTATTACACCACCGTAACAAGAATATTGCTGTCTCCCACACATCTGGTCTGAAGGATTAAAATAGAGGCTACTGCTGTTCTGCAATGAACTTTCCTGTTTGTTAGCTCAGAGTCTAGTCAAGATCTCATAAACAGCATTGGAAGGATTCCATTGAAATCTCAAATATGAGTAAACACAGATTTCACCCCACTCCAAAAAGATAATTGTTCCATTATCAGTGCTCCACACTCACAGGGAGGGAATCCTAGGAGCAGGCTGCACCTGGGTTCAGTGGAGGACTAGTGCCCTCTTTTGTTGTCAATTTTACCCAAAGACTAATTAGGATTTCATTTTATTGCTGTACATGCAAGACATCCTTCATTTCCCCATATGCTACACTTCAAATAACAATAATTAACACCGGAGTTGGTTTTACCTGACAAGACCAAGAAAATTGCTAAACATCTGAGATAAAACAACACTACAGCACCTGTAAATCAGCTTCAAAGCCATTAAGGTGCACTTCAGACTGCAACTCCAACAGGTGCAGAGCCTCCACTGCCACTCCTGGCTTTGTCTGAAACCCAGCAGAATCCATGGCAGGTTTTGCCTTCACCTCCAGGAGGCTGAATCAGACCTTCAGGGATAAATGCCAATGGCTTGGTGTCATCCAGGGACAATACCTGACCTCTGGGAGCAAGAGAAAGAGCAAATGTAGTCGAGATACTCAAGTTCTACACGTGCCTGAGGAGTTACACCAGTGCTCAAGCTAAACCTGGAACAACTTCCAACAGTTTACAAACAACAAGTAACTGAATTTTTTTGCCACTGGGTGTTTGTATTGCAAACTCCAACTGAAATATTTTTTATGATCAGCATCAATATGATTATATCTTTGCGTCTTATATCCTTAATGAGGGCTCAGATGTTCACTCTGACTTGCAATACAAATGGCAAAATCTACTTGATTCACTTAAAACTGCACCTTCTACTCTGCTTTGGGGGTTGTGAAATATTTAGACACGCAGACTGAAGAACTAAGAGGTTGCAATGTATTACGACTTTATGTTTTCCTGTAGTCTGAAGGATGTTCTCAACAGACTTTTCAACGAGTCATTTTGGGAAAAGACAATAATCTTATTTAAAAGTTACTAAAAATAAAGAAACATTACAAAGGCAGCCATGCTTAAACCACAACAACCACACATCTCTGTTCTCTGAGAGGGAAGGGAGTTGGGCACGTTCTGCTAAGATCTCACAGTTTGGTACCAATATTTACTGATTTTGAAGTCTTTTGCATAATTCCTATCAGATCAGGGCTGGAATAAGAAACAACATGGGGTAAGATGGCAATAAATTAGCAAATCACAAAACCTGAAACTTTTCAGGGAACGAAGGAGGACAACAATTCCAAAAGGGATCGAGGCCAAGTCTTGAGCAACTCCCCATTCAGACTTTGGAGAGATCAATTTTTTTTTTCTTTTTAAAGTCACTTTGGGCAACACAGCCACACCACACTGCACCAGAGGAGCACTTTGCATCTTGTGACAGCAGGATAGAACAGAGGTCCTGCCTGAGGAGTACAGAACTCCTGAACTTTCCTGGGAGCATAAGGACAAGGAAATTTCAACCCCTGGATTATGAGCAATCCAGGAATTTCTTTTTAAAAAGTCTTGCATTCTGTCTTTGTCCTGTTCATGAAATATGACTACCTAATTTAGAATAACTCCTCCACTCAGAGTGCACTGGATGTTACAATTTAGGAGTATAAACAAAAAAACCCAAACTTCTTTTGTGAAATTAAGAAACTTATGGAAAGGAACATTTCAGGTCAATACTCTAACAGTATTTCTTGTTTGAAATAATTGAAGGTGAGAGCAATGATGTTTGAAAAAGAGACATAATTAAAAAAAAAATCATGAGGCATTGGTAGAGCTCAGGGTACCAGGGCCTGCCATTTTATTACGGTTCCTTAATATTTCCCTAACTCAGGACATTCCTGGAAACATTAAAAGACAGTGTCAAGTAAGACAAGAGAAGTCAAAACAAAATAAAAATTGTGGATGTAAAAATTCACGCTTTAGCTATACAAATATGACTTATGTAAATATATAGGCCTTTTCCTGGCCTTCTGTTTGGCAGGGTACAGTGTATCATGCTCAGTGCTCTGCAGAATATTTAGTAAATATATCAAGTCAATTACCCATGGCCATCTATTTGCTCAGTTCTTCGAGCCATATTTATACATCTTCATGGGCATGTTTTGTTCATCAACCTCTCACTACTGAGACTAAGAAGAAAAGCTTTTAAAAAGGAATGAGAAGAGTTAATCAAAGCCATAACATTCTGTTTTTTCCTGATCACGTAGACAGTGACCAAAAATAGACAGCGCGCTTTAGCATCACTCGTGTCTTCTTGCTAATTGGTGTGGTTTAGATGCAGATGTTCTTCACTTTCAGAAGCTGATTTTTTTTTTGAGGAGTACAAAATGTGCTGGTTTGGCATTTCTGAACCCAGTGAAACTTGGATTTGCTATACTGAAATAAGTATGAAATACCAGTAAGGAGCAGTGGTTCTGTTTCCTGCTGTCTCTTATTCTGAGGATCTCAACTCTCCTAAACACCCATGTGTGCCATACCAGGCATGGAGACAAGCACCTTGGAAATCTGTCTGCTAATAACAGACTGGCCATTGCAATTTATCCTATCAATAATCAATCAAGATTCCCATTCTGCTCCACGAAAACTGGCACTTGAAAGGGTATTGGATCCAACGCCCACAAGATGCTCACACCACATCACATGGGGCAGCTGTGACAGATTCTGAAAGCTTTCAGGTTTGTTGTCACTGGCACCCACACGATCAGACACTTCTCTCACCTCTCCGACACTCCAATCTGGGGAGCTGCAAAGCTTTCAGTATTTCCACTCAGAGTGGGCAAAAGGGTTAAAGTCAGGTGTTTAACAGACTATAAACAAACACTACCAAATCAAACAGAGACCTGTGAATATTTTGTTCTAGTAATAGATAAACTGGAAGCCCAATGAGCCACATTTTCTTTCAATTCAGTTTTCACATCAACCTGAATATTACAGATATCATTGCAACATAATAAAGTCATAATAGAGAATAAAACGCTTTTTTCCTGCTGGACATTTTATGAACTAACACATTCACAGTTCTGTCTGTAGCGTGCTCAAAAGGACCTAAGCCAGACCTTTACATTTTGGACACAACTACTTAAATTTGCAAATTATTTGCCTTTGCACACCTTGACAGAAGTTGTGGGTCAGTTTTTCAGGTAGAAACAAGGCAGACAAATGTCCATTCACAAGTGCAAATTATCACCAATAATTTTTAAAATCTGGCTCAGGTAAAAGACTGAGAAGCCACCTTAGCTGCACCCTGCAAACCTAAACCAGTGTTCTTTAATTGTAAGGATAATGTTACTTGCAAGTGTGGACACTCTTAAGTAAAAGTGCTTTTAAAATTCAAGCAGATGATCAGAAGTCTTTCAGATTTGCTTTAAGTCAAAAGAAAAGCAGTTCAAGAGCAATAAATAAACAAGTCAATATTTCTTTAAAAAGCTGATGCCAAGTCAGATACATTTTGAAGTTATTAAGAAACATTAATTACAATTGCTCCTGGCATCAGAGCATTCAGAAAAACATACATGTAGCTCATATGGAATATAAATATAGCTTCTATTCTCCAGATTGACATGGAGGGAAGACTTTATGCATATGGCTTGAAAGTACCCTCAGAACCTCCTGATTTCTATGCTTTTGAACCCAAAGAGAGAGCTGGATGCTTAGGTAACCAACTGCCTGCAGAAAACACTCAATATGCTTATGCGGCCACCAAATTAGACATGGAAATTATATCCAAATTGCATAAAAAGCTGTAATCCAGATCTCCTCTTGGAAAATGCCAGCGAGGATTTCACTTTCCAAAGCATCTCCCAGCTCCCATTCAGTTCAATTGTAATCAGTTATGCTCCGGACTTTGCAAAACAACGTGATCGCCACTGAAAACGCTTTCAAAACTCTGTCCTTTGTACTACATTTATTCTATATGTTGAATTATATGCCATAAAGTGGCTCTGTCAGGCATTCAGAGCACAGCTGTGATGAGCAAGAGCCCATGATTAATTCTGTCCTTGCTCCTCATAAACTATTTGCCTTGTCTAATTAGAAAAAAACACAATAGAAGTTACAAACATTTTCACCATTTCCAATTGGCCGCCAGAAACACAAGAGAAGCCAAGTTGCCTTTCACGAGCCGTGATGAATAATGTATAGAAAGACAAAGTCTCAAAGTTTACCCCATTTTGCATTAATTGTTCCCATTGCCTTCCTCCACACCAGTTTTATTTTTCAAAAACTGTTCTAAAAGCCCTGCTACACGGACCTTTAACAAATTTACAGGAACCATTTTTTAGCTTTTTCCCTAACTTTGCAAGCTATTTTCCTTCCTGTCGCAATTATCAGCTCAGCCTCTGGAGTCCAGTTTTGCAGAATTCATTGAAAAACCTACACAAACTGGTTGTCCCAAAACCTGCACTCCCTTAAAGAAAAAGCAGACACAGCATGGAAAGGTATCAGTGTAAGAAATTACGAGAATTTAGCACAAGGGTAACTTTGACACTTTGGGAATAACTTGGAACAACTCAGCAACACAGGAATACAGCAATTCTCCCCACTTCATGTTCCTGAGGTGCACTAGACCATCACTGGCACAACTGGGTTCTATGAGCAACACCAGTAACCTCCTCCAGTATCTGATGCCAGAGATAACGTGCATATCTCCCATAATCCACATCTTTATCATCAGCCATAGGGACAAAACTGGAATAAAACAAACATATTTTCAAAGATCTCCAGTTTGCCAGGTAATATCTAAAAGTAACACCAGGAAAAGCATTAAATTTGGGAGTCCTGAGACATACTCAGCTTTCTATAAGTGTTTTGTAAAGTATTTAGAAACCTGAATAATGCAAATTTAAGCTACCAGACTAGTTCATTGGCTGTTACCTCCCTTTCACTTTGGAAAACTTGGGACAAGCCTCCAGTGTCTCAGCTCCATCACCTAAAGGTCCACCTGAGACCTGACAAGTCAGAAGCATTATTTGAGCAACCTGCATGTGAAATATTCCCATCACATTACACAAGGATTTTCAACACCCCTTAAAGGAGAGATGCAGTTTAATTATCATTGTTTTAAATAAAACTAAAACACCTAATCCACTGTGGTCCCTTGACAAAGTGGGATTTAAGGCTCTCTCCTCCTTGTCGTGCGTTTCTCAGCACCCAGAATTTTGGTCCTTCATGCCAAGAGTCAGAAAACTCCCATGGCAGAGCTGAATTTAAACAGTTCCAGCTTTGCCAGAGGAGCCTCAAGTGCTGGTGCTGCCCATGAGCATCACCAAGCTCAGGCAGACTGGCTCAAGGTGACACTCCTGATAACAAAGAACACACAGCCAAAACAAGTTCATTGCTATTAAATCAAAATCCTTCTCCCTTTTTGGATTTCAGTACTTTTTTTTTTTTTTTTGCTTGATTCACTGGGGCTTTTTGGTTATTTTGTTATGATTTTTGGTTTTTAACTCAAAAAAAGAAGATAGAGTTCTCCTTTACCAGCCTGTCTGAACACAGAAATCTTTGCTGCAAAGAGGAGCCCAAAACGTTCCCAGAGTTTAAGTAGGTTGGTTGGACCTGGGACATTTATTCAGCTCCTTCAGGAAGTCTGAACAAGCTGCCAAGTCTGGATCCCGACCTGCACTTTCCAAACAAACAAACAAAAGCATTCGGGATGTTTCAAATAATGTGCATCCTTTGTTAAGGGAGAACTTTTCCAGGGCAGATTTCACTTTCACAGCTCGGGCAGCATCTGGACCTGCAAAGGCTCAGCTGTGCATCCCAGGCACGGCAGCCACGCAGGTTTCTGACCACCGAGAAGCTCTTCTGAGTGGATGGTGTCGGTGATTTGGGCTCGCAGATTGGCAGCTGACACGTTTGGAGGCAGGTCTGTCGTGGATTAGACAGAGCTTTGCCGTGACTCTGGGAGAAGCGGAGAGAAAAGCAGCGCTGAAGGCGCTCAGTTCCAGAAGAGAGCGCAGCCATCTGCTGGCAGGCAGCCGGCAGGAGGGCAGGCTGGGGCTTCCCCAAAACCCCAAGGGCACTCCCAAGGGCAGGGAAGGGCCACCCCAGTGCCCCAGGAGCCACCCGCTCCGCTTGGGTTAGATGAAAACCTTGAAACAGACACCGCAGAGAAATGCAACCTGGCAAACACGCGTCCTTTAAAAGTAGGAAAATACCATAAACCTCATCAAACGGTCCTGGAGAACGGGATCTAAAGGCACGAGACATCTTTTGGAATTCTCCATCTTATCTAAAGAAAGAAAGATTGCCGTGTCTTTAATCTACAGACGAAAAGGAGCCAGCTGTACATCTGAAAATCAGCTGCGTATTGATCCCGCTCCTGTTAATATTCATGAAGCTGGATCGTAAGACTGGAGATTTTAACACAGTGCCCCCGGACTCTAAATCAATTCCCATTGATTTCAATTGGCTTCTCCCATCCATGCATCAACCTTACCCCTCCCTTGGAAACATGCTCTCAAGGTCCTTTGAAACACACTTGCTGTATAATGAACTCTGAAGGATTGCATGTGCTTATTGGTATGTTCTTCTCTTCTCCACCCGTTGAGCTTTTGAGGGGGTGGATACCATTATCTGGTTTTATGTGAACATTTAAAAACTTGAACCTACGCCCCACAGGGCTCCCATCAGTTTCTAGAAGCCAGAATAAACTCTTCCTCTTCATTTAGATTTGTCTGAAAAGTTCAAGGCTAATGTGGTCATCTACCAAAATTGCATTTCTTGACACTGCCTGCTTCCAGGAGAAATATATATTGAAATGTTTCTGGTTCCTGTTTGTCAGACTTCTGGGCACTGCAGCTAAAACAGGTTACACAGGTGGCACATTCTCAGAGGAGAGGGTTGAAGGGTGAACTTAATTTGCTTCTCTCTCTGAAAATGCTGGGCCCTTGGGTCTGACCTTGCTCTCTGCTGAACTTTCTAGCACCTGACATTCCAGTCTGTTCAGGGTGAGTTATGAGGAGTTAAGGAAACTCAGCAAATAAGAAGACACATGCCAAAGCTGATGCCTCCATGAGCAGTTTCCATCCAGCTATGTTCATTATTTCACCTCAACACACAAAGCAGGGGTTAAACTCTCCCAGCTTCCAGTTGTACCTCAGATGCAAAACGAAGGAAAGCACGCACGTTTAAAAAGAAGGCATTTCTTTATCAAAACATGTCAATTTCTGAGCTTTTACTTCCTCAACTGATACAAAAAAATACTAACAGTGCTTAACCATATGTAACTTTTGAGAGGCTTAGTTAGCTGGTGTCTGACCAAGAGTCCCTGCGTGAGCACAGAGCTGTCCCTCAGCTTCATTTACCAGAGAGATTTTGAATTATGACATCAGGCAACATCACAGCCAAAAGAACAAGCCTGTTTAAGCAATTTGTTAAAAATTCAGTTGAATAAATGCAAGATTTTCTTCCTGCATTCAACTGTCCTCCCTTCTCGGCTCTCAGTTAGCTGTGCCTACATCTTACTTGTTTGCACTCACTGAATTTGAAAATGATGCATTTAGCAGCTATTCAAAAAAGATTTTTTTTTCAGAGAATGCTATAATGAACAAATAGCTTTTGAGAATTTAAATATATGCCTTTTTCCATATATGTTGAAGCCTAAATATCTGAACTTAGTGGAAGATTGGTTTCTAGCTGCCCTCAAAAGGCTTTTATATGTAACTGATTGAGTTACACTTTGTCAGTTCCAACCAAACAGTGGGATTTTCTTGCACCTTTGAAAAAAATGAGTCAATAATATACAGGTTTGCAGGGGAAGAGTCACATCTGAGATCCTCAAATGTTACAGCTCCAGGCAGGGCTGCCATCCAACCCAAACCAGAAAGCACGTCACCATCATTCCAACATCATATCTACAATGAAGCTGACTAGCGTGGAAAGTCAGAAAAACCAACACTAATCAGGGTTGTAAAAACAAACACACAAAGGAAAAACTTGTTTGTCCTCTACAATTAATTTTCCTTCCTGGTCTTGGTACTGTACACTAAGGCAATGCAGATGCTGACCCTTTCATGAAGGTTTGCTGTCAATCTCTCTTTCTGGAGTGATATTCCATTTAGCATTATGCAAAAATCCCACATCCCTTGAGAAAAGGCACCTCAGCCCAAGCCCTGCTCTCTCTGCGTGGGAGCACAAAGTAATACAAATAACTACATCACGCCAGGGTGAAGGAAAGGCAGGTTCCAATGCAGTGAGACCCATAAACGGAGAGGACAACACCTTCTGTCCCAAGTGAGAGCTGTGTGGGGAACAGCAGCAACATGAGAGGGTTGGCTTGATTTTTTAACTCCTCGAAGCTTCAGAGAGAGGCTCTAAGTTTGGAGAAAATACTTCACAGAATATGCTGAGTTGAAAGGGACCCACAAGGTGCATCCAGTCCAACTCCTGGCCCTGCCCAGGACCACCCCCAAGGGTCACACCACGTGTATGAGAACATCAGCCAAATGCTTCCTGAGCTCTGTCAGCCTTGGTGCTGTGCCCACTGCCCTGGGGGAGCCTGTTCAGTGCCCAGCCGCTCTCGGGGAGAAGAGCCTCTTTCTTACATCCACCCCAAATCCCAGTCATTCCTCTCCCCAGTACAGACTGGAGAATGTGATACCAAACTGAACCTCAGTGTTTGGTGAGGATTTCTTGGGGCGACCCTGTTGCTGCCACAGCCCTGGTAACCCACACACACACACAGAGCTCTGTAACCCCAGCCATCCCTTCCCCAGCTTCCCAAAGCCCCAGTGCCAGATGGTGCCAGTGCCCCTGCTCTGTTTGAGTTTTCCTCACCTCAGAGTTCACTCCTGCGTGATCCATCCCTTCCCCCCCCCCAGAGTTTTCCCTTTCTGCAGGCTCCTTCCTGTCTCCCAGTGCCTTCTCCTATCGCACTGGAAATCAGAGAAGGCCGGACATCGCTGGGCTGAATGGGAGGAAGGCTCTGTAATTAACGGGATCCTTTGCTGTTTACACAAACACTCCAAATATACAGAGAGCTGAAAGGTCAGCTCCAGCTCCACAGGGCAAATTAAACGGAATACGAGGTGATTATCACAGAAAGCCATTTAACTAATGAGGTGCTGCTCCTTTGGAAAAATATTCAAGTCTTTCTTTGAATATTATTGCTATTCTGAATTATAAAAAAAAAAAACCCAACCAAACTATAGGCAACAGACAGCCAGGGTACAGCTGGTTCTGGAACAGGATGCAGTTTGGATAGTAGAAGACAAGTCAGAGAATTATTTGCACACTGAGTGAATTTTCATCAGTTACGAATTGTGTTCCTATTATCTCCAAACGCTTACAGAATTTCTTTTTATTAACTGGTTCATTTTCTGAAACAAGTTATGCTTAGGGGTATTGTGAAAATAACCTTATAATCTCTATTTATAGGTAGGTGAAATAAAATGTTTGGAAAATTATACATAGACAACCGAGAATCAGGAGAAAGGCACCTGGTGTGCTTTGTTGTCAAATTACCATAAGGTTTATCTCAAAATAGCCCAAACACTCCTGACAAAAAGCGTTGTTTCAGAATATTTACAAACCCAGAAATTTAATAGAGATTTATTCTGAATAAAATAACAAATTAGATTTTAATTGCCATTAACTAGAATCTGGAAAAACCATCTGCTCTTATTTATACATCAACCACAGCGAGCCACATTCATGTCATCCATCTCCAGAACACTGAAGCATATACTCCAGCTTGAAGGACTTATTTAAGCACCTCTCAAGACTACAGGGTGTAAGCACATGCAAAAACTTGCTTAAAGTCAGGTCCTCATCAAACAATTGCTGACATTTATGACTCAAAGAGCTTCACAACATCAATGGTGCACAGCAGAATCTAGACATCATCAACCCTAACCTCCAGGAGTGTGTTGCTGGAATTCACTGAGCCAGAGACTTAACAGAAAAGGAGGGTTGAAAATCAAATTAGAAATAATTAAAAAAATGCATTGCTTGGAAATTAGCTCAAAATTAATAAAGAAAATAATTTAAAGACCTTGAGTCTCTCCTGCTGTGTTTCTGTTGACTTAAGCAGTCAAACTTACCAATGGAACAGCTCCTAGAAAAGAAATTATTAAGCTTATTCAGGTTAATGCTATGTAATATTTTAAAAGTTGTTTTAAAATACTTCTTTTAAAAGGAAAGGCACCAGAAAACCCACGTTTCACCATGGTTGATACGGAGGCACAAAGTAGAGCAGAACCTTGCCTACCTACCCACTTAATATGTTATAATTAGAGCTGAGGAGGCAGTGTGAAAATCTAAGCTAGGTTTGATGGAGGATATTAATTAGAGCTCATGGTAGAGCTCTGGGGAGAGAGAGAGCTGGGATTCAGAGGCTTGAAGCTGCCAAACAAAACATCTTTGCTCACAGATTTCCCTCAAATCAGGTGTTCCAGTGTCCCTTTTCAGGTGGCAGTTTAAAGAAAACACTGCTTTGCCAAGTCAGGCCATACCCAAAGCACTACAAACCTTTATAGTTTTCATTCCCCTCTCCGGTGGATCAATCTGCAGGTATAAGGACACCATCACTCCCACACCTCATTTTCTGACATAAACCAGAAAATAACCTTCCTGTCGGAGAGCCCTCCATCCTCCTGCTTTGTCAGGCCCAGGTGGGACACACAGCAGGAAGATTCCTGCCTCTGACAGATGCTCAGGGGCTTTGCAGCTCTGCCACCGTGCCACGACGGATTTTAAATTTTGATAATCCCTTTTTAGCCCTTTCAGACTAAGGCCATAACATGCCACAGCTCAAACAAAACCGGGTCCTGTCGGCCCATGTTCATACAAATAGCCCAAACCAAGATGATTTATTTACAACAGTTAATACAATTGGTAGTAACGACTTTATAGGCAACCTCTAAGTGCAGGCGAGATGAAAAATTTACTAAATTGGAGTATAAAAATTCATAAGAAAATGTACAGAATCAATATTTCATGGGACTTGCTTTACCTTGCCTTACACAAATCTACTCCAGAGCTCACATTAAAATTTAAACCAGCTTCGTGCGACAAGTTCAAATACTGGGGCTGTTTCATATTAGTTTAACTTCGGAGGGGTTTTTGTTTTGTTTGTTTCATAAATTGGAAAAAAGCACTTAGGGAGCTGCACAGTTTGAGTGCCTGTGTGCTGCTTTTTCTATTTTCCCCCTTTTAAGAATCAACTAATTGCTGACATAAATAGGGAGGGCATTGCTCAAAGAAAAGAGCCTCTGAAAATACCTTTGTATTCTCCTTAATACGGCACAGGAGATGAAATACCTTGGCATTCTCTTTAATACAGAGACACCACTTAGAAAAGATACTTGAACAATACTCCTAAGAGGCTCTAATCATGAAACAAAGCACAAAAAACCCTCACAAGCCACTCTTGGTGCCAGCAATCCTATAGGAACAGAAAGCTGGAGGTTTGACTAAGGCACAGCTCCCGTCACCCCGACAGCTCCACAGAGCCCAGGAGGCTCAGCCACTGAGCTCAGGGGCTGGAGATCTTCAAAACCCACCAGGACACTTCACCCTGCTGGGAATGTGAGGCTGCTCTGGGATGGCAGCAGGGGGATGCTGAATTGTGGCAGGAGGGGTTGTGTCTCCTGACTTTAGAAAGAACATGGGGAAGAGTTTATTCACGTTCACTTAACCAGTAGGACCGAGCCCTGGGTTGGCCTGGGAAAATGAAACATCTTTCACTGCAAAGATGTCCATTTGCAATAGGTCCAAAATACGACAGCATCATTATCATGGCAAATGTGCAGGCCATGTGTCATTCCATGGGTTACTCAAAGTCCTGTCCTTTGCATCACCCCACCTGACCCTGTTTGCAGGATTTTGCAGCTTTATCCATCTCTCACCTTGACATAAAACAGTTTGCCCAGAAGAATAAATAAGATTTCTATCTCTTCAAAGAAAAGATAAAGGAATGATTAAAAATCACCTCCTTGATATTTGCATATGGTTCACAAATAAGAGAAGGAAAGGATGAAGCCCAAATATAAATGGGGGAGTAATCACCTACAAGTATTTTGTTTGTACCTGCATACTCATATATATTCTCTTGTGGTTCACTGCAAATAATAAAAAAAAAAAAAAAAAAATCACAGATTTTTTTTTTTTTTGGAGGACACCAAATACATTTGAAAAAATATATCTGTGCTACTGCACTCTCAAATTCCACAATAATAGTTTCATCAGTTTGAGAATGTGGGGCCAGGTTTTCAGGTTAGCTGTGCAATAATGTGAAAATTGGGTTAATTATGTCAGCAACTAATTGGAAAAAACCCAGAAGTATCTTCACAATTTATGAGAAAAAAAAAAAGTTTAAAAACTTATTCAAATATATGACCTTTAAAGTGAAATCTCAACCTTTTCTTGTTGACACTATCCTACTGGACAAAAAAAAAAGGTCTGTATTCTGACAGGTAATGTATTACTTAAACATTATCTTGCTATTAAAAATAATTCTTTCACTGTCACAAACAACTGTCCTAGGAAAATTTAATGGTCACTTTCTCAAGTTAACAGCAGACTCCATCATGCTAGCAAAAACTCGTGATCGTTTCTTACTTATTATACTGTAATTCATTAAAGGGGTAAGAAATATTTAGATACTTAATTGACATTTAACAAGATAACTATAGAGAGTAAATGAGACATTAAATCCTCTTCTAAAACACCCATTAGGTTTGCTTTGGAAATTAATTGATCTAATTCACTTGCTGTAAACCACTGTGCTCTGTGCCAGTTTAGAACTCGGAGATATTAATGACCCACAGACGCAGGGCTGGTGGATGCCCTGACACGGTGTCAGAGCAGGGGATGATCCACTGCTCACCTGTATTTATGATCCCAGCGCCCACAGCGACAGGAAACATTTCTCTCCAAGGGCTGCTCTTCAGCCCCTGCCTCTCCAGCACAGCCAGGATCCTCCTGGGCACCAGCCACGCTGCCAGGAGGGCTCTCCGGAGGCTGCAGAGATGCATTGCCCAGCCCAGCTCGCAGCCTTCAGTTCTGCCAACACCTGATCTCGTCCTGCAGCCCCAAAAAGAAACTTGGAAACTTAGGGGATTTCTACTCTGAGGCCTTCAGCTGTCCACAAATTTTGCTGAATGCATTTTTTCATAAAACTTTATGTTTTCACAGTCCGTTTCCTCTTCAATAAAACTGTTGTCCCTGAAATGAGTATATACAGCAGGTGAGAAAATGCAACAGCCTTTACAACTTGCTGCTAACTTCTGCTTCTCCCCAGCCTGAAGCAACGTGATAAATCCCCAGGAGAGCCCTAACTCTTCTGCTGAAGCCTCCATCAGTAGTTCACATCTGTATGTGGAGACACTACTATCAATCACAACAGTATGTGGGACCCATATTCCTTGTTAATAAAGTGCCTTGAGGTCCATCAGCTTCTGCCTAATAGGTATTAAATACTTTTCACATTCTCACTGACTATTTCTAGGCCATTTATTGCTCATTTTTAGGAATAAAACAGCCTCAGTGTTTGTCTACTATTAAATATCTATTTTGATCCTTCTAAAATGCTGAGCATGTTTTGGTTAATTCCCAAGAAAGAGGGGAAAGCACAGGGGGCTCTGATGCTCTCAGAACACTACAAGCAATGTAAGACTTGCACACAGTTTACATTTGGTTTCACAAGGCTATTTTCAAACTGACACCTGTGACTATCATGAGAGAAAAGCCAAAATCTTTGCCTTAATCTACATCTTTATCAGATCTTAAACTAATGTTTAAAAGATATATGATTATCATTCAGACAGAACATAAGGGGTTTTTTTTTTCACAGCTCTAGAAACATTTGCAAGCCTCAGAAATAAAGTTAAATTCACTGAGACAGTCAATACTTCCAGTGGTGGAATTATTGCATACATTGAGTCATACCTACAACGCACAACTTTGCTAGGAATACAGACACTGAGAAATACATTGACACACAATTTCTGAGCAGCATCACTGTGCCACAGACACAATCCCAACAGCAAAATTCCCTTTGGGGTCAGATGGCTCTTTAGGTTCCTTACTGCCATAGGAGAGGCTGGAATATGAGGCCAGGAAGGACAAGATTTTGCTGGCTCTGCTGGAGGAAGTTTGCCAATACGTTTACCAGGAGACCAACACTGACAAAACCTTTGAGAGCTGACAAGGCCATGGGTACATATTTCTGTCAAGGACTGTTTACAATTTATGAAGGTCAGCTCTTCCTCTGGTGTAAATAAATCTTGCTCCAGTGACTGCAGCAGAGACCCACCAGTACACACCAGTGGAGGAACTGGCTCCTTCCATTCCAGGAGTCACATTGCTGACACTACAGTAGCACCGACATTCAAACACAGGCAACTGCTCTCCCTTCACTAGCAGGGCAATTGTCTGTCTTTCATGTTTCTTATTTTCCTCCAGGGAAACGTTAAGGAGCTACTGTTGAATTTTTAAGGTGGCTCATTACTATCTGATGGCACCACAGCAGCACCAAGTGCCAGCTATGACGGATTTCTCCAGTTAGGAGAAAAGCAAGAGGATGTGCTGGTGTGGCCTCTGCTTGAGTGCTGGGGGCAGCTTTGGGCACAGAATATAAGAAGAATATAAAGATATTAGAGAGTGACCAAAGGAGGGCTAAGAAGATGGTGAAGGGTCTAGAGGAGAAGCCATACTAGTAGGGGCTGAGATCAGGATCTGCAGCTTCCTCAGAAAGGACAGCTCCAACCTCTGCTCTGTGAGCAGTGACAGGACCTGAGAGAATGGCATGGACCTGTGTCAGGGCAGGTTTAGGTTGGACATTAAGAAAAGGTTCTTCCCCCAGAGGGTGGTGGGCACTGACCAGGCTCCCCAGGGCAGTGGGCACGGCCCCGAGGCTGCCAGAGCTTCAAGAGTGTTTGGACAACCCTCTCAGGGACAGGGTAGGATTTTGGGGGTTGTCCTGTGGGAAGCCAGGACCTGGACTCAATTTTGGGTTCCTTCCAACTCAACATATTCCATGATTCTCTGCTTGGGACCTCCCAATATATTGCCTGAAAAACATTACACAGCCTGTAACTTCCACAAAGCACTCCATGGGGGCTATTTTCATAGCAAATACATCCTAAAACCCCATAGCAGCCCAAGTTAAAACACTGAGAGCCAACAGAATTACTTGCATCCCCTCCCCCAGTTCTGAAGTTGCCATTTCTGAAGAAGACTTGCATCTAGCTGAGCCTTGCAGGTTTTTCCATCTGCCAAGTCCTGTGTGTGCCCCTCTGTTCAAGTGGCATGGCCTTTGCCTCCCAGGGTATCTGAGGGTTAATCTTGCCATCTCAAAGTTTTTCTAAGATGCCAGCCAAGCTCATCATCAATCTGACATAAATGTCTTTTGGGGAATCTGGGTTGCTTTTTCTGGGAGCCCTGTCCATTTGACAGACAGAAGGCTGTGCTGCAGCAGCCCCATCAGAACCCTGAGTTATGTCTGCTGCTGAAACCTCCAAATTAAACATTTAGAGCTGCAATTAAATCTGAAAAAAAAAAAAAAAGGCAGCAAACATGTTTACAGAACTTCATAGCTAATTTATAAACTTTTCTATTCAAGCTCCCATTTTGCTTAACTACTTTAATTTGTAGAAGAAACACATCTCTGATTGTGCAGGGCAATGGATCAGAATTTGCCCAGGGACAGGTAGTGAAAAATGCAAAAGGCTGAGCTGACATCACTGGGGTAATTTTTGACATGTATCTAGTTTTAAACAGCTGCTCAGAAAATTAGGGACATGTATTTTTTAAAAGTTTGTCACTGTGTGTGTCTGTCACAAGTGTGCTCTTTCACAAGTGCTCGTCCTTTCTTGCAACAAGAAGTTCAGATTGAAAAGAAACATTCACAGAGTATGAAAATGTATTTCCTACTTCACACAGATAAGATGAAACAAACATGTCCCTCTTCACGCTCATGTTTTAATTTATTTTGCCATGCTGAATATACAGAGCATACTTTTCAGTTCAGGCTCAAATAAATCCTCATCACACACCTATGCACATGGCTGGATTTTCAGAGATGCCAAAAATAAACATCCACAATAGTTTTACAGCAAGTGCTCTCTCTTTCTGGAGTCAGAGCAGTTCAGGGCTGAACACAATTCACTGTAAGTTTTGCTGAGAATAAGTGGCTTCAGATCACTGTGGTTCATGGCAAGTCTTTTTACTTTTGTCTGATCTTGCAACCCTTGAATTTCAGAGTCTGAAAGCACTTTAGGCAAAAACAAGCCATCAAGTCATGTCGAGCCCATGCACAGGCTGTGGTTTGCAACGTAGGTTGCCATAAAATTTTAGGGGGGGGGTTTCCACCAAAAACTAGACCAAGGTTTAATTTCGTGCACACAAAAAGTGCTCAAGAATTATCCAGGCTTTGGGGTTTCAGGACAGAAGCCTCTGCGTCCACTGGCACATACTCACACACACTTTCAAAACAATCTTATTTGCAATCCAGGCTGTGATTCCAAGAAACATCAGTGGGATTCTCAGGGACCGTGGGATGCATGGGAACAGCAACTAGAACTGCAACATAAGGAACAGATTTGCAGCAGCACTAAGCTACAATGGACACAAACTTCGCGGGGAAAAAGGAAAAAAAAAATTTAAAAAAGAACATTCCTCTACTGGTTTTATATCCTTTTTCTTTTTAGTTTTAAACTACACAGCAACATCAGCATCACCTTTGCTCCCCAAAGTTTCTCTGGGTGAACAAGTCCCTTGTTTGCCCATTTCACTCAGCACGACCCAGCTCAGCCCCACCTGGAGACACAAGTGGGGAACCAGCAACAGGTACAAACCAGGAACTACTCAGAAAATGAAAAGCTTTGCCTTTCTTTGTCAGGCAGAGGCAAAGGGATGTTTCCATATACTTTTTACATTTGCCTCTGTTTCAGAAAGATGGCCCTGGTGTCCAGCCACTGTTTTCTCCTTCCACAGCACGGCTATTTAAATTTCTTTTTCAGGACCTTGTGGATTCAGAGTCTCTCCTGGCAACTCAGCAAGCTTGGTCTGACAAGAAAACTGAAGTATTTTCCCAGAAGCTCTTATCAGGAAACAATGTGTCAAACAAGATGAAACCAGCTCTCCATTCTGGGAAGATTTACTACAATTCCCCCAATGCTCACAGGGGCAATGTTAACACTAACCAGCTACACAGTGTAAATACGGGCTGCTCTCCCACAAGGAACAGCTCCTAGAAATGCTGCCTGTGGAAAGCCTTTGAGGGCTTGGCCATCCTACCATTTGCACTCTGATAAACATCTCCAGAGGGGTCTGCATTGTGTTCTTCCAAAGGAGTTCTACCTGGGGAAAAGAGGCACAAAAGGAGTTTCCCCCAAGAGCATCCTTGTTTTGCCTCTCCCTTGCCCTGCCCAACCTCTGCCACGAACAGTTTGGGTTCTCCTGCACAGACCAGAGGTCAACATGAGAGCTTGGGATATTCCTGCAGGGAACAGCCCAGGTGGGCTGGATAAAGGGGTGGCTGCTCTCTACATGACTGCAGAAGCAGAGGGGAGGATGGGAAGAGAGTTGCTTTCCTGGAATCCTGGAACATCACCAGCACAAAGGGAGGTAAATGGAAAAAATATGTAGATGCTCACCTGGCACCAAGACTATTACACTATTTATGACCGGTGTTCTTCCTGCCTGGAAGCAGGGATGTGAGTGATTATTGACTCCTTTAAAAATACATGTCTGGTGCTAAATAAATAAAATAAATGCAAGTCTGTTCTGTTCTATGAGATGTCCCCAGATTTTGACTTTGTTTTTTTAATCCCATTTTCAACAGTAAAACACAGGGGAAAATAACAATTAGGGGTTAAATGAAGGCTGGTAAACAAAGCAGAAACACCTAATCTTGTATGCATCTTGGTTCCAAACCTTTCTTCTGAGATTTATTTTTCTGTTTGAACACTGAGGTCTTTCTGAATCCAAGATCCCTTGTTTACACCAGCCAGAAGAATGCTAAATCAAGATCACCCTCATTATGCCATTTGATAGGACCTAAAATACAGAACTGGGACAGTTTAGGATCCTGAGTCTCGGGGGAAAATTAACTAATGCTATAAATTAGGAACTCTGCTCATGCCAGCAACGACAACTTCCAAAGCAAGCAGCAAAACACAGCCCCAAAATACTTTGCTAAGTGCTTGTCTGTACTGGACTGTGGGGCTGCAGGAATTATGGGTTGATAACGCTGGAATTTATGAGAGACTGGATGGTTTCTGGATCTTTTAAGGAAGCCAGGGAACATGGAAGCAGAACACGTATTTGGCTGAGGCTGTTGGCCACAACAGAGAGGCAGCAACATGGAACCCACTGAACAAATATGCACAATTCCCAAGGTAAAAGTGACCTGTTGTCCCATGTGGGTGTGCTGTCAGGGACCTTGGGGCACCCAGGCAGGGTAAAAGGACATCAAAGTCCTTAATAATATGGCTCAGACTGTTGAGCCTAAGAAAGTGAGAGCAGAATTGGGCCCATGATTCTGCTTGCAGAATTCTTGTTCCGTTCCTACTGAAACTAACACCTTCCCTCACAGTGTCAGCCTTCTTCCAAACACATCTGACAGCTACTTCCACAGTTTGTAAAACGACACCTGCTGAAATTTAAGCTATTAGTGCAGATAATAGAGCCATCACATGGAGAGCATTCATGTTTTCCATGTTGTCAGAGTAATTTGTTTTGCTGTTTGGGATAGGTTCTACCAAGCATAAATATTTATGTCTGCGTGGATGTCAAATACTTTAATTAGGAAAAACACCTAGAACTAGGCTGTATTTAATTGAATGTCTAAGCCAGCTAGACATTTCCAAGGCTTCAACTGTATGCCATATAAATATATTGGATTAGACCTTGATTGGGATAAGGTTCTTTGAGGAAAAAAATGTCTTGTCGTTGTCTGGGGTGTTCTACAAAATGCAAGAGCTGATAGCACTGCAGGGAGAGCTACCTGCAGCTAGAAAAACCCAGAAGATATATGGAGAAGTAGCAAACCAAAAAGATGGATCAGGAGATTCCCAAAGTGTCCCCCCTTACACACCTCACGTCTGAGCCAAGCTGTAATGCCCCAGCACAGCACAACACAGCCCAGCCCAGCCTGCTCAGGAAACCAGTTCAGTTACTGGGAACATCACAGCACTCCCCAAGGGCTCAGTTCATTGACCAAGAGCTCAATTAGTGCAGGGGTGCTGCACTGCTGAGGCTTCCAGTGCCAAATTAAAGCTAGTCTGGATATTACTGCCAATGACTCCCAATTTAGTTTGCTTGGGTCCTGCTGGAAGCAACAGTGAGTACTGAGAGCAAACTGAAACCCAGCAGCACCCAGCTATTGGGGTTCCATGCTTTTTCCTAAAATCCCAGGGAAGACCTTAATGTGCCTCTCCTCAGCACTGCCCCTCTTCCTCCCTTTTATCCACCTCCCTAAATAAGCATTTTATCCCATGTCCTTCCTTACACCACTTCGTAAAATTGGAGTCATAAGTCTATCACCCATGGACAGCACGGCCCATCTCACAAAGCCTGGGCCAAACCTCATCTTGCCCCATGTGAGCAACTCCTGGCAAGCTGAGGTTACTTTAGGCACCACCACGCAGGGTTCAAAAAGAGGAACTTGAAGCAGGAGATGCTCCTTCACAAAGCAACAAACTGCAGCCCCACAACCACCCACAGAGAAGCTCTTGCCTCGGAACAGCTATGAAAGCAGGGTCTCCAGATGCCAAGAGCTGCTGCTGTACCACTGCCAGCTGCCTACCAGAGCACTGGGGGCAGAGGTACCCAAGCACCACAACTCCTTGCAAAGGTTTTTAGACACAGAAGACACCTAAAAGGCAAGGAGCCAGCACCAAGCTCGTGCTCTAGAGGAGGCAGGGAGGGGCTGTGAGCCCTGGGCAGCAGGTGAGGGCAATGATGCCCATCACCAGCCCAGGCTGCCCTGGGCCCAGCTGTGTCACACACACAGGTGCAGATCACACACAGAGACCCACAAAGGAGCACTCGCAGAGAAACAGGCTGTGGCATCACTCCTCAGTGGCAGAGGGTTTTTTACTTGCAGGGATTTTAAGATCATAAAAAATCATTACGACCCTCTAGCCAGGTTCCTTGCTGGGAACGCTGTGTACTGCTCGGCTGTGGTTTCAAAACACAAAGAGCTGTCACAGGAGGAGCTCAGTTCAATTTCCAGGTTAGCCACAGAATTTTGACATGTTTGTGTGCAATTCTAGTTCATCCCTTTGCCTCAGTTTCACATTCTTCCCATGGGAGATACTGGAGGGTAAATTCACCATTGTAAGCAAAACATGGATGGGATGTTATTCAGGTACTTGAACTTGAATAACATCCATTCAAATCATGGTGCTGGGTCCACAGTTGGACTTGACGACCTTAAAGGTCTTTTCCAACCCTAACAATTCTATGATTCTATGATCTTACTCCACTTAAAAAAAAATTAAGACATAAAGTGTCTACAAAGCAGCACAGTATGAGCCCTGAGTACAATAAAACAGCAGTAACTCTCAAAATGGCTGCCCATCTCTGCAGATGACAGATTTTAGGATTTAAGGGTTTCATATATCAAAAATAAGATTCCTCCTCCAAAGTCCAACCCTGCAAGGCTGAGAGTGTACAGCTCAGCTGGGGATTTCGCAAGGGCCAAGAAGTTAGACAATTACTTCATTTTGAGATGGCTTTGTGTTTGGGACACCTAATCTCTGAAAATTACATAAAACTGTATTAAACACACTTTACACACTGTACTGAATATCCATCAAATGATAAGAGCTGTCATCAGACTGTCCTGGTCTGAATTTGAACCTCAAAGCTCTCAGTGAAGTAGTGTTTATCAAAGATATATCTACAGAATGCTCCAGACAGAGAAAGCTATCACTGCATAATCATGGTCTGCAGAACGGCTGATGACTTCAGTATGCTTTTGCTACTTCTGAAATAATCTCCAATTCCTCTCAGGAGCATTCAGATCCATCCTTTGGAAAATAAAGATACAGTATTAATAAAAAGTCTGAGCTCTGTTCTCAGTTCAGCTGTGCCTCTGTTGACCGTCACACATTCAAAAAACATTAGAGAAGGTTGTTCCTCCAGAGACCCCGCCACGACGGCAAGAGAAAGCCTTGGCAATTATGTAAAGGCACCAAGCTCCTGTTTTATTTAGCAGAGAGAGGGTTTTTTTCTTCTTCTTCTTACAGCCCTTTTGTGCTCCCAGATGTTTTAATTACTGAGGAAAGGGAGCGGATGATTCTGGCCATATGTCTCCATTCCGCATAAATAAATATTGTCGCCAGCCCAGCGAAGTTTCGCGGAGCTGTCGATGATCCCGCTGACACTAAAGCTGTCGGGCCCGATAAGCATCTTCAATCCTTCAGTGAGCATGCTAATTCCAGGAGCACTGAGACTGATATCCCATGAAAATATTCAATCTAGAAACAATTAGGCTCATATTGCTGCAAAATGGTACCTCTAGGAATTTGGGTGCTCGCTTGATTGGAGCCTTGAGCAGGAGCTTTAAGTAGAGACACTGCCGGGAACAAGCGAGGAGGAGAGAGCAGGTGAGACAAGACTGTTCAAAGCAGCAATTACTGCTGTGGGCCACGTTTGCCTTTCTCTGGCCCATTCACAGAGTCTCAGGGCACACCAACTTCATAAATAAAGGGATTTAGTTACAACTGCCTTATAACTTTTGTTGATGAATGCATGCAACATCAATTGTTTTTATTGCAGGGAGTTTTGAAACAAACAATGGTCAGGCTCTGTTGGTGCTAGACAGCATGAAAACACAGTTGCAAACCTTCCCTTAGCAGCTTTCAGCCTAAATAAACACTCTAATATATCCCCCAGAAAAGAATACACAACCACAGTGACTGCGGGTGGTTGCAAACAAGTTGTGAAAGCTGTTAGGCAAAAGGGAGCAATTTAAGAGGAAAGGAATTAGCTAAATGAACTGACAAGGAAGAGGGAGGCAGGACAGGGCACCAGTTACAATGCAAGGCTGTGAATATCCCCCCTCTCTACTGCAAGAGCACAGCATCAAACTCATCAGCAGTCCCAAAGCCTCCCACCACAGCCAGGGATGGATGGGCCTTCTGGAAGGCACTGGAGGACAGCAAGTGAGGATGCTTTTTGCTCAAATAAGAATTTATTTCCAAACCTGAACTTCCAGGACAACAAATTAAGGTATTAGCAATATAAGTGCAATCCTAGTTTCCACAATCAAGCAAATAGGTTAGAATCAAACCCTTCTTTTGAAACAAAAATACATTCTTTTCAATTATTGTTTTGCAAAGAACTTCAATCCATGCCCTGCAAGCTTGTGAGCCACAGCAATCATTGCAATGAAGCAAGAATCACTGTTTGCTGAGTTCTGCTGACATCACTTTTACCAGGAAATGTGCAAAGCCAAAGAAAGGTACAGAAGGACTCATCACATCACCAAAATCTGATCCAGCTTCTGAGGACTCCTGTGGTTCTTACACTGATCCCTCAGGGATGGCAGAACAAGAGCCCATATGCTACCAGCCCATATGCTACCACAGCTGTGCCCCATGGCAAGAGGGGCAGATAAGACAGCCCCCCTCTCCAAGGCTGGAGATGCTGGATGAAAGGGTCCTCATAGGCCTGCAGCCCCTCTCATAGCTTCATACTTTATTAACTGCACAACTGTAAGCAATGGAGTTTCGTTATTGCCTTCTGGCTTAGCTCTGTGTCTACTGACTCACAGGTGAATCCCAGTTTTCATTGGCAGTACAGAATCAAAATGTCTGTTTGATGTCACATGCAAATAAAAACACAGAACTCAGACACCAATGGGGAGATTAAGAAATACTGAACAAAGAAGAGGGGAAAAAAACTGCAGCTCATTCACTCAACAATTCTGTATTTGTTCTCCAGGTCGTGACATCAGAGAATAACCAGCTTTGTAGAGGACTTACATATGGTACACCCCTCGGCAGAGGCACTGTCCAAAAACTGTGTGTGTGGACAGGGAACATTCATTTGTTCTTTTCAGTAAACCTTTTTCCACCAACTCTCATTTTCAGAGCCAGCCCCCTCCAGTGCAGCACACAAAGTAAATCAAGCTGAGACACAAGCAGAAGCCATTTGGAGGAGCACACCAGGCTCTCCTGAGCTGCCTCCCAGTAGCAGAACCCACATGGTTGTTCTCAGAGCCAGTTAAATGTCAATGGAAACACCTGAGAAGAAACCAAGATTCAGGAGGTCCTTGCTGAAAATGAAAAGACTCTGAGAGGGCCTAAAATGTTGGCTTCATTTAAATCACCAGTGAAGTAGCACGTTCTCTCACCTCCCTTGGACTGAACCACAGCTACAAGGCACAGAAAAAAACTGATTACTGCTCTTACTGAGGAAAAAAGAGATATTTCTGATAGATTAAAAGGTATGTTGAGTCATGACTAAGACCCTAACAACAACTGAGGGACTCATGGCTAGGCAAGCAGTGAGTCCAATCTGTTTGAAAAGGGATGGTTTTATCAAAAAGGTAATACCCAAAATGTATCTACAACTGAGCTTTACCTCCTTGCACCACCACCATCAGTGTGTGCACATAGAAATAAAGATGGAATGATAAAACAGTTTTATGCATAACACCTCATGCTGACTGTCAAATGACTGTATGAGCTGTACTAGATATTACTGAACTAAATTCTATGCTTGGTATTCTGTAAGGGGTAAACATAGAGAGAACAAAATCATTTGTGAACTCATCTCCAGCTACAAAGCTCTGTTTTAAAAATACCAATGTTTTCAGCCACCTCTAAACCAATCAAGTAGATTTTCCTTAAGTCTAAACACCAGAATGTAAATTTTGTTCTGTACCTCCCAATATTGTGAATGGGAGCAGAATGAGCAGCACTGAAACACTGCAAAGAAAGCTGCTCCTGAGACATTTCTGACACTGCCAGAATAGAAACCTCCAGCTGGGGTTTCCAGTTCACTTTTGCCAAAAGAAGAGACTGAGATAAGCATCTGATTTAAAGGCTCATCCAAAAAAATGGCATATGGAGAAAGAATTATTTTCTGCTGAGCTAAAGAACAGGATGAAAAGTCTGGAAATCTGAATTTTAATTTTCGTGACAGTAATTTTGTATCAAAAGTAAATCTACTGACATTAACAACTATAGAAGATTTAAGACTAGCTTAAGCAAGGTCAGAATCAGCATGTAGGTTCTGGGCCCGGCAGTATTACAGACTCCCACTGTGATCTTGGGCAAAATCCATGTAGTGATGGAGTGATTCCATGGAGTGATTTTAGGAGCCTTGAATTTTAGATGACTACATTAAGCAACCCAAAGCAAGCAACCACAAAAATGATGTACTTAAAGTGCTCTGAAAATCCTGAGCTTAGCTTTTCTATGATTTAGATGTCTCGCCTTTTAAAAAATTATCATTGTTACAATGGTGGCCAGTTTTATAACAGAGACATCCTTCTTAAATTCTTTACTAAAAGCAAATTACATTAAGATTCTCAGAAGGCAATGAAGAAGCTTAAAATTATATTTAATTTACCACGACTTCTTCAGATGTATCAATTATCATTAATGTAGATGAGAAAGACAGAGAGAGAATGTATCATTTCTCTCAAAGAGAAAGCATGCACACCATAAAAAAAAGTCATATTCCTTTCCTATTCATGTCCCTAGTCATTACAATTGTCCCTCAGTTCACCTATGACTACTCAGAGTGCGTTTTTCCCCACTTGTAAAGAATATATATCAATATACATATTTTGTATTTATGTTTTTATCTTGTTGTCAATTGCCAGTACACAGAGATTTTGTGATTACATCTGCACAAAACTTCGAGATTTGCATTTTAGAGTGACAGGTTCTTTCCTCTGACTTGTAACCAAAAACGTTTTTGTTTGGTTGTTGGGGTTTTTTTCTAATTACAAAAAGGGGAAAACAAGGTCTCAACCTCTGTTCACCACTAAAAACTTGCTGGAACTCACATTCCACTGAGCTGAATTGTCAGTCTCAGCAAATGATGTCCTTGCAAATCGGACACCACAGTTTCCACAAAAAGGCTCTTAGAAGGCTCCAGGTAAACTGGAATCAAAAAACAACTTGAGAGGAGCAGTTGTGAGCCAGTGGAGTGAACTCCCAGTTGTGAGAACAAGCACACTGCAGGTGAAACACGCTGTGCTCCCAAACCCCAGGCTTATTGGGAGCCCCAGTGGGTCCAGGAGGTGAAGACAGGTAAGACACAAAGTTTTCCTGGGTAAAGTTCAGCTCCAAAGGCTTTGGAGCCAGTGGACTGGAACACGCTTTTCTCTTTGTGCAAAACTGCAATAACCCAAATGAGCTTAGTAAAAACATATTTCCAATACCTTCAGCCATCATCACTCTGCATGCACATGAGGATGGATGATGCCTTCACTAGGAGTGGTACTTAGTCCCATTCTGCCATGTTTCCATAATGCCTCTTGCAACACGTGTTTCACCCAGCTCAAAATTTGTATGTTAAGGGCATTTTCAAATCTGAAACAGAATGAAACCTTCTAAACACTACAATCAAAGGTACATCAGTAACATCCATTGCGTGGGATGCAGAGAAGGAAGGAGCAAATGATTGTTGCCACAGGGGGATTTTTACTCCTACAACGACAATCAAAGATCATCAAAGAAGCACCCACCATGTTAGTAACACGCTACAGTCTCTGGCCCAGCTTAAAATCTCAAATGAATTTATATGTAACTTACCCCAAAAGACTTTGAAAAGTATTGGAGGCATGAGGGAGATTTTCCATATATGGAAAAGTATAATTATAATCTGTTAAATGCTATGAAAACATACATATGACGGACCCTGAGGACAATATTCCACCTTCCCAGCAGTGTAAAGGGGTTTTTGTTTGGTTTGGGGACTTTTTTTCCTGAACTGCCTCGTCTTGCCAAGATTTTATACCATAAATTGAACTACATCTCACGGGAGTATCAAGCATAATACAAACAAAGTAACTGTGCTTTTGATGAGCAAACAACTTCAAAGAGCACTCGCATGTTTATCTTGAACACAGGGATCCCACCAGAGCCCAGATGAACCAAGTTCAGTTTCCAACAGGACATCTCTCTGCCAGAGCTCAGCCACAGGCATTTATGAGGGGTGGGGGGAAACTTTATCATCAAATCAATTTGAGAGTCATCATTTTTTTCTGTGTTGCAAGTATGTTTCAGGATGCCACTGGGAGCAGAGTGGATATGGTTTTCTCTTAACCAAACAATAGCTGCCTGCAGGAGGAAATCCCTCAGGGAACAGCCCCTAAAGCTTGCAATGGATTGTGCCTTAACACCTGCCAGGCTTTGTGGACCCCCACCTTGCCTAGAGCTGTGTGAAGGGATTCAAACACAGGTCTGCACTCACAGTGTGAGGGGTGAAACCACAGCTTACAAATACAGATTCAAATAAATAACATTTTGTATTTCTGTCAAACTCAAATCTACTTGTTACAGCACCAATAAATGAAATATCAATAAAGAATCAATAGAGAAGAAGCCATTTGAGGAATTACCTCAAACTGGAGACTCTCAGACATGGGCTGCCCTACTCGTTTTATCAGCTATTCCACTGCATAAAGGAGGGACAGGATAGTTGAAACTGTTCTTATCCTGATTCTGGAACAAAGACTTCAGATGTCCAAAGTTATTCCATTAACTCAATGCTGAGAGAGGTAGTGATGTGTCAGTCTGGGCCATCAAGGACAAACAAGGGCCATGTTCAAATGGATCTTCTCACAGTGTTTGCTGTGCTTCACTCCCAAAACAACTCCCTCTGAAGAGGTAAATGCAATCACCTTATGAATTCACGAGGAAGTTGAAATTTTGTAAGAAGCTGATGGCAAGGAGCTGTTTTAATTATTCTCCAACTCGCTGACTCCACCTTAATCAGAATATATTAAATAAAATGTATGGATGCTGGAGACTGGAATGCTGCAGTTCATAACTACAATTAACCACTATTAATTAATAGCTGAAAGATAAATGAGCCATGGGATCCATTTATTCCTGGGTTGGGAGTATTTAAATTCACAGTAGGATGCCAGCCCATTTTTCACAGCAGTGAATTAAAAGAAGTGTGAATCAAAGCTCACTGCTGTAAGATGCAGGAGACATTTTCAGATCTGTTTGGTTCTCATCCTTTAAATGGTGAAAGAAGAGACACAAACACACTGAAATTTCACCAGGAGAACAAAGAGAAAATGAAAGTATTTCCTAGCCAGCGGTGGGGTCTGGGTCTCAGAACTTCCTTTCCTCTCACCCAGTCCCAGCTTTTCAGGGTGCACCAGGAGGATGGATTTCCCTGAGGCTGCACAGCACAGACATTGCTCTGCTCCCCCCTCACCTGGAGCCAAAGCACTCCAGGCCAGTAACAGAGTTTGCGCAGCGTGGGAGCAACACCTTCAAGCAAACAATCATGATCTTACTTCTCCTTTGTACCAAGGACATTCCCTGCCTCACACGGATTCCTAAAATTCAGTCAAGACTTGTTTTGCTCTCTGTTGTCTACTTATGCTTGGGAAGTCCCACCCAGGCCTGCCATGAAACACACAGGTACTTTCCATGTCTTCTCCTGGACCGTTAAAACATGAAGCTGCTCAGAGTATGTTGCAAGATAAAGATATTCTTTCCACAATTATAAGGAAAGTTGTCATTCCTCTGTAGAGCTATGGTTGCCACCATTGTCAGCAAGTGATCTGACAGCAGCCTGAGGCTTGCACAGGTCAGGAATGCAGAGCCCAAATCCCTATGTTGGACACTCCAAGTGAGGTTGTCACATTCCCCAGCTGCCTATGGCAGAAAGGGGAGTCTGCCCAGAGAATTACCCTGTAATGATCCAAATGTTTGGTTTCTATTTTACTACTCAAAAACTGTTAAAAGCAATAAATGACACCCTATATTCATGTGATAATCTAAGTTCTAAAGTAGAGAAATGACTGATCCTTGGAAGGTCTGAAATACAGATCCTTTATGTTTTCTGCCTTTCCTAACTGGAGTTCTTCAAACACAAAGCCATGCGCTATGGAAACTCCAGCATGTCTTCATTTGATTTTGCTTCCCAAATAAAAATATTTGTCAAAGGAAAAGGGTAGGGCAGAAAGTTCCAATATAATTTTTACTGGAGAAAATAAAATTACTTAGAGTTGCTCTTAATGCAAAACATTTTAATATTCCCTGGTAGAACCAAATTAGATTCCATTCAACACTGAAGTGCATCTTCTTCAAACACTGTGATGTCTCACAGGAGTTGGAGTTTAATGCCACATGGCCCCCAGTCTCCTGTAAGGGCCTTGTTATACCTTCCTTACAACAAATCTTTGAGTTGTAAATACTTTATTTTCTACCAAAAGGCTTTCCACCAAAATCTCCTGAAGAGCTTTCTTTCTAAGGCTTCATTCTGGACAGTGATCTCCATATTCTCAGAAAAGCAGGCTCTCCTGAAAGGTTTATAGTATCTCCTGCTTCCTTTTGAGAGCAGAAACAACAGTTTTCATGCAGTATTTTGAGACTTTAAATTCTCCAGTAATAACAATTTGGAAATCCAAAAGTATTTATGGATAAATACTTTTCACCACAAGATTTAAATGAAAATTTGAGATGGTTCCTCTCGCAAGAAAGCCATTGTTTTGTCCCAAGTCCTTGACATTGTAAGATCTTCTCAGCGTCTAAAAATTTTGTGGTGGAGAAACACGTCAGTGATAAAGCCTTTCAGAAGCCAGGACATTGTCTTTTCTCACACAAAACTGTCATTGATTCTAAATAATCATAAAGTGAGTTACTACACAGTGATAAAGGACTAAAGTATTCCCCAATAACACACAGATGTTATCACTTCATGCAGGAAATACCCAGTCTGCCCACTTGTTATTTGTATGCAATGAAAAGTGAGGACTATTCGTTTAATTACTGGTGAAAACCCTCAATAGAGTCTGATTTCATTAATGCTGGACCCAGAGTATGGTACATTCTTTCCCATAGGAAAAGAGAATTAACAAAAAGCAATACTCACCCTAATATCGAAGAGGAATTATTTTATCAGGAGTGATTTTCCTATAAAAATGTGGAAATAAAAAAGAAATCAGATTTCACCATTAATTCTTTAAGAAGGTGCATGGGAAAACAAAAAGCACAAGGATGGTTAAAACAATTGGGACATAAAGCCTTTTGCCTCTGAAAAATAACTTTGCTTTTTCATCCCTGGCCTTCCAGGAGCAGTGAGAAAACAAGACTTTTTGAAGGCTAAAGAACTAAATAGATGAAAATGTAGCTCCTCTTTTCAGAGCACTCATTTTGTTCTGAACATCTGTTGGGCTTACAAATACTCTGTTTTACCACGTTTTTCTGCAGGTGGGTGTGGGCTGGACATGCCACAGAGGGGTCTTGCCACTCCAGCTCCTGCTCTCTGCAACTTGAGGAATGGAAGGGGCATCCCTACTGAGGCATGGAAGGAGGAACAGGCACTAATGGTGAGGCTGGACCCTGAGCACAGCCAGGACAGCCCCACTGCTGTGCTCAGGAGATGTTTCTCCTCTTGGTTTGGGGCAGGCTGGGGTCTGCAGAGACCTCTCCGTGCTCAGGTCTGCAGGGCAGAGGTGGGATCTCACCAGCATCCTCCTTGCTTGGTTTGGGACCTGAAGAGCCGTGTCTGTCACCACCATGTAGCCCATGAGACAGGAAGGGTTCAGATAAAGAGATCAGGAGACACTGACCTTCTGGAGCCAAAATATGCCTGTATTAGTGAGGAAGATAAAAGTGCTTCCTTGTCCCTAAAAAATGTAACTACCTTGGGTCAAATCCTGCCACGTTGGTTGAAGACCGAGACTGGAGTTGCTTTCTCAACTCCACTGCTTTTTCCACTGAAATAAGAATATAGTGATTTATAGCCTCTAACCCCACAAGAAACAGTGAACAGCAGTTAAAGTTTGTACAACTCTATTGTTGGAGCTTTTCTCTGTCTCTGAGTCAATGAAACTCCACTTGTGAGCTATAACAAGAACAACTATAAACTAATAGTATTACAGATCATTAACCTGTATCATACAACTCTCTCCACAAAACACACAGGACAGGATGATGTTTGAAAGACACAACTGAACGCTCTGGTGTTCATTTTTAACCTCATTGCCTTACCTCCAGTAGCACAACCAAACGTAATTAGAGCCAGCAGCAAAAGGAAAATCAAGATCACAGACTCAATCCTGATTAAAATAAATAAATACGGAAAATATAGAAAGCATATGGGCACTGAGGAGCAGCATATGGATCACGTCCTGAAGTACAAGGCCTACCATATGCTTGCAGAGCCTGGTTCAAAGGAAAACCTTGCTCCCTCCTCCCGATGTCTTTGGCTAGGTCACGAATCAGCTGCCTCCCAACATCTTGTGCCATTGGGCAAGTTTGCTTTTGAATAATGAAGCAAGTTTCAGCTCAGCATGGGGAGAATCCCAGGTAGAAAATGGACAGATGGCTGGTCCTAGTTAAGCAGGCAGAGACCGAAACGAAGCATTCCCCTTTGCCTTCTTTCAGACCAATCCTTACGTTGTGCCCTACACCAGCTGTATGTGTCTCAACCTCTTTACCTCCTGTTTCCTTAAGAAAATAGTTCTGAATTTTTTTGACCTCCTGTGCTGACCTGCCAGCCCTGTAGGGAATGTTAATGAGCTGTTAACAGTGCTTGGGATATGGCACTCAACCAGTCTGTGAGTTCTTTAGCCTCTTCCTACCCAAGCCCCTGTTTTTTCATGCTTCACTGGCCCCAACCAACCCCATCTGCCTGTGGATGTCTAGCATATGCTATGTGGCTGGCAGTGCCCGGCAGGAAATGATGCCTTTCAGCTCTCTCAGTCACTGGCATACGATAAGGACAATTTAGATCACAATCAAGGAACAGCACTGCCCAAGTGTGGGGCTGCGAGAGGAAGAAGGAGACAGCAAAGGCTGGTCCCACAAGAAAGGATTTCCTGCTGTACTGCAACTGCAGTGATGAAGGAGAGAGAGAAAGACTGTCCTAGATGGATGCAAAGCCAGCACTGAGAACTTAAAAGTACCAGGAAGCACTAAGGTCTGCACTGCTGTATGAATTCCACGCATGTCATACATGAAATGTATTTGCAATTATCACTGGTGTCACTATGATCAAGGGGAGCAAAGACAAAAGCTCCTGCTCGGGGAGACTCACAGATTGGGCCAGGGAACCCTGCTGGGACTTGGCTCTTGCATTGCACGGGAGCAGAGTGTGCTCCAGGCTGGTGGTTCCTGCTGACAGCAGCACTGATGGGAGCCAGCTGTGGGGCCATGGTGCTCCTCACCCCCAGCCAGCAGCCCCAGGGCCACAGCGAGGGCTGACACATAAGCTGACCATATGGCCAAGGAGAGCAGGGGAAGGAAGGACTCCTGTCCCAGTGTCTGCACTGCAGGCCCAGTCTGTCCAGGGAATTCCTTTCTTCTCTGGCCTGTTGAGGTTCAGTTTTGCCCTGGATCCACTTACAGAGCACACATCAGGGCAGAACTGGGCTGTTTGGATCAGCCTTCCCTACCAGGAATGGCTTTCCACTTCAGATTACTCTAGTGCTGTCAAATCCAGGTGTTCAAAAGTCAAAACCAAAGCCCCCACCTTTTTTAACAAATAGTCACATTTCTTGTCAAGTTTTAAATCACTGGTTTGGCTCTATGTCCCAAATTTTCTCTTCCATCTGGGAGGACTTGATATTCACCTAGTTCTAGAATGCCAAGAACTGTGCCTTTAGGAAAAATACTGAGAAAATCCAGATAAGACTGACATTCAGCTACACCATCATCTGTTTTTTATGACAATATTAATGTCAATGTGAGAAAATTTGTGACTGCTGCCTTCTGCTCTGTATTCAGATGGTTTTAAATTTGCACTAACATGGGAGGGGGGTGTTCTTATTTCATTGTCTTGCTTATATTAGAATTTTCTTCTAAAAAGAATGAAAGAAATGGACAAATAAGGATAGAAATGGAAAAACTGAAAGCCTCAAAATGAATCATACTTGTGCTACAAAAGAAAAAAAATAATTCAACAAACAACCCAAAACCACCACCCCAAAGACCTGACCAAACAAACAAAGAAAACAAAAAATAACACAACAAAAAAACCCATAACTGCTCAAAGCTTGAAGTAGCCATATCTAAAACCAGGAAGAAAATTCGTATTGTAGACTTTTGAATCTTGAAGGCACATTCAGGGCGTAGTGATAGGACAAAGGGGAATGATTTTAAACAAAAAGAGGGGAAGTTTAGATTAGGTGTTGGGAGGAAATTCTTTATTCAGGGTATGGTAAGACACTGGAACAGGCTGTCAAGAGAAGCTGTGGCTGCCCCATTTCTAGAAGTGTTCAAGGCCAACTTGGATGGGGTTTGGAGAAACCTGGGCTAGTGGAAAGTGTCCCTGCCCATGGCAGGGGATTGGAATTAGATGATCTTTAAGGTCCCTTCCAACCCAAACCATCCAATGGTGCCATGATTCAGAGAGGACTAGACTTAAAAATGCAACTCTACCTTTCTCCATAGCTCTGTATTTCAGCTCCTGTCTGGTTCTGTGCTCAGCACTTCATTCTTTCTGAAGCAGAGCCTGTTTCTTTACTCCTGACAAACATTTCCCCATGCAGGGTCCTCCTGAAGCCTGCAGAACAATACCCATTGCTCTTCACAGACAGATGCACCTTCCTCACCTTCTCAGGCACAGCTCACCAGAATGTCTTCACACACCAAAGTTTTGCAAAGGAAAAAAAGGAAAACCTCTGAGAGAGCCAACAAAAACAAAGCCTGGTAATGGAAGGTGGCTCACGGCTTCAGTGCTGCAGAAATGAATCCCCTAGGAAAGGTAGTGCTAGAGCAGACTTTAAAATATTAACATGAAAAGTTCACTGCTTCCCCCTTTGGATCAGGTTTTCCACTCTTTGGATTGTTTCACAAAACATATTGTTTCCCTATTTATGAAACAGGTACAAAACTGAGAAATTTCTGATTAACAGAAATAGATCTTAGGAGAATATATTTTAACATAACAGTATATGAAATATAACTACCTGATCTCCATTTCTTGCACAGATCAAGATCTTTGACAAGTCCTGGTTTCCAATAACTATTACCTGAAAGAGGGCCTATCATAATTCTATCCTTACTTCTAACTAAAATATACTAAAAACATCATAAATGTTGCTAGGTCCAACAACTGCTACCTGTACTTATACAGACTTTAAAACATTCAGATTAATTTTCCATCAAAAATTAGGATTGATATGGAAAAATAAAAGCATTATTGTGAACAATTAGGCTAGATTCATATAATCCTAACTGTGGCTGCTGAGCACATTCTCTTGAGGTTTTTTTATTTTATTTTTAACAGAGAGTATTAGATAAATCTTGACATGTTAACTTACCTATACAAATGTGTCATTTACTTAAAGTTACTGAGTAACCTGGTTTAAACCTCATATAAGTAAGTGATTGGATAAAGTTTGCTACTTGCTCCCGGTGAGGGCTTTGTGGCATTTAAAGGGAGGAGAACTGCAGCAACAGTGACAGCACTGACCGGTGGATTGGGAGGTCTGGGCATTATTCTCAGTTCTCTCATAGACTTGCCATATAACCTTGTAGGAACAAAACATTAATCCTGTCTTAAAATCCAAATCCTACCTAATCTACCGAATAGAGCACTTCAATAGCTAATTGAATTGATTTTCAGGCCCTCAGAAAGAGGGTGTAGAAGTGCATTAATATTTGCAAATGCTAGATTATGTTCTCATAGCCTGACTCCCTGTGTTTGGGTCCCCCGGCACTCTGGAGGTGTGAACGCCTGCTCACATCTAATGCAGGAAAGAACAGAGGTTCCCATTTCATCCTGAATGCAAAAATGTACAAATCTGCACCTGTCAAATAGAGGATTAGGAAAATAAGCATGTAATTGACTGGAAGGCAACAGAAGTTGGAAGGTGTCCACAGGAAACCTTGGTTCAATTGGAGGATCAGTTCATGACCCTACCTATGAGACAGAGTGGCTTTGTCAGTGAAACTACATTTTCTGGCTGTTTAGGGAAATGGATCAAACAACAGCAGGCCTAGAGATTGTGCTGTGATGTGAACTTCAGGAGTTTGAAGTTTGCATCAAGAAATCACTAAGTAACAGGGAAAAGGAAAAAAAAATAAAAAAGGGGAAAACGCCCGAGCTCTTCCCAAACAAAGAAAAAGAACTCATTGATGGAAGAAAAAAATATCCATTGCTAATAATTTTCTCTTGGGATATGAGAGAGAGAGGTGGAAGATTTGTAAAGGTGACAACTAATTCTCACTCAAGGTAATAAGGGGTCCAAGAGGGAGTGTGTGTGTGTGTGTGTGTCCAGGGAGCTCAATGTGTAATTCTGGTTAGGAGGAGTGACTGGGCAGGAGCCAGACCTGGATTATCTCAAACTGATAGAGAGAGCACACGTGTTTAGAAAGGAGAACGAGTGCCAGATATGCAGCTCCTCGCTCCCATAAAACATAAGGTGTTTTATTTCTGCATCAGATGTTTCAAACACAATTGACTTCTATTACGTTTCAATGTAAACCACTTTGCTTTCCTAATGTAGCATGAACTTTAACTGTGGCCATTTCAGAGACATTACATGGATACCGTATTACCAAACAGAAGATACACATTTGCTGTCTCTCAGAAAATCTCGTGTTTTTACCCCCTTCCTCTCTCACTCTGTCTGAAAATGGGACTATTTTCATATTTTTGGCTCTTTCTCAGTTATAGCCATACATATGCTATAGGAATTTTCCAAAATATTTATTATAAATATTATGCTCTGGTTAGTGGATAGCCAAAAAAGGGAGTTGGCATTGTTTTATTTTACAGGACGCAAATAGAAAGGAATTGAAATAACGTGCTGACTAGAAGGTATTCCGTGGTCAATGGTAAGCATTTTGTGGACACCAAGAAGGGGAATTTCCCTTCCATCTTGAAGTCAGTCAAGTGCTATTTGCAGAGGGCAAATACTTCTGGCAGCAAAGTCATTGTTCTGCATTGACAGCTACTGGAGTACGCATCACATTGCATTGCTGATCAAAAGGCAGGGCAGTATGAAGGATTTCATTTCATCAGGTAATGAGAAAGGCTGCTGAGTAGTTGGCTACTTCTGGCTCACAGGCTAAAATTTGATCACAGGTTTTCTAACAGCAAATTAAAGGTAAAGCCAAGGAAAAGTCAGACATTTCAGCTGGCAAGAGTTCACGGGACTCCTTTTGATTCATAGGCAGCTTCGTGCAGCCCGAGTTCCAGGTTTGCAACTCAAACCTTAGAAGCAAAAACTGAATGCCCTGTTTCATGTCAGGAAAAAAGCACTGTATGTTCCTTATGAGGGGTCCAGTGACAGTAACTTCAGGCCCAGGTCTGCAATTCCTGCTGAACTTTGTGGCAGTTTGCATTTTGCCTGTTTTTTTTTTGGTACAACTAATCCCATTTCTTAATCAAATAACCAGAGGGAAACAGATCTAAAATAAACTTCTACAAGGTCCCTTCTTAAGGAAAGTGAAGGGGTAGAGGAGGGGCCAAGAACCCAAAAACCTCATCTGGAAAACTATTATTCCATCCTCCAGAAACTTCCCATCCCTTCCTTCACAACAGAGCTCCCATATGTGCCACCACCCAGGCAGAGAGAGGTGGCCACAGTGCACTCAGGCTGCTTTGTGCTGCTCTGGGCTGGTTTCTCCAAACGGTGCCTCCCTGTCCTGCCTGCTTGTTCTCCCAGAGGACATCAGCACATCTACTCACACCAGCAGCAATTCATGTCAACAATCCTACAGTTCAATTATTTGTCAGCCCAAGCTGCCAGAACATTTTCAAGGGTCTCCAAAGGGGATGACTGACCCAAAATCAATGGAAAACAGAAGCTGTAGCTTCTCCATCCTTGGAAGTGTTTGAGGCCAGGTTAGATGGGGCTTTGAGCAACCTGGTCTAGCGGAAGGTGACCCTGCCTAGGGCAGGGTGGTGGTAACGAGATGACCTTTAAGGTCCCTTCCAACCCAAAACCATTCACATGATTCTATGAAAAAGCAGCCTGAAGGTATTCAGGAGCAAACAAGACCTCTGGAACAGTATTTACAGCCTTTTAAGAGAAAGCAAGGTCTGCCAACGGGAGACACATAACTGGGCTCTTCCAGTGTAGCCCATATGAGACCAGAGGAGGATTACACGTCCTGTCTCAGGAGCCCGCACCAGCTGCAAGAGCAAACAACAAGTGAACCCACTGCGCACAATGGATGAAGTGTGAAATTAGTTCTGTCATCTCCACACACAGCACGGTGAATCAGGCCTTCCTGAGGAGTTCAGCAGATCAAAATTTCCAGTGGTTTAATTTGAGATCAAGACAAGAACACACAGGACCCTGCCCCACTCCTCTCCACCGAGCTAAGGTGCCGAAATACAAACTAGGCTAAAAGAGTCTGCTGGGAGAAGAGATGAAGACGTGGGGGGTGGAAAGAAATGACCACTTCACCTTTTGCTGCTTTTAGTGGATTCTAATTAGGAATCTGGCAGTGCCACCCACCCAGCGGGAAGCCCACATTATTAACGCTGGCATCAAAAGCAGGCCGACTGCAATCTGCGGGAGCGGCTGCCGAACTGGCACAGCCTCCCCTCCCGCTCTTGGCCCAAACACCACAACAGATGTCTGAAGGGTTGGTGTTTCTTTCCCGAGCCCTACCCCCGCTTTGCATGACCCTATGCCAGAGATTACATGTGCAAGTGCCAAGGTAAAGGTCCTTAACGGGTCAAAGAAACATCCTTAAGAGGATATTTCTTCTAAACATCTCTACTTTCAAATGGTACATTGAGGCTGTGAGCGAGCAGGGTCTTGTGGGGGACACAGAGAAATGTATAACCATTCAGCTGTAATTATAGTAATCTAGTATAGTCAGTGCGAAAAAACAATGGCCTTTCCTCTCTTGTTATTCTGAATCATTTGTAGATGTTCATGTTTTAATCATATTTTCCACATGAATCGATATGAGAGAGAGAATGACAGAGAGATAATTATGTGCGCTGAACAAATATTCCACCTAACTGAGGTTGTGCTGGGAAGGGCTGCTGATAATTAATGAAGTACTGCCACACACTTGTCAAGTACAAGCAGCTCTTTAAGGGCAAGCCATCATTTCAGATTGGGAGCTCGCTGAAATTTAACGAAATTGGAAAGAAAATAATGAAGTTTCATACCATCTCCTTCAACACCAGCTCCTGAGGAACGAGCACAGGAGGTTTGCACATGGAAGGAGGAAGGTGCCTGGTGTCTGCTTGTGCTGTGAATGCAAAGCACAGCCTTGGCTCGTTCAAGGGGCACAGTCTTCCCAAAAAGATAGATGTGCAACTAAAGGGAAGTGTTACAATTACATGGCTGAAATGCTAAATATTTATTTCAACTTGTTTCTCTTGCTCAGAAAGCCTATTTCTTCACACCAAGGAAAATCTCCAAGGTGCTGAGTGGGGCTTTTAAGGATCCATGACTGAGCAGTATCTTTTCAGTATCTTTTCAAGCCCTTCGTTGGTTACAAAGCTGAGTGGGGGGAAAAGAACAAGTCCAACAAAAACCCCATACCAAATCAAAACAAAACCAACAAACACACAAACAAAAAACCCACTGCAAAAAGAACTATTTCATTTTTCATAGAGATTCTAGAGGAAAGCAGAGAAGCCACACCATGATCTCCCAAGCTCTCGGCTTCCCAATCCTTCCCTGTTTAACTCAACTTCCAGCATTCAAATGAATGTTATAATCACTGCAGCACAGCAGACATCTAGCTTGAATTATAACATGCTACCAGCTCAACGTGCCAAGAGCACTTCCCTCTCTCTCTTTCTACACCAGTTCTCTGATTTCTCAGCTTTTAAATACCCTCTTGTTCTTTCTACGCACTCATTGTGCAACACAATTTATTTCTGCAACACATCGTTACAGCAAGGGAAGTGTGAGAGGAGGTGGGGACAGTAGACACGCAGAGGTGTGAATGGGTGGTAACAAACTGAGTGCTATAGTGAGCCACCAGTCAACACCTTGAGGTTTCAAAAGCAGGGGGAAAGGCAGGGGAAGAGGAAGAAATGTATTTGCATGAATTTTAGAATTTGCATGAATATTAGGGAGCTCTTGTGCCAAGGCAGCCGCTGTGTTGCAGAGGCACAACACTCTTCAGTTAGCCACGAAAAACCAGACCTATATGGATGCCAATATCAGCACTCCACCATCTATCCTTTACAGACTCTTTCTCTCACTTCTTTTTCCAAAGCTTATTTCTCCAGAAGAAGGAAATAAATTGTATAAGAGGGAAGGAAAAGCCCCCACCATTTCACACATGCATCCAAAGCAGCAATCCTAGGCACAAGATAAAGACGCTAAAAATCCATAGGGAAAACCTCTTACATTTTTATATTCTTTGGTTCTTGAAGGAGTTTTTTTTAGCATTATTTTTCCACCCAAAATGTTCAGTAGCAACATTAGTTTGACTGGGGGGTGAGGTGAGATTTGAAGGCCCTCAAATCTTCTCTTGACACCCGTTTGAAAACCATTCATGGAGAAAATGCAGCTTAATACAGTGGCTACAGATTCAGGGAAATGTTTGTACAGAAACAGTGCACCACCAACCATCAACTGTGTGGGTGTCATGAAACTCTACTTGTGGTAACTTCACTGAGACTACAGCTTCATCCTCAAATCCCTCCAGAAACAGGAAAGCAAAACATGTAATGGATGAGGAAAGCAGATGGGGGTGGAGGGGGAAAAAGCAGCTTATATTATGCATTATATGAAAAAAACATATCAGCCAAATAGTCAGTGTTAGTCCTAATATTCTCCCTCCTTCACCTTTCATTGCTTGTCAGACTGGGGAAATGCTGCCACTCATGAGGCTGAATCCCAGTTGCACACTGTGCTCATGTTGCTGTGGCACAAGGGGCAAAACAAAGTGAAAAGAAGCCAAAAAAGAGGCCTTTAGATGTGAATCAGGCCCTCAGTCCTGACGAGACAAACTGACCTGGGCTGAGGCACAGGAACACAAGCTGCAAGGAAAATAACAAGCAAATAATTATACAGTGACGGAGCATCACTGGGAAAAGAATGAGCCCTTAAAATATCCTGCACCTTCCAGCACAAGCCCTTGTACCAGCAGGTGCAAGGATGTCTTGGCAGTAAAGGGACAGTTAAGGACAAAATAGCACTATGGCACATAAGGAGAAGGAGGGGAACTCATGGATTGGCAGCCTTTTCCTAAAGACCAACACCCCCCCTCTCTAACTGAATGGCCCCACTCTTTCTAAGGGGCGCTTGGTGAGCTTTAGAGGGTCATAACTTTTCCCTAACTATTTGAATTAGAATTAAACTTGGTATTTAACACAAATTTATAGCCCCATAAGCAAATATCATCTCCACTTTGGAATTAGTACAGATCACATGCCTGTTTTGAAACTAGGATAGTTCAAAGCAATTGGAGTTGACGGTTTCAAATGGTCTCTGCACTAACAGCCAATTTGGGAATCACATGAATTCCTAAGCAATGAAACCCATAGGATGGCTCAAGAACAATCGAAGCCTTGAGCTGGCAATGCTGCCATTTTCTTTCTTGGGGACAGAATTTCACTTTAAGTCCTTACCTGGGTATCAGCCAAATTAATATCACATCAGCTGCATGTGATTCTGAACACAGATTGGGGACCATCATGCAGGAAACTCTTTCCCACTGGATGACAGGCATATGAAAATTCAATAGAAGGACTAGTAATTTTTTTCCCTTTCTAATGGTAAAAACATATATAAATATTCATATATTTTTTATGACATAATTCAATGAAAGATGTTTTTTGGTACCTGATTCTCATAAGGTCAAGAAAGCCACAGTTTATGTGTACACTCCAAATTACACTGGTCATGATTCCCTCATGACATCCATCCACAAGGAAGGAGAGGAACAAGCATTAGACATGAAACCCTGAAGCATGAAGTGCCCAGAGACAAGAGATCTCATCCCACTCTGGGAGACTAAAAGCAGTCTCAGAAGACACAACAGAAACAGGATAGATAAGAGAGAAACAAGGGGAAATGGATTAAATGGGGCATAATTTTTATACTCAGGTTGAAAAACACACATCTCCTGTAGCATCAGGAGAAAGTGCATCCAGTATTAACTAGAACTGAGGCCTAGATTCCCTAACAGACTTATTTCCTGGGATAGTCTCCTTTAGGAAATGTCTACAGCTGTATCTATTTAGCTTTAGCCTTACTGAAGTCTACTGTCATCATTCAACTGCTTTATAAGTGGGTCACCCTCAAGAGACAGCAGAAAACACATTTCACACTGCCAGAACCACAGAGGGAACCACTTGCCTCTGTTTTGCACATTAGCAGTTTACTGCAATCACTACAGAACATTTTAATTTTCTGTGTACATTCTCTTTTCCTGCTCTGGAGACTTCCTTCCCATCCCTGCTATCCCAGTGTTGCAGAGCCACAAGCTTTGCCCAGCACTGTGTCTTCAACAGGTATTTCTTCTTAAATGAGGGAATTCTTCCTTTCCAGCTGGGCCATCATCCAGTGTGTACAGAACATACCTTACATGAGCAGGTGCTTCATATTGAGCACAGATGCCCAGAAATCCACAAGCTGATACATTTGGGTAAGAAACCTTGCCAGCACAAGCCTCCTCACTACATTTCGGTTCCATCCTTAACTAATGCTGCAAAAATCAACAGAGCTTTTCACACAGCCTCACAACTCCTGGAGCAGCCAGAAGTGGTTATGACTGAGATGTGCATGAGCAAAAAATAAACAAATCCAGAATATTAAAAATAAATCAGAGCCAGGTCTTGTTTTCAAACAGGGATTTCCTGGCAACAATCCTTCCTAGCATTCAGTCTTACATGAGTAACATATATTTTTTGACACACACATGCAATACAACTCCTTTTCAAAGTTTGATCTTTAGGAGTGTAGCTGTGCAGGGGAGGAAATGTGTGCATACAGTTATTTGTACCTGCAAACTGGGCAACAAGCAATTACAAGTCAGCCATCGATGGGTTGTACACAAGGACACCTCTCTGAGTGCCAAAGATGTATTAGGAAATCCCAGCCAAATACAACTGGAAGCAATGCTGAGGCTCATGTGCATACCCATGATACGTTGGCATGTTTGTTTCTGAGTGAGCCAATACCACAGCACCCATTTACAGTACAACCATTTTTTTTGGTACTTGCAAAGATGACAGTGTTGAATTGGTGTACTTTCAGAATTGCAGGGAACCTGTTCGCACATGTCACATGCAATTTCTCCCTCTGCAAGTAGTGCTGTAGTAACAGCAGCCCTTGGTGCTGCTGTGCGGCGCAGGAGAAGCAGGAAGAGACACCAGGTGGATTTGTAGATGACTTAACTTTAAAAATAACATTTTAAAAAATATAGTAATAATAATAAATAAAAAAAATCTTTCCACTGGCCCAGCTTCAGCACTGCTGAAATGTCTTATTTACTCACATGAGGAGGAGGTGGTTGTGGGGATGTAGCTTCTCTCAGTCACTTTCTTACCCAGCTGGCGTGGGGCTGAGCAACTGAACCACATTCAATTAAAGCTTGTAGTGCGGCTGTTTGGGGTGTTTGTGCCTCCCCCTCCTTTTCCCTTCTCTTCTCAGTCCAAGATTCAGACAGGAAAGCAGCACTGCTTTCCACTGAAGCCAGGGTGCTTTGGGAAACCTCTCAACTGGCTTTTGAAATCATATTTCCAGGATCTGGGAGAGCTTTCCAAAAAGTGCTCTGGCCCACCCACATCCAAACAGCAGAGACTCCAGAGGAGTCCTTGCCAGCCCCAGCCTCTTGCAGGACACATGTGGGTGTGGACCTCTGAGTTTTGGACAGTTGTTGAAAAAAAATTAAAAAATAAAAAAGAAATGGAAAGGGAACTTCAAAGGAAAGGAGCAGAAGCACTTCAGAAATTAATCACGCCTGGTGGAAAAGATGATTAGTGGCTTCTTGTGCTCTGTTTTTAAAGCTATTGATCTTGGACACAGGAAGGAGCTTTCATACTCTCCGTAAGCCACACATGGTCAAAAGGGTCCTGAAAGGAAGAGACAAAAAGAAACCACAAGGGAACTCCAGAGAGTACCAAGGTGTGTTCCAGGGAGCCAACAAAAAGGATGCACTGGAAAATCAGACAGAGCAGCAGGAGCTTTGGGTGTTTTTCCTTTCTCTCAGCTTCCTCAAACCACTATCTAAGATTTCTGCCTTTGAAGCAGGTAAGATCTAAAAGCCATTTTCCAACACATCAAATACACCACACCAGAAACACCAAAGAAAATAATTTGCCAAGGCTTTGAAAATTGTTTGCCACAGCCTTGGTGCTGTTTTCAGACCTACAGAATAAAACTACATGGCTCACAAGCAATAAGGTTGAGGCAGAAAATGTAAGACAAAGACAGCAAGGCCTTTCATCTAAACCAACTGCTTGATGATGGAAAGTAATGGAATCTCTCTCTCTCTCTCTGGCCAATTTTGTGGATTTTTTGCAAACTGAATTTTCCAAACAGCAGACAATTATTTCAGAAAACACACACTATAATCCCTAAATTGCCTCCAATATAGTCTTGTGCAGAGTCAAACTTTCTTCTGGGAAGCGCTGTCCATTTTCATCTCCAGTCAAAATACAATTAGATGTAGGAAACAGCCGTAGCCAAGATGATACATATTCCTGCTTTTGTTAGAGAAAAACACATATCTTTTCATGAACTTGCTGAGAGAACTTCAAATTATGTTAGGTAATAAAATTACAGCAAGGTAAACAGGACAAAATTTCCCACCCAGGAGGTGGTGATGGTTGCTCACAAGTCCCTGGAGTGGCACCTACTGAGCTTCCCACTGTGGTATCAGGTTGTCCAGGAGTCCTGCTCCTCACATGATTTGCAAATCCAGACACTGGCCTTTTTTTACCCTGAAATATATGAACACTTTTGTTTTAATACCTGTGCATTAGCACACCCGTACTGGCCAAAACAAAACTCAGACAACGGCATTTGTCTGTCTTCTATTTCCCTTAAATTCCCTCAGCTTTGTGCAGCCCGTTCCCTTGTGACAAGGAGCAACAACTGCAATGGCACAATGACAAGGCTGGAGCAGAGAGAAGCAAAGAGCAGGTGCGTGGGCGAGGAGGGAAAAAGGGGGTTGTTTAAGTTGGCAAATGTTCTCCCAGCTATGACTTCAGGAAGGAAGGTAGAGGCTCCAAAATGCCTTCATGGCAAATAAAGCATATTTAAACTCCAAGCAAGGAACAGTTCCTCTGATCAGGACTCTCTGAAAACAATTCAAATAGCTGAGGCAACGTGGGAGCTCTTGATGACTGTATTAACATTTTGACATTTCTTTGCACAGTCACTGGAACTACATTATCAGCGAGGATCTAACAGCCTCGTGCTCCTCTGTGGAATAGTGTAGCAGGAGAGTGGAAAGCAAAACAAAATAAAATCAAATCAAATCACAGTAGATGCTTTGCTATCCTTCTGACAATAGTCTTCTTCCCACAGGAATATGCCCTCCCAAAAGGAACTATTTAAGAAAACACAAAACATACAGCCAACTACTGAAGTTTTTTTCAATATAAATTAGCAAATTAAAGAAAGCCATTGATGCCTCATTCTACTGGTTGTTTCAGAGGCACTTCTCCCCATTTCCAGTGCCAAGAAAAACAAGAAAAAGAAATCAATAGCCAGAACACATTACCTGCAAATTTTTTCAGTTGTTTCGTGAAGACAAAGGGAGTGGGGAAAGGGAGAATGGAGAAATGGGAAGGCAAGAGTTCCAGTCAGCTCAGAGCACAGAAAAAGTACATTGAAATACAGGGTACCAGAGTGTAGCATGGCCTAAAGTCTCATCTGGGGAACAGTGTGGAATTCTCCTGCAATGAATCCAAGACGCTCTGAGAAACTGGGTTGCAGCAAGCATAAAACAAGTCCCTAATCACTGCATGCACCATCGAAAAGCATCAAGCATCTCATTCTATTACCAAGCAGAGCTGTGAAAAACGTTTCTCATCAGAAAGTAAAATGAGTAAGGTTTGGCTACTTTACTGTAAAAATGTGATAATGTAGGTATAAAAAGGGGAAAAAAAGTGCCAAGGGAATGTTTGCAGGCAGAGCTGTTTGGAGGTGAGAGCAGGGAACGTAGGAGACTGGTCTGTGCCTGGTCCTGCCACCACCAGCTCGTGGCAGCACACAGGGCCACTCTGCAGGTCACCTCACTCACCTGTCACACAGGTGGTACCACCACGGCTCCATCACCTGGGCACTGTGCCACTCGTGGCAGGAACGGCTGCACAGAGGTTTGGGACCTTTACATACCAGAGTCACAGAGGTTGTAATGATTTATCATCGTTCAAGCACAGGCTCTGAACAGGCAGGCAGTTTAAATTCCTTCTCAAGGATTCTGCTTTTGCTGTTTGTTTAAGATGTGTAATCCTTGAGGGTTTAAAATTTTTTTGTTAAGACATTATTACTTCTCATATTAACATGAAGGTGTCTAATTCTTTTAAATGGCAAAGGAAGTCCCGCTATCACAACGTTTACCAATTTTATACAGTACTTTCAATGCTATAGGATTAATTTAAACTGAGTGATCCTTGCACTGTATCCCCTTCGCCATGTGCTAGGAAATGCTTAGGGGGTGCCTGTTTCCAAAAAGGTTTTCTCATCATGGAATCTTTTGGATTTCTGTACTTCCATAAAAGACAGCAAACAACAGCAAATCAGCTCACAATATTTTCAACACGAGATGCAAATCAGCTCTCCAATAAACCAATTTCCCCCAACCAGGGAAGACATGCCCATCTCATCCAAGACCATGCCAGACCTTTCTACTCCAGCTGACATTTCCTTTCCCTGCTGTTTGACACTGGACTGATTTGCCAGGAGCAGTTTTCTGCAGTCCCTGTTCCAAGAACTCTTTGCAGCTCTCTGGATTGGCTCTCTGTTAAACTGTGTAAACTGGTGTTATTTACACCTTAGTTACACAGACCTAACCCATTAACCTCAGTCCCGAGTTAACAAGAGCCTCAGTCCTCCTATCAGATCCTCTGTGGTCATTCATTCAGGTCAATGTGGCCTCCAAGGAAGCCAAGCAGGCTGATCCAGTTGCCTGATCAGGAATGAAGTTCTCATCCCTGAGATGGGAATCCTGACATGGGACCAAATGAGTAACTCTCAGGAGGGAAGCAGCACTGAGTGAGTACTCCAGCCTCTTAATTTTCCTTGATCACAGCACTTTTGGTAAAGTATCTCTCAGTGAAGGCTTGAGACAATTAATTAGGAAGCACCCTGGAGTGTGAGCAACAGTGCTACTGTCATTTGAAGCTGATATTTATTAATCTCTACAATTTCTGTTAGGCAAGGTTACATAAACCATGTTCTTTTAGATTATACATATTTGCTCTGGGCCTTTATTCTGCCGGGGAATAAAACTTACATGCAAAGGGACCCTTTTGCAATCTTTAAAACTCAGCACTTAAATATCACTTTACTAATAATTTACCCTATTTTGCCATCTGAGCAAGCACTTCAAAAGGTTTAGATAGGCTGCGTGTAGGAATCAAAGAAGAAATATTGGGTCATTTGCCACGAAATTCTAATTTCATTTTGAAGCCCAGTAGGCATTACCAAACTGATGACAATAGATGCTATAAAGAGTTGGATGTTTCAAGCATCTACACTGAAAAAGACAGAAAAAGAAAGAGACCTTTAGTCTGGATGTCTCAGCTTTTCGTATGGGTGGCTGACAAGCTGGGCTATAGGGGAAACCATAATGTGCCAAGCACCACGGAGCCTGCAGCCAAGAAAGGGATAATTTCAGGCAAGACCCAGTCTCTAAAGCCAAAACCACTGGCCTGAAAGCTTTTCTCAGAAGGTTTGCTGTTCCCATCACTGCTGGGATGAATTTTAACTCATTATTGATCAAGGGAATTTTAAAATCAATTTTAATTAAATGAAAGATTTCTATCATGCCTTGTTCTGTGTGGAAGTCACACAGACGACATATAAATATATGGAAGCAGATCATGCAGAGTAGATTTGTAGCAGTTAAGTCCTAACCAGGTGAGAAGGAAGCCAAAGTTACATCTGAAAGCAAATTCGTTGTAGTGAATTATCTATAGTACCTCTCTGTTCCCTCCCTATTTTTGCTTTTGCCATCGGAATTTAGTCAAGATTTGCACTTTTTTCTTATATACCAAAGCAAGTATTTTCCTTAGGTTCTGTCTCAGATCCCAAAATTACTGGAAAGGGGATCAGGGTACCTACTACATGTTAACTACTGAAAGCCATGGCGTTCTCAGCTTGCCACAAACAGCCAAGTCTCAGCAGGGAGAGAAGAAGAGCCAGTTCCTCAGCTGAGGGTCAGTCTCTACAGACAACACTTTTTCTTTCAGGTCTCAAAGCACTCATATTTCCAGGGCAGGCAGCTGATTAGATCTGCTGTCCAAGACATAACAGAAGGGGTGGAAGCAACAAAATCAACCATGTAATGAAAAGACTGATCAACAGCTTCAGGTGAACAACAGTTCCAAGCAAACCCACTTACTCCTTGTTGCACTGGAGGGAGCCTGGGCAGGCAAGTTACACCTTGGTCCTGTGAGGAGTCCTCACTCCCCTCCTCCCTAGGGACTATCCTCGGGGTGCCTGAGTTTCCTCAGATTGCCCCACAGAGGAGAACAAGGTTTTCGTCCTGTTCCAGGTGCCACTGACTCTCTGCCAGACTCTGAACGAGCTCAGCAAATGAAGTCGATGGACTTGAGTCACTCACACGGCCATGCAAAGCTCAGAAGGAGCAGACCTGCATCTTTCAACACCTGCCCACTTGAAGGAGTCCAGTTCCTCCTGCTCTGCCTCAGCAGAAGGTCATCTCACTGCTGGTGCCAGGCCACAAGTTCAGCCCTCAAGCTCAAGCCTGGGTTCAACTGAAGCCACAAACTAAGTCCATGGGAGGTGACTTCATCACACACAGACAATGCTGTACAGACTCATGAGACTCTAACATTTACCACTGACATAAGGCTTTCTATGTACTGCAGGCTTTACAATTATTAATTCATTAACATTAATTCATTAGTCATCCCACTGAGCTGCCTCAGTAGCAGAGCCTTATTCCATCTCTTTGTGTAAGAAATCAAAGAGCCAAAGGGTTAAGCGACTTGCCAAAGGTCAAGGAGAAAAATCAATGGAAAAATTGGAATTAGAACTTAAAAATAGCCAATTCTTTGCTTTGTGTTTAATGCACTTTACCTCACCTAATCAAAAGCAACAAATAAAATAAAGCAGGGTCCCACAAGACTCCTCATCCCCAGAAGAGCCTTTTTCAGCTGCAAGGTCTCCACCAAGCCCAGTCAGAATCTACAAGGCTCCATTGTGTTTTCAAATACAATGCATGCTGCAGTAAATAGGTTATTTTACAACCCTGGCCCAGTTTTCAAAGTGGCCTCAATCAGTGTTGTGCAAAACATTCATGTCCAACCACAAAATTACAATCAGTCTTTGTTTGAGTGCAGGCTGTGTCCCTGGCCAGCGGTGGTTAGTCCCAGCTCACAGGCTCTGTGAACTCTTAGTCAAAGGTTTTTGCAACATTTTTGCCCTGCCTGGATTTCTCTGAATATTTATAGGCTGCTGTTCTCCAGTGACTTTCATGTTCAAACTGTGTTGGCTGGTGGGGGTGGAAAGGGGATGTAAATAATGGGTAGAGTCACATGTTTTCCACTCGCCCCACTTGTTTTGCTTCCAGTAAGAGACACGTGTTGCAAGAAAACAACTGCAAGGCTTGACTGTGGGACATTTCAATTAGTCTAAAAGGATTTCTAGACACTTGAATGTTTTCAAACATCCAGCTGTTGTGAAATAAGAGTCTAATGTTTGGACATTCAAGCAGACGCGTGGAACCCGTGCTCATCTTTTAAGGAGTGGGGATGGAAATTATCCCTCCAAAAACTCTTGATGAAGACTGTGAAGTATCAGCAGGATCAGGAATTAGCCTGAAAAATCCGTACCATGATTTATCCTGCAATCAAAGCATCCCAAAGCAGGATCCACAAAGTTTAGTCACCACTGTGTGGAAACTCAGACAGTGTGGATGAGATCAATGGAGAATGTTGAGCACATGGTGGTTACTGTCACTGGTACTTACGTAATACCAAACACTATGAAGAAATCAGAAAAGCATGTGGATGTGCAACTAACTTTGTCGACTGTGCATAAGGCATAAACAAGCCCTTACATCATACACATCTCCTGCTCACTGCTCTGCTTTGTGTATAACGGGAGGGCTTGTGTGTTTCTTGCAGGGTTCCTTTAGTCCTGAGACACAATGGGGGGGGATATCTCAATTCTGAGGAGCCCCAGCTCCCCAGAGCTGTAGGTTTGACATCCTCTACGTATGGCTCCTCACCTAAACGTCTGTACATGCAACCTGGGCTGTCACACAATTTGCTGCTTAAAACACAAACACAATTTTGTACAGGAGGGGAATAAACTGATGGCACAATCAAGAGCTGCTTTAGGAAATCAGGCCCTTGTGGGCTGCCTCTGTTCAAAACATTCCCAATGAGGTCTAAACAAAGGAAATATCATCCTTTCTTGTGCTGATGGCAAAATATTCTGTATTCCAAAAATCTGATGAAACAGAAGTCTGTCCATATGGATGACAATTCATCCTAAGTGGAGATGTCTGCAAACCTCAAGTGGGAACTGCTGAAACTGTCAGAGTTAACTGCTAAAAAGGCACAGCTGAGAAGAAAAACGAAAGAGAGAATGACAGCCTATGGACATCTAATGGAAAGTACCTACAGTGTCAATATACAAGCTGAACCACACTAGGAACACAGAAGTTTGACATTTACCCTTTCTAAAATACCCAAATCTCAGAGGACTGCATGGAGAGATGCCTCCTTGGAGTGTAGCTTTATTCCAAGATATTTCCAGTAATTCTTGTCTCCCACAGGAGCAAAAATACTAGAATTGCCCGCTTTATGGTATTTTTGTACTTTTATATAAATCTGTTCCAAAATCTAAAGTGTACAGGGTCATAAGAGGACAAAACATACAGAAATAGCATGAAATAGACTGCAGGGCTGGGTTTGTTTTGCTTCTTTTCTTCTCTTTCCCAAAATTCTGTTACTTGAGGTGCAACTGTTGTGCAGAAGGGAGATGGATTTCCAAAGCTATTCTCTGCTTGCTACTCCTAAAGTGAGCTGGATAATTGCATTAGAGGTTCACAGAAATGTTCTATTAATGCAGACTATATTTTGTTTTCCCCTGGCAATTTTGAACAGACTGTTTGTCCCTACAGCTTTTCAGTTTTGACTGAAAAGAGAAATCTTTGTGTTTTGTAGCTATGATGAAAAGAAAACATTTTCTATGGAAACTACCTTTTTTTTTGCCTCCTCCTTTTGACAAGATCACTCCTTTAGTGAAAAATTAAATTTTCCATAAAAAAAATCACAGTAGATCAAAAGTCTTTCATTGTTTCTGGCTCTTTGCTAATTCACTTTTAAGTGAGAGAGGGAAGGATCTCTCCAGTTGTTGTCTTGTTCTGTCCATCCTTCCTGCACGTGAACATAAGAGGATTTCACATTCATTAAAACTGCAACACAGCCTGGCTGAAACATGAGTAGTGTTGCATATAGAATAAAACACAGTTATATTACAATGACCTCTCCTGATTATCTTGTACTCTGTCACAAGTTAAATGAGGTCATTACTGATGTTACTGGCACTCCTCTTCCTTGGCCCATGACTTCAAAGACTAATGGGCCCCTTTTGTCACTGAGTTCTTGTCAAAATGTTCAGTCCAATCAGACCCCTAATAACTGTGTGCAGGGGAACAGTCACAGATGAAAAGAACATGCAGACACATGCCTTATACATAATTAATCCTTCCAATGAACTTCATGAATTTCAAAATTACACAAAATGGAACAAATCCAACATAGAGTCTCCTGTGGGCTCATGAGGTCATGCATCCTGCCAGGAGGGTGAAAAAGCCTTATTCTAACATGGATACCCAGCAGTGACTCACACAACTTCATTAACTGATTTATTTTCTCTTCCTGCTGTCATCTCTATAACTCACCTGAGGGCTGACAGTGTTAATCAAGACACTTGTCCATCACGGCAGAAAATGAGCACCCAAAACTATCACTGGAGTCAAAAGAGGTCCTGGCCTTGCCATCAGCACTTCTATCATCGAGGCAGCAAATTCTGTATCTGCCCACTCCTAGTTCCTCACACGACCAAGAAATCAGATTTCTCCCCAGCAAGTTTTCCTCCCTGCAAAGAGCAGCGCTGGGGGCAGGGTGGAGGGAAGGATTCGTTCTTGGAAGCACGTAAAAGTAGTGGTTGACAATTTTCTTTCTAATGAAAAGTTTGCCTAATTGGGAGCTGGCAGGGCTGTGCACATGTGGCAGCCACATCAAAGCGTGGGCACTGGCACGGGCAGCAGCACGGCCTGCAGTGGTTTTTTGGGCTGCTCCACGCCAAGTGTGTGCTCAGACCCCACTCTCACACTTAGGTCTGGCATCCAAACACATGGGAGTGTTGCTTTAACAGGCAGTTTTGTTGTATTTGTTCAGAAACAACAATGTGGGCCTCGCCTTCCCATAAGAACATGGCTATTTTCCTCCTCCCTCTCAATTCCACATCTGTGCCTCCACGTGTGATAGGCATCAAAACATACCAAACATATCAGAATGAATATTTTACCCTGACCTTAACCCAATTGTAAGGAATTTGTTTGGAAAAAAAAAAAAAAATAGTTTTCCCTCTTCATAAGTAGATTAAAATGTTCTAGAAATCTCAATGTTTTCAGCATCTCCATCCATCTCTGTGTCTGTCTTAAAGCCAACACACCTCCACAAGCGTGAGGTTAAAATCAAACAAATCAGGAAAAAGAAGAAAAATAAAGTGGGAAACAGGCACAAAACCAGCTTTACATACATGAGGATTTTAGAAGCTGAATTCTTGTAAGCAAAATAGCAGAAATTGATTTTTAGACAGATTATCATAGAAATGGAAGACTCGAAAGGTCAGCAAGTTCTTCCCCTTGCACAACAGTTGGATAAATATTTCAAGACCGTTCCTGATTGATTTCAATCTAATTTGTTGCTAAAAATGTACAGTAAAGGAAATTTGAAGCCTCCTTGGAAACATCTTTCAGTGCTTCGCAACTTTCATCATTTAATTTTCCTTGTGTCTTACACAAATCAACCTGCAACTTTGCAGTAATTGAATCCAATTACTTTTTGACTTATTCCATCTGACACTGAGAAAATTGTCAATGTTCTTTTTATAAGAACTTTTTACCTATAGCCGAAGTAACCACCCCCTGAGCTCCATCACAGCTGGACCTGATGCAGTGTCTTGGTTTCAAAACTTCCTTCTATTTATCAAAAAGTTTAGAATTCCAGCATCATGCTAAAGGACATCTGCAGTCCTTCCCAGCTCACTCTTCTCTGAAAATGTCATACATCATCTTTTAAATGTGATCCCAGATTCTCTAACGATGTTGACCAGATGTGAGCCCAGTACAGTCAGCTACAAAGCTGCTCCTTTGATATGCCCTTCAAGTGACATCACACCTTTTATAATCAGTAATTTAATCTCTGTCTCCATCCCCCTGCCACCAACCATGCACCTATTTTATGGTCCTTTAACCTTCACCACAATTCCCTCACTCACCTATGTTGTCTAAAGCTTCACTAAGACTGGAACCTACTGCATCTCGGTTTTTTCTCCTAATCTACTGAACTGGTTTTCCAAGGAAGAATGATAAATTGGAGAGTCGTTATTTATTTCATTTCAGTAGAATTTCGGCTGAAATCCATAGAAGTTCCATTGTGCACTTATATTTTGCCACTCGCTGACCTTACCAGGCTCCAGGTAACCACTACAGCTCTGTTTAATGGCCTGGGAGGACACATTAATGCCACCAACAGCATGTTGTTGTGTAATTGTCTAGAGGCAGAAACACTGGAATTAGGAGACATGAGCTGAAGGTCTTTTGCCTTCAGGAAAAGATCAAGCCCACATCACCAAATGATTATAAATTCTAAGATCAAGGATGAGCCATTTAAAATAATCACCTGTCACTAGAAAACAGTGGAATGCACAGACCAGCTGTTAAAGCAAAGGATGGAAGTTGCATTTCAGAGGTCAGAGGGCTCAGAAGGCCTGTCTTAAAAGAGAGGAAGGAAGAGAGAGAGGGAAAGAGAGTAAGAGAGAGAGAGGAAAAGAACAGAAGAAACAATCTCTCTTATAGTGAGATGCTTCTTTGTCCCATTTTAGGATCAGAAGGTATAAGAAGCTGTAACAAAATTTAAGGACTATTCTTGAAAGACAGCATGGGAAGAAAACAAGGTAAAAGCATTCTGTTGGAAAGACTATTTTGTACGGAGAAAGCAATGGCAGATAACTTTCTCCAAAACAAAATATAGCTTTCACTCCTAATAGAAATCATAGGAACTGAGTTTGGTATGCAAAAGCCAGTTAAAACTATATATTTTGGCCTCAACAATTAGAAGGCCAGAGCTATAATCTGGAGTAACCACACATACATTTGCCCTGCAGTGATGGTATGCCAGTACAAGAGCCTGGAAAACAGTAGTTTATAGTAGTCTGCACTTAAACTTGAGGTTTCAGTTTCTCAGTGGTTAGATCCGATTCAGACAAATAAATTCAAAAAACAAACAGCAAAATACATAAAATCTCAGCAGTAGAGAGGTTAATGCACTCCATAGTTATTGGATTTGTCACCATTACAAGTGAAAAACAAAAGTCTGCTGGTACTGCATTTTGAGAAGTAAGGTTCATAAAATTGACTCCAACTGGCTGTGACACTTCTGTAGGAAAAGATGTTTTCAAAACAAAATCCACCCTCCGTGGAAAGGAGATAGAAGGTCATAATCCTCCCAGAGGAGCCATAAACAAGCGCAGATAAGGGCAGGGAATTTGCTGAAAGTGTGCTCTGGTGCTCAGCCCAACACACTGTTCTGCTTGCTGTCCCCTCCTGCAGATGTAACCTTGAAGGACAGTCATGTGCCGCTGACTCAAGGCAATGCTTGTGAAAAACAAGCACAGGGTTTTTTCCCCTCTACATCTTGCACTTCATCAATCACCTGCTTGAACTCACACAGAGAGTCCTGATCAGTTCCTGGGAGCACATAAGGTTAAGTTCAGGCTCCATGTCCATTCTAAAGAGCCTGTCATGAGCCTGAAGTAGCAGAAGAGATGAAAAAATCACCACGAATCAAAATTCTGGAGTGAATAAACTCAGACACATGACACTAATTAGATAATCCGGCTACCCCCAAAATCACTGTCCTCAGCCAAAGTATCCCCTTATGTCTTTGATGACGAGGAGTCCTCACCAGCTACTAGCAGGTGTTAAAGGAAAACTGCTTGCACACCAGCATTTCACCTCAGTATTTCAAAAACGAAGGGCCACTCTCTCTACAGATAAATACTGTTATTGGGGTTCTATCAATAAACTTTAACTTGCCCCCTCTCAGTCTCTTCCATTTAGGAACTTTGGCCTCAGATCTGGAAAGTCAGGTCTAGTGACAAGAGGACATTTTATAGGTGTGTGAAAAAGAAGCATCTCTTACTGGTTTGAACATAGAAAACTTTCGTTCAGTAGTTGCCATTTTTAAGATAAAAATTATAAACTTCAGAAATGTACATTTCAGAGATTTAAAAAGCTGAAGTCAGTCCAAGACAAATGACTAAATGCTCATGCTCTATTTTAAAAGCAGATTTTTAATACCAAACCCATCAGAGCATTTTTCTGAGGAGCTACATATAGACTTTAGATCATATTATCCCCAGGGACAAATCTTCCCTTCCGCTGTCCCTCTTTTGTTAATCTTTGAGGTTAAGCAAAGAAGAGGATTAGCCCCTGTGTTTCCCCAGAGACCCTTACAAAGTGCATGGTGAGGGATCTCAGGAGACTTGTATATAAAGAGAATGCCAGGATTCGACTCACGAGTATAACAGTTCCACTAGACCTTTAATGGGGCCACAAACAAAGCACGTCACTGTACACAGAGATTTACCAGCCCCAGTCCCAGGCCTGTTTTCCACCCACAGATTCACATGGCAAGCTCCGGAGCCTGTACAGGAGACAGTGGCTATTAGGCAACTATTTAGCTTTGTGTACTGTGTTTATTTTGGGTGGAAAAGGTCATGTCATATAAGCAGTGACAAAATTACAATCTGGAAGTTTTGTCAGTACAACTACTCTTACACCAGTGACTCTTGCTGGAATAGCTAAAGCGGCCAAAAATCACAAACCAGCCCATCTGTGCCCATCGTGGCTCTGTTAGCAGATGTCAGGACTGTAGCACAGGCTCTGTTTGCAGAACTATAACCATAGGTTTTCTGTTACAAAACACAGCCCCGAAACAAACATGCAATCAACTCAAAAGTCAGAAACTAGAATAAAAAAAAGCAAAAACAAAAACCCCAAGTGACTAGCTCTTTGTTTCTTCTAATGTCCCTAATGGTACCAGTTTAACTTTGGAAGTAACCGCATGGAAAAAAGGTAGAGAAGGAAAGCCTCCCAGTTTAAATTGTCAACATCATAATACCTCTGGCAGGGATATAACGTTTGCAGAGGCCAAAAATTGGAGGCCATTCAGCTGGAAACTTCTGCATGTGAGACTAAATTCCTGCCCACTTGTATTAGAGGAAAACCTGTGTGCCTATTTATTTAAGAGATGGGCTTGGTTTTATCTTCCAGGCCAAGTGCCAGTGATCCTCATTAAGTTCTGCCTCTCAAAGTTTCCCCTGCAATTACAGTTAAATCAAACCCTGTTCCCTCCCTGTCCTTAATGTTGAAAGAAAAAGTGAGTTCAACTGTTTCAATGCTCTCCTGTGATGGAGGGAAAGGATGTATTATCTATGAACAAGGAACTCAGCTATTCAGGTTTTCTCAGTTTTCCATGAAGTTTGAGGCTGGGCACAGTGGTGACAAAAATAACAGAGGTTTTCTGGAATGCAGAGAAGGAGTTTGAACCTTTTACTAACAGAGAGAAGAGGGTGAGATGCCTAACACTCCTGCAGGTTTGTGGAACACAGACAAGCTTGAATTTAGCATAATGCTCTATAAACAAGGGTTTGAAGTAGCACAGCTGGATTTAGTCGTTGTTATACTTCATTCACTGTTTTGAAGGCTGAAGTGACACCTGTGCAGTGGATTAAAGGAAAAAAGCCATAAACATTACAGTACTAAGCATACACAATATTCTTTTTAAGTGCTTTAAGAAGGCTTTCTTCCTAGAAAATAGAACAGACCTTTAAATCTAAAGCAAAAAGGGGCTCTCAAACTCAGCCAATTTCTCTGTGCTACAAGTTCCTATTACAGCCATCACCTTTCTAGGTTTCTACAGAGCTCAGAAAGAAAATACCCAATTTATTTACTTGGGAATTCACCTATTCTGACCTTTTCCCGGAAAAGCAGGGCACCAAAAAGGTATGGAAGAGGAAATACTAGGAGCTCCACCTCAGGTATTCCCTCTACAAACAGATTTAGCAGAAGTCAGTCCACCAGTGCTCCACACTGATCTTGCTACATCTCTCCCTGTGCTTTAACCCCAGAGAAGAGAACCCAAGCCATTAGAAAACATCGGGTTCAGGGCTCTGGGTAGAGTTTAGGTCAGCTCAGCACAGCCCCAGGACACACTATAGAGACTTTAGATGCTCTCACATGGTAGAGGAAGCAGAGTCAAAAATCTCTTTTCCTTACAAGTAGCAAGAGGTGAGTTTCCTAGTTCACTGCTAAAGAGCAATGGGGCAATCCAATAATCTCATTTACAGTGACATTTGCAATCAATGCATTTATCCCAAACTGAGACCATCATACTTAAAACAAAGCAGGCATGGTCTGTTTAAGATAAGAGTGATGAATATTCATCATGCCAAATACCACCAGAATGAAGGATTGTCAGTAGAGAGATCTCAGGGAAATCTAGGACCTGAAAAGTCTTCTGGTGGTGCCTTTCCTGACTGGGAAAGCAGAAGGACAAGGATAACTAGACTGCTAATTCAGGTGAACTCTTCAGTGCCCAAAGGTGTGGTTGTGCAAAAGCCAAAACTCCTCTCCCTCCCTCCCCATGATGTGTTTATGAGCCTTCCCTTGTGCTTGGCTTGTAGTGAATCAATTCAGGGAGCAACATCAAAAGAAAATTCATCACACTAAAAAAGCCAATATTTGCTACCAGCTTAGCTCCCTGAAGGAACTCACCAAGCTTGACCTGATGCAAGGGAGGAGGGGCCCAGGGCTGTGAGTGTGAGTGTGGTGAGCGTGTGTGTGTGTGTGCAAGGATGGGGGAATGGGACAACAAGACAGACCAAGGCTGGTTTAAAGTGTTGTAGAACCAGAACTCAAGTCAGATGGGATAAATCCAGGCCAGCTGTTTCTTCTAGAGATTATCTCAACATCACCCTGACCTTACAAAGTAAACTGGAAGCTCTACAGAGACATTTGTGCATGTAAACTCTGGTGTGATTTTTATTGCAGTTGGTACATGGGGTTTTACACGCTCATTTGTGCACCACAAGAGGCACGTCCATCACAAGTTTGCACATACAATGCAAACTCTATTTGCCAAAGAGTGTTTGGCCTGCTTAAAGACTTGAGGTCAAACACGTTCCACAATTCAGGTTTTACCAAAAGCAAAACAAACTCCTTTTTTCTTAAAAGAAGTTGTCTGTTCTAAAGGCTATCCAAAAGAAATGTGTTCCTATTTTCTCAATTACGTTGTGGTTGAAGCAGCACTTCTTTAAAAAATATTCTTTTCTAGCATTTGAAAACTCGAATTTGACATCATTAGATACAGATAGGAAATCTAAGACTGAAAGTTTAAGGAGAAATTGCTAATAAAAATGAAATTGAAGTTTTATTGTAAAACTAAATAAAAAAAGCAAGTGGAGTAGATACTAAGGGTAGAAAAAAAGCTGTAGGGGAAGATTACTGAAAATATGTAAGGGTTAAACAAGCATGGGATAACTTCAATCACTTGATGCAGGAAGAAATAGGCATAAACTAAACAAGACTTTTCAAATATAAAGTAGATAAAGAAAACCATCAGAAACTATAAAAATAACACGAAACGAGTAGAAAACAACGATAAGTTGCAGGGAGCAGTTCAGATCACCTATTGGTAGAACCATGCTGTGGAGTTCACCTGTCCCTGCCAATGGCATCAAGACAAGAGGTACCTCTGTACTTAAAACAGACCTGAGTCCTCAGTCAAGTATTTAAATTCAAACCCTAATTAATACCTCTCTAAAGTTCCTTTTAAACATTCTAATTCCAGGCTCAGTTCATGACACCCACACCTCTGACACAAGTGCCTCTGTACAACTCACTCCAATACACCAAAACCAAAGCTCCAACCCACTGCAAGGAACAGTCTGAAACCCAACCCGGTGAAGCACTTGGAGAGGTGCAGTTTGTAGGGACAAGCCATGAGCAGCTGCCAGGCCGAAATAATGTCGCAGTCAAGGCCTTTACTGGGTCAACAGGACCAGGTAGAACCCTATGGGTTGCTGAAATCCAATCTAGTCAACTTTAGCTTTTTCACACTTGCTTAGCTGCTGTACCTCCCGAAGGATGATTTCCGATACCACCAGCTCTGAAGTGCTCTCAGATGTAGAGCATCCTCACTCCAGCAGCCCTAACAGGAAGATGTTGATATCTCTTCTCATCTCCCATTCAGCTGGATTTTTAACACACACAAGCCCAGTCTCGTTGCCAGGAAGGCAAAGAAAAGGTCAACAAACTCCTTTGCTTCAAGTTAGTTTGTCAAACTCCATTCTGGGCAGCGTGACTTTACATGTTAATGTGAGTGTTTGCCTCTGTGTCAATACCCCTATTGTGTGCATTTGTAACACAAGATTTATGGTAAAGCTTGCAACATTTTTCAGGCATAATAAGCGTTTATTCACCATCCCAGGTCTATAAGCAGAGGCCTGACAAGTAATTATTGACACATTGTGCAGAAATAAAAGCGGTGGGCGAGCTGCTGTTGCGAATGGCAGCGTGGGTAGGGGGAAGGAGGGGCTGTGTCAAAGGAGTGACAGCCTTGGTGCCCAACATTGTCAAAGCCGACATTGACTTGCACTGTTCCGTGTGCCTGACTGTATTTGTGCTCCCTGTCACTTGGGTGTGACATGCCAAAACACGAGGAGCGCTCCTTTTCTCATGCTAATGCTTTGTGATGACAGCTTTGTGATCCCCGGGCTGTGTTAAGGCTCAACAAGTCAAGGTGTGACAGGCAGCAGAGCCCTTTGTCAGCGGGGGCTGGACTGCCCTCCTCAAACACCCTGTTTCTCCTGGACTAAAACAGACCTCATGCCCAGGAGAACACTCTTAGCATTCCCGGTAATATCAGCTATCTATGGACCTGTATGCACAGCCCTGAGCAGCGAGTCCCCAGGTCACCTGCCCTACTGACCCTACTGTGCTCATCACAGAGCCCTGTGCCACCTCTAGACAAAACAGGGAATTAATCTGAAAATCTATTCCCAAGTCATTTCTCAAGACCTGGGGTTCAAAGCTGCTTTTCTCTGCTGCAAAGGGAACAACTTGTTAACTTCAAGCTAAGCCTAGGAAAGCCCTGCAGCGGTTTTATGGTGGTTTAGCATAACTAGTAAACCCTGCTCAGGATTAATTCCGCCTCTGGACAGCACAAGGTATCACCAGACAGGATTAGGATGTATTAGCAAAGCAGTGTGAAGGAAGGTTGCACGACGCCTACTCATATTATACTTGGCTGTAACACTGAAAGTCACATTAGCACCAAGTTCATCTAAAAAGCAAAGCAGCCCTAAAACTATATTTTATGTGTGGGGAAAAAAAGCTGGGCGGAAAAGGGCAGGGTTCAGGCTGCCTAGACCAAGCAATGAGTTGACTTCTTGGAATCTGGAGTTTGCAAATGGCCTTGAAGAAGCACATGAGCCTGGCTACATACATGAGGTTTATTTGAATGGTCCAAAACTCAAGGATAGCAAAGCTGGGCTAGGAAACTAGCCAGAAGAGGCTTTTTCACAAGATTTATGGTGCTTCCTGCTTCTTGTTCCCAGGCAGAACCAGGAAGTGGACTGAATAAAAATGGAAAACACTTTTTAGAAAAATTATGAATCTCTTTTTCAAAGGTCAAAGAAGTTCACAGTAAAAATTCTGTTTCAACATTCAGACCTTTCTTTTTTAACTTATCCAAGTTCTACCCAGCAGCTGAGTGATAGATTATTAATCTGAAATGTTTAGGGTATTGATGAGAAAGACAAAGAGCAAGTTAACTATGATCCAAAATCAAAACCATCGTATTCGAAAGCACAGGTTACTTCCTGTAATTATTTCTTCTCCCTGGTGACACCACTGGGAACCAAGGATCCCATTACATCAGGCATCCTGAGCACTAAGTGATAATCTGCCCCATACAAGTTTGACCCAAGATGACCGAGTTTGACCATTGAGGTGGTTAAAGGGGCAAGTGGAGGGTGGAGAGGGGGTTTGAATGAAAATTATTTTCTTCTCTGCAATTCTAGCATCGCAGAGGTTGGGATTTTCAAAGCTGTCTATGACATCTGGAGGCCACTGCTCTCCACGGAGGCACCACCACTGCAGGAATTCCCAGAGCCGTGTTACAATCCTTTTCCTGCTCCGCCACCCCACATGGCAGATGCAGCTGAGCCACGATCTGCTGAGCAGCTGAGCTGGGGAGGGAAACGCAACAGCCCTGCACAGCGGGAGCCACGATGCTCAAAGGGCCCTGCCTGAAGGTCCTTGCCCAGCTGGAACACAGAGCTGAAGCCCAAACCTACCACAAAGCCCAGAGAACCAGGGAACCATTCCTGCCGTGTGATTGAACCCAGCACAGCCCTGCCCGTCTCAGCTTACAGGAAGTTCAGGTGTCTGCACTCACATCAAGCCTGAGGAGCAGCAGTAAGAGCTCGAGAAATATGGTCTTTGGTTTTAACGGCAAGGAAAGGGCCCCACCCTGCAATGTGCACAGGATTACATTAGCAGAGGCTGTCCAACAGAAACTGTAGGTTTGCATTCCCACTCCTTGCTTTACCCAGGACCTCAGGATTTCTGTACATCTTTGCATGAGTTCCAGCACCATATGACATATCTGTTCTTGAGATGGGCAGGGCATCTGTTTCAAAGGGGGTGATATAAACATTAATGAAGACTGAAGATTTTCATATTTTATATCAGATGATTCATTAGCTCTTGGGGGGATTAAAATACCTCTAAGAACTTTGATTAGTCTGAGTCTGGATTCAACTGATTTGCACAAAAGCTTCATGAAACTTCATTCAGCCAGATCTCCAGTCTGAGCAGTTCAAACAAAGAAGAATACTTCTGAGTTCAGTGTGGGCTAGAAACAAACACTCGATGCACGGGGGAGCCCAAGTCTCTTTCTGTATCTGAGAACTGAGTTGCATTTTCCTCTTGTCTTTCAGTCCTCACTCTTGACTAGAATTACTTAAGTCCAATGGCCTTTCCCTGTTTTCACTGCAGATCCTATTATTCTTCTGACTTCTGAAATCCTCTCTCTTCCAACAATGTGCTCTGATCTTTGCAAATAATAACTTGCAGTGAACTATTAGCTGTGCCTGCCATTTCCACTCCAGTGCTTCCATACACAGAGAAATTCACTTGAGGGCTCTAGAGGGTCTGCACTGATATCTGTACCTTTCATTTTGCTGACATCTCTAATTAGCCCCTATGTTCAGGTTTATCTTTGTCTTTGTGGAGCCTGGACTCCACCAACAATATCAAAACAGCCAAGTGCCATTACCCTCTGTCACCTCTGTTTGCATGTTTATCTTCTCTGCCCTCCTTAAGTTTGAATTTCCTAGATAACATGTGTCAAATGCTAGAGATTTCAGATGGGCAAAGCTACAGACCTCAGATTTCTGGTACTTGTAGATTTTCCTGGGGAAGAAATGGGAGTAATAAAAATAAACTAGTGTAAAACTCAGCAGGAATAATATCATCAAATAGAGCTCTCCTGGCCAGGGCCCATCAGAAGTACAAGACTCTGCGAGTCTGCAGTAACTAATCAATGTGCTGGTACAAATCTGCTTTTGGCTGTTTGGAACTGCTCTGTTAAATTGCCCTGTTATTAGATATCCATTTTAAATCTCCAATAAGACCCAACTTTACACTAAAGCTGCCTCAGCTCTGCCTAGAGGAGGGCAGGTAAGGGAGGACATGTGGCAATGTGGGACAATGCCTTCCTGCTTTCCACACCTGACCAATGCTCACTCTGGTTCCAAGAGCTCCAGCACAGCCTGTGGCTGCAGCTGCCCAGTGTGGGATTAGCCCACATAAACAGACAGAGCATATTTGCCACACAAATTGTGGCTTGATCAACAAAAGAAAAACTTTTCTCTAGCTTGATCTATTTCCATTTAAATAATACAAATGTTCCAAGCCAGGAGGATATTTTACTACAGGTATTATTGGCAGAACTACTTTTGGCAAGGCTTGTGCTGACACTAAACCAGGCTGGAAACAGGATGAGAGCTTTCTGCAGTGTCCTGTCACAAACAGTCCCATCTCACCAAGCTGCTTTGGGGCCAGCAGGACACTCAGAATTGCCAATTTCAATCAAAACCATTATGGCCCAAAGGCAGCTCACCCTGCCCATCCACGGGGAGAGGTGGTGCCCAGCACAGGAATCTCCAGCACACAGTGCCAAACACAAAGTCTGGTGCTTCCTTTCAGTGTGAAACCATTTGGAACATCTCTGCTGCTTCCCCCCTGCTCTGAGAAGTGCCGATATTGATGGATGGGTGAGGTCCTGCGTGTGGCAGCCACGAGATACACAAACCCACTGCTCAGCGAGGGCAGCCTGTGCTGCCTGTGCAGGAGCACTGATGGTTTAGCCCATTGCTAAGGAGGTTGCTTTCCAGCAGGCTGACAGGGTGCAGCTGCTGAGCCCTTTCGAAGCCCTTCTGCCTCCTCCTGGTTGTTGTCTCCCTGGGGAGCAGACATGGGCAGTCACACAGAGGGCAAGAAGCACACTGCAATTCATAGAGATTTGCATGGAGTTTTGGCAAAGGTGTCCATCTATCGCCTGATACAGCAACTGAGCCAAGGTGGCACCAATCATTAGCCTAAATCTGTAGTTGAACATCCCCTGAAGTTTCTCCCTTTCTCTGGATTTTGCTGGTGTCAAAAGTCACCATTTCCATCCGTATAGTACATGCCATAAAACTACACAGGAAAAGCAAAGTGACCTTTCTCCCTAAAGCTATGGCACACAAAAGCCAGAGACAAGTGCAAGACAGGATGAAGAAGGCAAGAACATCTGCAAAGCCACACAGTGGGAGGACAAGCAAGAAGAACACCCAGGTCTTCCAAATCTGGGATCACAAACCCATGCAGACATGTGCACACAAACGTACAAGCACGAATGCTTATATACTGAGAGCATATATACATGTATTCCTTGACAAAAGTTAAATTCAAATGGAATCTGGATTAAATTGGATAATTATTGACATACTGAAATTATTTCAAAATCAATCTTAAGAAAATTCAATGGCTGGGTTAAGTTAAATGAGATCCAAGCAAATTAGGATTCAGCACACATTTAAAGCATTCTCTTGACTTCATGTTGGCCCTGGAGTGATGCAAATTACTTTGGTTAAGACATTTTCATGTTTTGGGCCCATGCTTACTTATGTTTGGTGATATCATAGTTTAAGGAAAAAAAAAAAAAATCCCAGTTTGAGTGGGTCTGGTTCCAAACTTCTTTGTATTATGTTCACATTTGCCAACAACTTTTAAACACTTTCTGGAATTTTCAGGAAGACTGAAGCAACTCATTAGTTCACATTTCACACTTGGGAATGACAGGATCACCAGGGAAACATTTATCTCCCATATACTAATATTCTGAAAACAAACGGGTCTAATCTCACAGTTCCTGCCAGAGCTTTTTGGTTTGGGTAGGAGCTCTCACAGTGATGGCCCATAGCAGGAGACACTGGGAACACAAAGGACACACATGACAGAGCACTGAAAGCCTCTTGGTTTACAGGTAAGAGCCATTTGAGCCTCCACCCAGGTGTGTGGGAGCACAAAACCAGACCCTCTGCCAACCCTGCACCAGCAGAGCCAGCACAGCTTGGCTGCCCTTGCCATCCCTGAGGGGCCCTGGAGAATAACTCAGGATGGAAACAACAGCTCTTAAGCCCTCCCTCAGTCCAGGGTATGATCAGGATTTGAGCAATCATGGTTCATGTAAGTAGAAACAAGTATTTGTGTCAAGAGGAGGAAGATCAAGTGTCCAACCACAAATATCTAGCGGAGAAAGTGATATCCCAATTTTGTTACTAACTCATTGATTTCTCAAGCAAATAAATCCATCCTGTCAGCCCTATAAGCACTTTTTGTGGCCCTACACAGCTGCCAGGTCTCATTTCCCTGTTCCTTTTAATAGCACCACACCACAATTTAACAGTGCTCAGCAAGAGGCCTTGCAAAGAGCCAGTCATCTTCCAGGATAACTTTCAGGGGTTATAAACTTGTAAAGATCAGTTTTATCAACACTGAGTGTAACACATCTCATGTTAGGAGCCCTCCAAGCCCTGCTGAGCTATTCTGTTTTTCCAGAAAGCAAGTGACTTTGAAATGTTCTCTTCATCTGACACAGTTATCTGGCACCTATTTACATGCAAATATAATAAAGTGGTATTTGCAGTTAAAGACAAGATCACTCTAACCTAGCTGTCACAGAAATGGCTTCCTCTTAGCAACCTTTTTTTTCACCCTTTAAATAAAACTATTCTAAAAATATTTTAGCGTGTAAGAGAACCTTGTTGAATGGGCCAGTCCAGTCCAGTGAGTCTTAGAAAGGAAAAGGGTACCAGACAAACCCCTTTGGTTAAAGCAATCTGGACAGATGAATGGCTGATCCATCACGTTCAAAATAAGGGAAGGCAAACCAAGGACATCCTTCCCCCCTCATCATTATACATTTCCTTTATTCAGCACAGTCCTCCCCTCATGCCTCTATGGAAATATATATTAAATAGCCTAAGTTTTCCAGCCATAATAATTCACTTGTAAACTTTTAGGAAATTCCATTAGTACAAGCTCTTCTTTAATTTAGCTTCACAACATCTGGTGAACACAACAGTGTCACTTGCAAAAAAACCTTTCAAGTTCAACTTCTAGCAGGTTCTTAGGGAAGATGGGAGAGACAAACCCTGATCAGCACACACCAAAAGATGCAAATCACCCCAGGAATTCCAAGATGACTAAAAGCACTTTATAACTTTTAGTCTCTAATTTATGGCAGCTGTTATAATTGGTAGCACAAGGAAACAGCTGGATTGGGCAAAAGCAGTACAAAGGCTTTGCTTTTGCATAAGTTTGACTCCCATTGAAATCATTGACAAAACTCTCCTTGTCTTCAGTGAGTTGTCATTTAGATTCTAAGTCTTGATGGCATGGTTGGAAGGTTTGCCATAGTGGTTTTTCCCACATCCTTATGCTCCTAAACCCACCCCCCTCCCCAGAAATAATATACTTGGTGGGACTGGGCCAACTTCCACTCCACCCCTGGCAGTAGTGCACAATTTTCACTCCTCCTGGTGACTGACAAACTCTGTGTTAAACCCTTTTCCACTCCAACAATAACTTGTTAATTATTGCTAACTTAACCCACACCAGCCTGAGGAAATCCAGAGTAAAAGCACAGTTCAAGCTTACATCTGATCCAGCCTTTCTGCTGCAAAAAGAGAAAACACCTTGGTGTTCCACACAGTTCCTTTAAAATACACACAAATATGATATAGAAATATGAATTAATGCTTTTCTCCTTATCTATTTCTTCAGTGGTTGTTCAGTCTTCCTGGCTAGGACAGTTCCATATACATTTAAAATATCAATCTAATCTGCCCAAAGAGCTATTGATTTATCAGCTCCATCTCGGTGTCGCTATTGAATGTCTTCAGAAATCTGCCAAATATGTCTATCCTTTCCACTACTTCTATCAGTCCTGTAGCCTCAATGTCAGCTCATCTATTGATCCAAAAGCAGTTCTGCTCTTCCACTCTAGTGCTCTCTCCTCTCTTCATATTGTAGATGTGCTCATAATTGGTGCATAAAATTTAAGGGTAATACCAGTGCTCCCTCCCCAGCAACATTCATCCCATCAGTCCATTGCTCTGAAATAAAACTTACGCAATGAAACCAAAAGGGGGTGGGAGATGGAGAAAATATCTCTTTAAACATATTAAATAAAGGAGAAAGTGTGTCTTCCCCCCATGTATACCTCTATTATCAATTTCAGTGACTATTTTGAGGAGTAGCCCAACTTTGATGAGATTCTGTTCCTACGAAAAGTCAAAAGAAGCTCAGAACTTCCTTCAGCCTTCCTTGCACAAGTCCAGCTCTGTGTGCTAGTGCTGATTCCATCCTTTCTCCATGAGCCTGACCCAAGGCCCTCTGTCTAAAATACTCTCAAGTATTAACCATCTTTCTGTCTACATTTAGAGATCAATTCTGAAAAGATGCTTCTGTCACAAGTCATGCAAAATATAAGCAGAATATATACTAAGTGATGACTTGAGGAACAGTCACACATTCATCCAGTGACTGGCTGCTATTTCGAGTGTAATTAATCTTTCATTAATGATTACTCCCCTCTTACCCACGTGTCCCAGACACGTCCTGCTTCTCTGCAAGGGCACAAGGCAGAGAGGGGAGCTGCCCTTCGTTTCCATCTGTGCTGCCTTGTGAAGTCGGTGACATCTGCAAACCTGACCCAGCAGCACAACGTGGCAGCCCCAGCAGAAATGAACAGCTCCCACTTCCAGGGAGTCTTTCATACATCATTCTGCTGATACCAGAGGAGTGACTCAAGGAACCAGCTGCCACACAAACAGACTCAGCTTAACCTCCCTTTCCAAGTTCTGTTTTAATGCTCAATTCTTGGCTACATTAAGAGCCCAAAGTCTTTTGAAATTTGAACTTGGTTGCCCAGATTTTTCAGTGCTGGGATCTCCTATGAGCAAATGCCATATGAAAGTAGATTTCCCTTCAAGGAGGTGTTTCACAAGCCTATTAATTATTCTGTCTGCAAACATGGAGAGGGGCAACAATGCCTTGGGTAATCTCCCCAGCTGCCTGGTACTAGAACTTTGGAGAATGGCAGGCAAAGTGTTGGTGTAACTGCTGTGTTTATTCAAGGACACCAAAGACTCCTAAAAGCCCAAAGAGATGGCCCCTCGTCTCTAGCACGTAAATTCCCTGGGAATATAATCAGACTTGAATCGTGGAAAACGTGAATGATGTTATGAAAAAAAGAAGTGGCCAGGAGATAAATATTTACATTGCATTTCCCATGCAAGTGACAAGTGGTTAATAACCAAGTGGCTCCGCCTTCTGTGATAAGAAGGAATTCAGAAAACAACAGCTTCAAGGTGTCAGGAAAAGAGAAGGGGGGGAAAAAACCCCTAAGAAATAGTAATCAAGAATTTCATGCCCACATCTCCAGTCTGGAGCAAAAGGATGTGTTGTGCTAAGCTTAGCAGAATCCCTTCTGCAAGAGATTCCCTTTGATGGTTTATTTACCAACCAGAATTACAGTCAGAGATGTTCTACCTCTCCAAAACCTGCTCTTCTGCTGGGTGTGAGAGAGAAAACACAAATCCTGGTCCCACAAAGAGGCAGAATTCCTTGGTGGTCCTCTGAGTACCCTTAGCTGTGTACAGGTCAGAACTCCATGTTTCTGAAAAGGTTTCATTGAAGACGTTTAAATATTTGGGCTTTTTAAGCCTTTGCGGTTTATTACACAAGCTTAGAAAATGACATTCTTTCTCCCCTTTTCCAAGCATGCCTACTGCAGGCTCTCAGGCACAGGGAGAGGCCTGCCCACAGGAATCTCAGTCCTGTTCCTGGCTTTCTGGGCTCTCTGTTCACACCCACTGCAGGCACAGGGGTGCGAGGGCAGCACAGCAGTGCAGGAGGACACCCCTCTGCCCAAGCCTTCTCCGTGGCACCAGCACGGCCATCTGTGCCCCCACACCATCGCCTAGAAACAAAGGCTCCATTTGAGAGAGGACAGACTTACACTCAGAAGGTGGCAGAGATGAGTGTGGCAACACTGAAACCCGAAATTAGGTTTCCCAAGCCCAGAGTTTGTATTTGCTGCTGTATCTTCTTCTTTCCATTGTAGTAGCTAAACTGCCTCCAGTCACATCGCCTTTCTAGTTTTAGAATGTCAGTTCCAGAAAGGGAATACAGTTCCTTGAGAGAGGAGATTAACAAGAGAAGCAGCTGAAGAAACTGAAGGCAGCTCTGCACGGCATAAACATTTTATTTATTTGTTTTTTGTTTGTGTTGGGGGTTTTTTGTGGATTCTAGGACTTGGTAGGAACATGCCCCAAGTGAATTACCATGTTATTGCAAGGTAATGCAGCTAATGCTGCAGACCTGATTGGACATGAGTACAATCAATAGAGATAAGCAGAAGCAGCAGCCAGATTTGTTGAATAAATGAATTCTTGCAAGTTACTTGCTCAGCTGCTCCATCAATGACAAAACTCCCATCGATTTCAGTGGGAAGTAGGATCAGGCCCTGATTTCTGACACTGCTGATACCAGGAATCTGTTATATAACAGGTGATATACAATTAATTAGAATTTGACATATATATACACCTATCTATATATATATCTATCTCCTGTTTCTTTGTCCTGAAACTTCCAGGATACCCTGCCCTACAATTAATCATCTCTTTTATTACTCTTCCCCCCAAACTGTGAAGCAACAGAGCAAAATGGCAGTGCCAGATTTCCTGTTAGGATCTCACAGCCCTCCTCAATAAATTTAATAGAGGCACTGGAGTATTTCAGGTGTGTAGCAAGTTACAAACTCACAACTTTCCTCTAGGTGTAATTTTACATTCCTGCTTCACACAAAAGTAATGCATTTACTCCAAAATCTTTAGGAAAAAGAGAAATTAACCCCATGATTAATCAAGTGGCACAGTGTAAAGATTAACTCCTTCACCTTACAGGTCAAGCATCCTTGGGGCTGGAGAAATCTTGTCTTGTGCCCTGAAATTGCTCCTTCCCCAGAAGCAGGAGGCCAACACAGCCATGGGCTGAGGCCAGCAAACAGCCACTTATCTTCTTAGACATAACTGTGTAGAGGGATAAAAGGGTGTAAACCTAGAACAGATAAAGTTTCTCTTGCTTTCTATCACTGCCAATGGAAACAAGTCCAGACTCTGGCTGCTCACACATCTTGCTGTAAGTAGAATGGCACATTTGTGTGGAAGAGAGTGTAAAAGAAGAGAGGTTATAATTCTACCCGCAGAGATGATCAGTATCTGAGTAAGAAGGAGATGAAGCAAAGCTACATTATCTTCTCAGGAGAGAAAAAGAAACCCCAGACAGAAAGGTCCAAGTCACACAGAGTCCTGAACAGAGCTTCAGATGAGCCCTGAAAGTGCTCTCCTCCCACTTAGAACCTCCCTCTGGCTGATGGAAAAGCATCTCTGCAGCAGCTGCAGAAATCCACCCCCCAGAAGATCAAAGGTAATGGGCTTTTCAGCTGTTGAACACGATGCAGCGACCAGAGCAAATCTGAGGCTGAGATGGAATCCCCAGGAACGGGGTGCAGGAGGATGCAGCAGAGCACAAGTGTAAGAGAGCACTGGAGGGACCACCGGGGTGTTGGGTGAGCAGAACAAGACACTCCTTACTGAGCACTCTTGCTTGAGCAGCCTAAGCCTTCACTAAAATGCATTTAATATTGTTGCATCAAATGCTACAGCTGACGAAAAAACCCCAAAACATAAGGCACACATTTCAAACGAGCTCTGCATGAGACAAACTGTTTCCAAGTCCATGGCAAAATCCCCATCGAATTCCTTAGAAGCTGAGTTTGGCTAAATGGGAGCATTTCTGAAAATCTCCTGACGTTCATCAAAGGAGTTTTAGAGATGCCTAACACCAGAAACCTAAATTCCAGTACTTGTTGTAAAGCCATTTGACATTTCCCTCATTCTTTTGCTGCTTTTTCTTTTGAAGTTATCAGATCTTGCTAGGAAAAAATCAACTGAAGGCAGCGTGAATGTGAAGTAAATGGGGTACAAAAATAGAGGCCAATAACGTATTTTGTACTATCCCTGGGGCACAAGAAGATTTGTCCAACGGTGTTTGGATTAAAAATAACATTTTGAAGCAATATGAATAACCCCAAACCATCAAAACGCAGTTACTTTAATTCACAGTTTTAATGGTTTTATTTATTTCAATTAGAGCATGATGGCTCTAGCCCATTACCTAGTTAATAATGTGAATTAGGGAACGTCAGTGCAGCAGTCAGCACTGGCTCTTGCTATTTTTCTAAAAGTGTCCAGCATGCATTTGTCAGCAAAGTGGTGTTGTTTGCTTAGAGAGATTCAGCAGCAGTCTGACATGTGTTTATCATATGGTGGGTCAGTTTGTGAGTCTTTTCTTCCCCCTAGAAAAGGACCAAGTCGAAAACCAATTCCACTATTTCAGAGAAAGTAATTCCTCAAGGACTAAGCACGATCAGCCAGTACTTTTAAAAACACATCTGTTTTTGTCTACACAAAACAATACTCTCTTTTAGGCTTTGCTAAACGCTGCTCGCTGCCTTTCCTCCAGCACAGATTACTTTTTGCAATATACTGGAAGATGGGAAAGGTTTTCCTCCAGAACAGGTGTTTTTGTTCTGAGAGTTTGTAAACAGTCTTATCTACCCTCCCACATCAGAGGGGAAACCACACAAACCCAACAGGCTCCACGTACAACATGCAGTTGGGAGAACTCAGACTACCTGAAGAAGTATCTACACAAAAATCAAGCAGATACATGACTTGCTCCCCAGCCACACTTCATTTGGCTTTTGTTCAGCTTCTGACACTCCACACTTGGTTATGCTAGAAAACAGATAATTTTTTTTATTATTATTTTTTCCCGAGTGTAAGATTCCTATTGAGAAAATGTTTTTTCAGTAGATATACAGTTAATGTCTAGTAACTGATTTTATTCTACTTTCTGCAGTGACTGACAAAACTCTCCACTAGGAACAAGAGGATACAGGAAAAGTTCTACATAACACAATCGTGTACAGGAAAGGGAACAGAATTTAGACAAGTGCTTGAAAATGTTATGACAATCTTTGCCAGGCTGAATTTGCACATTTTGTGAATTCAGTTTATTTCTTCAGACACCCTATTTACATGCTGTTTCCTCCTTTTCAATTATTACACCCTCAACACACAAACAGTTCCTTTGCTTTTACTTTTTCCTGGAGCATGCAAGAAATTGAAATGGGCTCAGAGGTCCACACTTTTCTCTTTGTTTTTTTGTTTGCCTCCCTTGATGTTCCTTCTCTTTCAGTCTGTGAAGAAAGAGAGAAAATGGAGAAGGGAGAAAATAGTTCTCATTTATCTCCACCTCTCAGCTTCTTCAAAACACGAAGAAAACATTAAAAATTGATCCATACCCTATATATTACCAGGAACTATGGAGAGTGGATATGAGTTGTCTCTCCATCATCCATCCTACAGCCTTGGGAGAGCTCAAGCCATTTCTACCCCCTGTGTTCCAGTCCATGAAGTCTCCCCTCTTTTGCTTCCTTCTCCATCCACTCTCATATCCACACACACTCATTTTGCCCTCTGAACCGAAGCAATGACCCATTCCTGGTGATTAAATTAGCGTAAGTAATAAGATATCATAGAGCTGATTGATTTCCCCAGCAATAGTTATTAACCAGCTCAATTCAGAGGAAAGCAGAGCCATTATTCCAGACATTGATTCCTGGGCAGGACTGCAGGAGAGGAGCGTGCTCAGATATTTGTAGTGTGCATGCAAACAAATCTCAATCCAAACCCAGAAAACAGGGAGGGCTCCCACTCTCAGCCACAGGTTTGGTTTCCCCACAGAAAACAAGAGACATGTTGGGTGATAAAAAGGAGCTCTGTGCAAGACATGCTGAAGTGGCCACCATCAGGAATTCGTTTCAAGGCAGCAGAGACTGAAATCTCTTTCAGCCAGGCAAGAGCCTTTGGGGGTTTGGACTAACAGAACTGGGGAGCTTCACCTCTCTTCTCGTGGCTGACTCTCCTAGGAACAAACACAACTATAGCCCTATCTAGATTTTATTTCTGTTAAACAACCTGTAAGTTTTGAGCCCATCCGAACTTTACAGGATCTCTGTGATGCTGTGGTAAAGAGTTGCATAGCTGAAATCTTTTTTTTAATAACTTGTATCTGCTTATTTCGACTTTTTTTTAATGGTTTATCTCATTTGAAGCCCTCCTGTGTCTTGTAAGCCAGCTGGAACTTACCCCGTGGAGGGGAAAGGCAAGTATATTAAGTGGCACAAAAAATACATGGTGTGGGTAACCTCAGGAAAGTAGATTGGTACACACTGAAGAAAAAACCATGGTAGAAGTCAGAGGAAGTTCGTGGAGCCAGTGAATGGAGCAGTCATACATTCAAGCTATTAGAAACACTAAGTATCAACAAATAGCCCCACAGTAGTTCAATTTACTGCCATCAGTTTCAGTTCTGGTCCAAATAGCTCTCCCCTCTTCTGGAATTCAAAATGAGATGTATTACACTTTAAAGAATCTGTGAGAGTGTATGTGTGCCTATGGGACTTTTTCAAGTCGCTTATTTGTCTGAATGCCATTGATTTTTCTCCTAATTGTTATTCACTATGCTAATTTCCCTCACAAATCTCACATGCTATTGATCAAAAAGTAATAAACTCTCCAGCAAACAAAACAAGCATTATTGCAATGTTGGGAAAACATCATTTAATATCAATACCATATTTACAATTATCTTTAACCCAAATTTCACCCGCAATGCAATGCATAATCAGAATCAGAGAGCTACAGGCAAAAGGGTAATATTAAAAGACTCCCACTAGACTATTTTCAAGTAGATTAGAAGAAGAAAGGCTGAAACAGGACAATCTCAAGCAGTTTAAGATATACAGTTAATGCTATAAATAAATACTGCTGAATAAAGTATAGCCTCCCTAGGCTGTCTCCCTTCTGTTATTGGAGACAGTCACCAGAAAGATAAAACTAAAGCAAGGGAAGCTTCAGTATCTGTGCCAAGATATCAACCTATGGAGGATCAGGCCTCATTTCAATTGAGGTTTCTGCATTTCATTTCATTTTTTTTTTGATAAGGACACATTGGATTTGATCCAGTTTCCAGGGTATGTCTGCTGATTTTCCTCCTCTTGAGTGGTAATGGTAGTAGCAACTGAGTGGTAGGAATTTATGATCATTGCAGTCCTGAATCTTGTTCCAAACATTATGAAATCCCCCAAACTATCTGTCTTCCTTTTACCCCCATAATTTTCTGACTTTAGCCTTTAATTTCTTATTTATGTCAGCTTCACAACTATTACTGCTTTCCTTCTCTACCACACTTCCAGTGCAAATTCCAGGCAAGTTACAGCAAAGTCAGAGACCTTAAGCTGGTGTAAAGTAAGTACGAAGGAGAAAGGGGACCAGAGAACTCCCCCAATTGTTAAGTCAGTTTTTTATTAATCCAAATAGAACACATTCAGCTCTTCTTCTGTTTCCTCTATCCCCAAAGTATTTCTTGGTAGAAAATCAACTTCACCCTGCACTGGGCACAGTGACCTGGGGCTGAGTGCTGACTGCAGACAAAAAGAAACCCCTGGAAGCAGACACATCACCAGTCTGAAAGGCTGGAGGGTAAGGCAGCTGGACAAGAGCAAGCACATGCAACTGAATGCCAGGAGCAAGACACATAGTTGTGGGGAATTCAAAATCTGACTGAAATCCCAGAAGATATCTTTATTTGGCACCATGGTTCATCTTGACTTTCAACATGAGCATGGTGTCTCGTATTTGGGTCTGAATCTTCAAAATTCATAGTTTGGATCATGTGTTCCAGCTCAATCCTACTCTAAGGGAATCTAAGGTTCCCGGTTATTTTCCTATGGTTTTCTCTCCCTGCCCTTTCTGGGCAGTTCAAAATCTATCCTTTACTAGTCCAAGCACACTCAGACTCAAAGATATTATTTCCAAGTTGCATATTTCCAAGAGCTACATGTCACAGAACGTGACGAACACAGAAATCTGTAGTGTGGGTGGATTTGTGAAAGAAGAGCTTTTGAGTGTGGCCTGCCATTCAACTCTGCACCTGGCAGAGAGGGAAAACAATCCCGGCAAGCCAACTAAAACAAAACAAAAAGCAGGAATGGAATCAGCAATCTCAGGGCAACTCTTGCCACAAGCCTCCTAAAGTTTCACGAATCCCACATTGCTGCAGCTGGAGGAGCAGCCAGGTTTCTGTCACCAGCCAAAGCCACCAGCAGTCCTGGGCACTGGCCATCTCCAGAGCGAGGGTTATTGAGGTAACAGGCCAGTTCCCTCACTGGTGTAAAGTGGCCCCATGCCAATCATGACACACCAGCTAAGGATCCAGGCCATGATTTTTAGCATCTTAATAGGCAGACATGGAATTATTTTGTCTCTGCAATTATTTCTGACTAATTTCTGCCATTAGAGCTCTTTGCATCCAGCACACCCCTGGGAAAAGTAGATGATTTCTCTGGTGATATCAAGCTAAGTTGCCAATCAAAACACAGGTTATTAATACAACGCTGAAAAATATGTCTAATTAATTTCATAGTGTTTGAAATTCACATTCTGCTCCACACACACCCACTTCAGTAGTATTTTGAAAATAAGTCAATTTTTGGAACAATCTCCAAATAGTGGTATTAATAACACACAGTAAATTGATGGCACACCCTTCCTTGGATAGCTATGTTCACTCCTCACTCCATCTCAAAACCAGATGGAGAGGAAATAAGCAGCCCAAGCATGGAGAAGGAAGGATTTTTTGAGTTTCAGGGAAAGACTTCCATATGATATTGGTGAAAGGACCTGATTTAGTGAGAAGATGAGGAAGAGTGAGCAGCAGAGAGCAAAGCGCATGTGTTCTTTTTTACCCTTATAAAACACAAACAAAGAAACATCAGGTAAAGATGAATGAAAACAAATTCAAAACCAATTAAAAAGAAAAAAGAAATTCTGCTTCCTATGCAGCCCACAGCCAAGTTATGTAGTTGATTGCCTCATATAAAATATCACTAAATTAAGTATCTGTAAAGATCCAAAAAGGATTAGTCATTGGCATTGATAATCAAAACAATAAGTTACAATGAAAAGTTAAAAATATAGTTGGGCACATGCCAAGTATTAACTGCTGGGGATAAAAATACCTCACTTGTGCTAAATGCAATTGCCCAGCTCCAGGGTACCATGGAGGGTTCCTGCTGAAGGCTCCTGGCTGGCTGCTCATGGAGGCAGGGGCTTGGACTAAGGGCTTTAGGGATCCCATTTGCTGAGGCATCTCCTAATTTCCTACTCAGTGATTCAGGGGGCAAGAGGTGAAGTTCTGTGGGGGTGCCCATCAGGGAGGCACTGAAAGGGGCACTTGGAGCATTCTGAGCTCCAAGGATTAGGTAAGGATTAGACACCTGAGAATAAAACATTCTTCTTTTGATAAAAAAGAAGGTCTTATGTAACGGAAGAAGCTGAGAAAATTTGTGTGCGAACTTTGAACAGTCACCATCTCGACCAAACTTTGCTAGATACCAGTCCCACTTTCAAACCTTCCAGAAACAGTCACAGATTCTCATTACCAGACATTATTCACAGAGTGATTCAACTAAACAAACACAGTCTGGATGAAAACAGTTTGTGGTCACTTTTGCTTTAAACATTCCCACTGTGTGTTCAGCCACTGAGGGCCACCCTTAAAGCTGGATATTGTTCAACGGATACTGCCCAGGCACAGGTGATAACAAAAACCTTGGTATGAACAGCACTCCCTCACTCCTATCAGCAGTTCTGAGACACGTTGGTTTGTAGCATGGAACATCCTAGACAGTGTGGAGATGGACACACACCAGCTCTTCCCATTAGTGCCACTTCCACCACTGGGAAGTTAATAAAAAAAAAGGTTTTTTTCTTTTTTTTTTGTTCCAAGTGACTCCTGGTTATGTTACAGCCAAGCCTACAAGTGAGGCTTTAGTACATGTTGTAAAATAAAAAAGATCCAAAACTACTTATAAATTCATGACAAATTTGCATGGAATAATTTTTAGGGCTACCTTCATAAATGCAGAGGGAGAACAGTAGATGGTGACATTCATGAAGTTCCTGCAAGGTCAAGGTGTTCATCAGGAACATGGAGGTATCTGGTTTGCCTATCTAAAGGTCAGCTCCACCACCCACAGTGATACCTTCTCTCCTCTGTTACTGGAGGCTACTATGGAATTTTCTGTCTTTCCTGTAAGATCTTGCCTTAACAAATATTCTGTGTGCCAAGAATTGAATCCCAGATGTCCCCCATGCTAGATGAACATCTTAAGCTTACACCAGGGAATGAATTTTATACCTCCTGTAAATAAAACCCCAGCGCCAGCAGAGGAGAGGCACAGAATTTTCCAATGGTTAGAATGGGAACATCATTGTCCCCACAGCTGAGGAAGAAATCAAATATGGATCTCACCCGCCTATTGTTCAGAAAGCCTCTCCCACCACAAATCTCTCCCTTCCAAGAAATATGCAAGTATTTCATGCCTTATCAAAACAGCGTGGAAAGCCAGAAAAAATACATTATTTTTGCCTACATCCCAATCATTTCTCACCACACAAGATTTTTTTGGGGTCTCCAAGACACAAGGTGCACTGGCTCCAGAGGCAGAAGCAATGGAGTAGCTGTATTAACACAAGGCAGGAGACTCCAGTTTTCCAAGTGCTGACTGCTTCCCAGTTCAACGTGTCCTTAGGAAACCCCAACCTTCCTTCTCCCCACCTCTACAAACAGTTGTGAGGGTGTCTTCATGAACATTTCCAGCATGAATGCATTCACATCAAAACACTTCCCTTTACAGTTGACATCAGAAAATGTTTTCTAAACTCTGTAGACGTCAGAGAAAAGGGGACACATCCACTTATTCTCACTACAAAACAATAAACTGTTCTACATGAGGCCACTCAGAAATCACATTCCTTTGACTTCCCAATCCTGTTGTCTCCCTTGCCTAGAACCTGTAACATGTCCACAGTCACCCTGATCCAGAGTTGTGTCCTTTTTCTTACTGAAGCAGCTTATTCTATTTTTCCACTCCAAATTCAGTCCTCCTTGGTCAAAAGTTATCTTCAACACAGTTTAATAGCAAGAAACATTCCGCAAAGGCTGCACAGCATTATTTTGTTCTTAACATACTGGGAAATGAAGTGTGTGGGTTTTGGATTCTAGGATGCAGACCATCTGTTAAACCTATCAGAGGTTTGAATTCTAATTTGCTGTTGATTTAAAAATAGTCCCAGCATTACCCTGTCATTTTCTGTAAATTATATATTATTTAGTTTGCCATTTTTAAATATTATAGCGTCTTCTTCTCTCTTCTCTTCTGGTTTAATTTAGATTCCTTATCATCTGTACTAGTACCATTCTTCCCTCCCAGTAACTGATCCTTGGCTCTGTTCTATGCCAGGGAACCTACCAGAGTACTCACGAGCTGGCTCAAAAACCAGTGCTAATGTTATAATCTGAACACAACTTTATCACTGCTGCAAGATGTCAGCTCTGTATGAAAGCAAAACCCAACAAAAGTGTATTTATTCTGTTGATTTCATCAGTTTACCTATAGTCACACTAATAACATGTTTTGCAGTAACTTGTCTTACTACTTAAATGACCAGCAATTAAGGTATTAAACTGACATGCTTTGGAAAAATTTTCCTAGAGAGCCACAATGTGCATTTTTGAGAGTGAAGATGGATGTCATTCCCATATTTTATCTTCAGCTATGACCTCAGCACATCTCATTGTGGACTCGGCCTTCCCAGTCCATCCCAAAATGTTAAATGTGACCCATTTTCTCAGACTATAAACTAAAGGGCTTCAGTTCAGCCTTAATGAGGCTTCAGGAAGCTAGTTCTGCCCACTGTAACACTGGCTTTTTCTGCTGCAAGGGCTATCAGCTCGAGCAGCAAAACCCTGATGGTTTAGTTCTCCTGCACATTACCTGGATCCTTCTGTGAAGTCCTCCAGAAACTGCTTTTATTTGCATTACACACATCACAGAAATGAAAGCTGCTGGTTTCAAGCTCTGGTTGCAGCAGGGTCCAACACAGGCTCATCCAACAAACAGGAGCAGAAGCTGGCAGTGATTTAGGTTTAAGTAAAACCTGACACTGCAGTTCCCAATCTGCTCAGCTGGGTAAGGGATGGTACAGCAGGGCTTTGGGAAGATCAAGACTTCTTACACTCACTTTTGCCTAACCCACACAGGGAAGGGCACACTCCAGGTCCACATTTGACACTCTGAACACAGTGGCAAATACAGATATTTTATTGCCTGGCTCATTCCTGCCCCCTCCTTTCAGACACTAGGTGGGAAAGAGCACTTGGCACAAAGGGAAGTATGTTCATGCCCTATCTTATTAATTATTTGTAAAACAGCCATGTCTAAAGCAGTGATTCTCAAACATGGCCAGTGTACAATAAATTTATTTCTCATTACTCAGTTGTATTTTGGTTTAGCTATCAAAACTGCAGCTGTCATGAATTTGTGTGGCTGCAGATGCAGCCACATTAAAAAGGGATTGTGGGTTACATACATGGATTCACAGACGAGCAGGATGGTGGACAGACAACAGGTGAAAAAAACCAGAAGAAAAAACAAGGAAAGAGCCATCTGACAATTCTTGAGAGTTTATATAACACTTAAGCAGGTTCATTTTTTTTCCTAATAGTTATCAATCCCAAACTAGGCCATCTTGGAGTTGTCATTCCTGCATGTGCAGAGTAACCCTTACCTCTCAGGCACACTGAAACCAAGGTCTGAACATCTGTGGAACATTCATTGGAAAAAACAGACCTACTGCAAACTCTCTCATCCTCGAGACAGTTCTTTCCCCAGCATCTTAATTCTCCAGTTAAAGGTGTCTACAAGTTCAGAGATAACCACCAAAACTCAAAGTTAAGGGGTGTTATTAGATGTAAAACCGGCCCTACACCCCCTCCATGACCAAAATAAACCACTGCCTGACATGCTTAGTGCCCCTAGAGATTTGACCAATTTGTCTCATGAGAGTTTATATTAGCTTATAATTCAAAAAACTCATCATATCTCAAGAATTATAGATCTTAGTCCTTTCAAAATGGAAAGATCAAATGTCACAGTTTGGTCCTCTTTTCTAGGGCAGCCTTGGAAAGGACATGTTTGTTATTACAAGAAGTGTTTTGGGGATTACAACAAAGAACTATCATCCACTAACCCCAGCACTGGGAATGCCAAAAATTCCCACCGCTGAGCCTGTTGGTCACAGAGTCTCTGGACTGCAGACAAAAGTCGGTGCATCTCCCAGAAGTTCAAATTATCATATCCTTCTCCATAATTTTATATCTCCAGTGTCAGTTCTGAAGAACCTTAGCTCAACCTGCAGCCACTTTGTCTTTCCGCGTCATAAGAACACAACTCAAGCTGACAGAACTATTTGTCCACGTTTAAGGAAGATGCATTTGGAATCTGAGGCTTCTAGGAAAAGTACCACAACAAGGAGTTCAAGGTGATGGCCACTACTTCAGTGAAACTTATGTGACAAAATCCATCTACATTGACAAACTAGTAGGGAGAAATTACCAATGAAACAGTCATTTCACTCTGCCAAGTCTTCCAGGGAATTAAAGACCAAGAAGATAATAGCCAGAACAAGAACTGTACAGATAATGAGAGCAGAGACAACAAGCCAGGGGGCAATGAACTGATGAACTGTACCGGGGCAGACACCTCCATGGAGCAGCAAATGGGACTTTGCCCATTTCTCTGAGGGCTTTTAATTCCCTCCATGGATCAACTCAACGTTACAGCGACATCTCCTAATACTTCATGTGCCAAACTTCAGCTGCACACAGAAGGCTGGACCCAGGAAAGCCACAGGGCTGGGTGCCATGCCTGGGTGGCTCATCCTGCCATCCCACTCTGCTGGACTGAGCTCCACCAGCCACCCCCAACCTCATTCCTGGGCTGGTATTTGCTTACTGTCAGAGACAGACACCAGAGGGCTGTGGCAACACATAGTGGTGGCCTCCGGCAGACTCTTTAAACCATAAGTGTACATTAAGACTTTGTTTTGGCCAGACTCTCCTCTGGGTGGTTTATTTTTACTACTTTTTAATTACTCTAATTGAAGGGGGAATATTTCCCTTCATTTCTCCCTTTCAGCCACTCCACCTCCTCCCACCCGCTGCTCTGGTTGAGTCTGTGCCTGCAAACACCACTGATGGTCATGTTTCTTCTACACTGAAGGCTGGTTGGGCCTTCCCTCTGCCTTAATTCTTCTGGAAAATAGAGAACAGACAGATTTCATTAACTCTCTTGGCTTGTAGGTTGACACACCCTACGACTCGTAAACACAGGGATTAGCTAAGTCCTTCTAATAAATAGAAGAGTGAAAAAAAGATCTCTCCACTATTTGTTTAAGGGATTTTGTGTTTACAAAGGAGAGGGGAGCATATGGGAGCAAACGTGCTATTTAACCCTGATTGAAGGAGGGTGAGAGTGGTCCAAAATGAGAAGAAAATCTCTTCTCACACCCACTTGGAGTTTAAGAGAGTGTCTACACACAGGCTGGACCATGTCCCTTCACAATCCCTCATAGACCATCATCTTTGCAACTCTTGCAAATCCTTATCTAGAGCATTTTTATTTTTTTGTTGGAAACTACAGCTAGAACCCAGCTTGGCACCCTAGTCTTGTTAGGTAATTAATTGTGCTGATTTAATTGCTTTTGTGTATTTACTCATCTAAACAGCACAAAGTAGAGCTCTGTGTGGGAGATGAAAGAAGGTGAAGCTGAAAAGCCTTTGTGCTCTTGGGTCTGGTGGGAAGGAGCAGGCTCTTCCAGAGTAATTCAGGAAGCATTCAGCACCTGCTTCACTAACACAGAACAGGCCTCCAAATCCCCTGCCGATTTTTTGCTTAACATTTGATATCTATTTTTCACATCCAATTATTAATCCGCATATACTGAATTCCTTGGTTTCTGCAGATCTGCCTGATTATTTAAGCCCTGAAATAAGAAGGCAGAAAATGAGAGGGGAAAAAATGAAGATCTGATTCCCAGATGGATGCTAAAACTGGGAGGGAGGTGGGGGCACACAGACTAAGTCATTATAATTCAGGATTTATTTCTCATTCTGCAGCCTTACAAAACAAACATTTGGTTCAGAAGATGCAGGGTAGTTCGGAATTTAGCAGTGATTTCTGTCAATGACCATAATTACAGCAAGTTCTCAAAACTAAATCCCCGCATTGTATGGTCTTCCCAACCTGTTATTCAGGACCGCTGGTCTCAATTCACATTTCAACTCCTAGAGGAAGATCCATACTTCAACAAATCTAACATCACTGATATAATGGAGTGCCCTTTTTTTTTCTTTCTAATGCCATCAGGATATGCACTGATAGGGGCATTCCCAAAAACAGTGAAAGTGAAGTAATCTTCAAAATAATCTCAGAGCTCAGTTTGTGAAAGACACTTTACGGATAACCTCAGGTTCTTCTGCCCAGGAGAATAAAGCTCATACAATTGTTTGCGTACATTTGCCTTTTCACAATTGTCACTCCTCCCCCAGATAAACAATCTATTCCTCTTTTTAAAAATGTTTTCATTTTCGGATAAGGAATCAGACCCTGAAAAGGTCAGAAGCAGTACCAAGCAGATTAGTAGGTGCTTCCACTGATTGCAACTGGATTATGCAAAACACATCTCATTTCCTTTGAGCTCTCAAGCCAAGGTTTGAATACAGAGAGTGAGCAAATATAGCAGCACAGCTGCTTCAAGCTTCCTCCGACCCTCACTCCTAATGCACAAGTGGTGCTCCTGCACCGCACTGCTCTGCGATCAGAACCAGCTGATCCTGAGTTTATCAGGGCACTGCTGTTTCAACCGCACTTGAGTTTTCACATTTTCCCCTGGTATGTTTTACGGCGGCCCTTGGAAATCTGATAAAATGCTGGAGCAGCTATAGCTGCTAAGTGTTGCTAATGCTTGCCTTCACAATTTTTCCTGATGCTCTCCACTGCCTCATGTGGTCCTTGGGGCTGGCTGCTTCTAACTCTGCTCTAAAGGAGTCATTTATCCTGCTCCTTCCTTCTTTCAGGGGATCAGAGATGAACACACATAACACCCTTCGTGTGCAGATCCCAGAGTGCTTAGTAGTCATTAAAATCAAATGACACGATAGAACGTGAATTGGAAAACAAGGCAATTTAAATAATTATTTAAGACTTGATTTAATACAATCAGCAACTCAAAACAACAACTGGGGCGGGAGGGATCCACTATTAGATTAATTCAACCGCTTTATCCTACCAGGAAATAAAAGAACGTGGGGGTGAAGGCCTCTCTGGCTAAATGGATGCAAGGTAACACCCTGGTTCACCTTGACTAGTTTCAGATCACATAGAGCCAAGTTAATAGATGAGAAAAATGACAATTCTTAGTTCTGAGCATCAGGAGCTGTGTTAACAACTGTCTAGAAACTCTAAAGTGAGTGCCTAAGATCAGCTCCCCCATCTCCTAAGCCTGCCTGGCTGCCTGTGGACCCAGCTCCCTGCACTTCCATCACCCACATGGGCTGGAGGTGATCCCTTCTGCAGAAAGGGCCCAGGAGAGAGCCCCTGCTGACCTCTAGGTGAGTTCTATTTGATCATCATCTGCATTCAACCAAAGAGCCCCCACCAGCTGCAGTGTGTTTAAGAGCAGATATTAACATCCACTTCAAATCATGCTGCTTGGAAACTCCTTGAGCATCAGCCACAGAGAACCTTCTAATGTTAAAGCCCCCTCTATCTCACAGGAGACTTCAGTGATAAGGTTGTGTGCATGGACTAGTCTGCAGGGTTTTGTGATGGCAGTGATACGAAATGTGTCTTTTTGAGGCTATGTTGTGTTCCAGCAGCGACTAACAGGTCGTATTTACAGGAGCTGCTGTTTTAAGTGTGCAGTGATTGTGCCTCTGCTACTCCACAGCACTAAAGTGTGCGTGGTTCATCTGATACAGCACAGACAACAAGCAAAGCTGTTAAATTGCCCTCCTTGAACTTACAAACCTTTCCAAAGCAACATCTCTGCACATGAGCAGCTTTGCTCCAGCTGAAATGGCTCTGCTTATCCACGTTAAGCCTGCCATGCAGGACACCATTTCCTCTTATTTTATCCCCATAAAAAGTTAAATTATTAAAAAAAAAAAAAAAAAGAAAAGAAACATTTTCTTGAGTGGTTGCAGGTCACTCTGGATCAGTGAGGTTTAACTTTAGTGTGTTGTGATGAAATATTAATACTGAGTCAGTGTGTTTATTTCTTCAAGCGTCTGGAGCCACTGAGTGTTTATGCCTCAAGATTAGCAGGAAGTGTGCCCATGCATAGCAGCCTGTACTTAGAAAGTCTGAGATTTCAACATTTCAAGACTGTCCACAGCAAATCAGCTGCACTGGATTGTGTGTCAGTTCTGCTGTGAGACAGAGAGTCGTTCCCACGAGATTTCAATCCCATAACGAACCAAGAGATTGTCAGGTTAATAGCAGTGCTAGCAAGGCATGTCTCAGTCCCTTCTTTTCCACTGCAAAGTATTCAGACTTATCTGGAGCAAGCAAAATTAGGACATAAATTTACTACCAGCAGCCAAGAGGGTAAGAGGGTCCCAATTTATTCACCGTGACAGCAAATCCCCTCTGCTCAGGTACAGCTTGCTTTGTGTTTCAGCATCCAAGACATTACCTCTTCAAAACAGAGAACTTCAGTTCTCCAGGTTTTGAAGGAAATACACAAACTCCTCCTGTGCTAAATGGACACGGTCTCGCAGGTTATAAAAGCCTCCCCCAGTGCCTCTTGTACAACACAGCAGCAGCAAAGCCTTGGAGAGGTGGGGCCGGGAGAATTGTTTGAACAGAAGGCTGGGACAGGAGGGCTGAACGAGTGCCAGGAAATCTATAGCCTCCCTCAAACCCAGCCCGCACCACTTCACTCCATAAACATGCAGGGCAGGAAGCCACTTGCCTTTGCCATTTGAAAGGTTAGAAGGGTCTTAAAGGAAGGGCAAACGTAGGAGCAAAGGCAAACGTAGACGAAAAAGGATACTGCAATGTCCTGCCCCAGTTTCACAGTCTGGTTGGGGGCAGATCCACTTCCCCTGTTCTTACAACAAGTGGAAACAGGATTTGTGTTTTGGCTGAGAGTCTCTCTCATGTCATTTACATGGGGCCATCTCAGAATTAGTCTTTTTAGGTGGGTGTTTCTCTAAGTGGATGAGTCACGAAACCAAGGTCCCGGCCCCAGAGCAGTGTTCAGTTTAGATTTCCTTGCTGCAGGCTTCAGTCTGGCACTGACAATTAGTGCCAGAGCAGCTGGGGCTGCTCCAAAGGAAATGCAAGTGACTGGACCAATTTGCCTCTGCTGCACAGGAGGAAATCCAGCACAATGCAGTACAGCTCTCTATGCTGAGCAATTTTCCTGTGAACAGTAGCCTGAGATGCCTTTCTGAGAGAAATATAAAATGTTAGTGTGATGAGAGAAGAGTTCCCAGACATTAGGAACCTTGTGGGACACAGAGAATCTCTGCATGTGCAGAGCTTGACCAGGGATGCTGCTTGGGCAAAGCTACTGAGGAGGCGGCTCACACTGACCGAGGGGACAGAGGGAAACCAGCTTTAGTTGTCATAGGAGGGACACACAGGTGAGGTCTCAGGTTCCAAACATCTCACTCTCACACAGGGAAGGATAAGGCAGCAGCAAATCAGCCTGTTTGCTGCCACATCTGTGTTCACGTTTGGCCTTCAAGCCTGGCACAGAGGTGATGTGAATGTGGGATTGCAACTGGTTGGGTTCATGTCTAGTGGATCCTTGCTGATGTTCCACAGCAGTTTCCTAGAACACTTGAAGATGATTCAATACTCCACCAACTGCTGTCTAGTCTACAGACACACCGGTGTAGAGGATTTTTAATTCTAGTCCAATTATATAAGAGGAAAAAAATAATGAGTGTGATTAAAAAACTGATCACCTCTACTACCAGAAAGCCTTAAGTCAATAAATAACCCTTTCCAAAGAATGGTGCCAACTTGACAGACATTATACACACCTAAGTATCTATTAAACTAATATATACCTGCAGTATACAGCTGTGTAAATTGGAGAGCAAACAGAGATGCTGCTGTGACCTACAGAACTGCAATCGTAGGGACAGCAGTGTGGTGTTCGGAATGGGGGCTGGTTCTGCCCTTTTTAGAATTCTTTTATCTACCTGACAAAGAGGGCAAAGACAAATATTCATGCCCCTTTGAAATTCCCTCCAAAAATAAAGAGATATATGTAGACGGAAGAAACACAAAGAGATTATCTCTGCTTGACATAAACATTGGCAACGGAAGTAGCGACACACACACACAAAGAGGAAAAATAAATTAGATAAGTCGTAACAGTACTATAATAAAACTATAAAGCAGGAGACTGCTCCAGGCATTTGACATGCAGCTTGGCACTTTTAATGAGGGAAAACAAAAGACTCAGAGTGCGTCCTCAAGAGCTTCTGTGTGTGTGTGTGGGAAGGAGGGAAGGCAGTGATGGTTCTCCAGGGGAGGAGGATGCTGCTCACTGAGGCCCATCAGGTAGCAGTAAATCTCCACCGTCGGGTGCTCCCGGCCTGCTGCTCACGCTACATTAGGCATGTTGTACTCCCTCTGCTTTATGGGGGCTGTGGTGCTAAATGAGCTAGAACAAGAGCTGCAGTACCAGGGGATCTAGTGGCTGTCTCCACCAAGCAGCTCCACTAAGTGAGGCTTCCTCCGTTTCTCCATCTCTCCCTTTCTCACTCAGGATTGTGCCAGGAAAGGAGTCAAACACCCACCCCACCAAATCACTGTGCAAGTGATTTATGCACACCCTGCGTTTCTGGTTCTGCATTGCAGGTTCTGGAAAAGGTGTTCTTGATTGCAGCTGTCACTAAAATAGCTTTGTGACTTCTCTCACTTTGTCAGCCTTTGCTTTGCAGAGAAGCAGAGCATCTTCAACCTCCTACCAAGTCACTGGCATTTTTGGATGGACAGGTGACATGGCAGCATTTTTGGAAAAGTAAAAAGATGTGCCAGCACACCGTAAACCTGTGGGCTGGAGTGTAACCCCCAGCTGCTGCTGCCCTCTGGCATTTTCCCCTCCCAGAATCAGCTTTCATCCCATCTCTTCCTCACTATCCTTCAGCTGCCTCCTGACCTTTTAATATTTTAGATCGATTCATTTCCATTTTTTATTCTCTTAAACTAACAGCCACAGTTCAGCTACTGCTGTGTTATTTTCATGCCTTAAAAGACCAAGAGCAAGTTTTGCTCAAGTGCGTGGGCCACGTAGGAATATTGGTGGGCAAAAATCCAGAACCAAATCCTTTGCCAGGCATTCATAACATTTCAAAATATGCTTTCATGTCACACTGGGGCAAAAATTTGAAATGTTTTAATGGAAATATAAGAAATGAGATGGGATGTTAGAATAAACCATCACTGTACATTTTTAATGTATTGAGTGTGGAATCAAGTTCCTTCTGGAAACTAAAAATGTGGCTTCGAGCTTTGATTTTTTAGAGTACTCCATTATAGGACTCTGATTTGTCTGATGGCTGCTCAATTCTGACCAATATTATGAAAAGATTGCTTAACAACCACACTGTTGTCTGCATTAGGAACAGGTATCTGCACTGACAAAACCACACACAAGAAGAAAACAGTCTGAACTCGATATACAGGATGATCAGCTTAGTATTAAGGACCACACCTCAGAGAATTCATTGTGTTTTTGCCAAACTCTTACCAATGCTTAGCAATAGATGAAAAGCAAATGGAAAGTTAGAAAAGGAAAAAGACAAAAAAAACACCTTCCTTTTATGACCAATGTCTCCAAGATCTTGAGAATCACATGCAGTTCTGGTTGCCTCAGAGAAAAGTAACAGCAGAATTGCAAAAGGTATATCAGACGGAGAAACAGATATCCAGGAAGGGCCAGAGAGACTAAACAGACTTTGAGCAAACAGGGATGACTAAGGAGGGATTACAACAGAGGTTTGCAGAAACAGAGATCAGTAACAACTACAAGACCATCAACAGTATGGGGCAGTTATAAGAAAACACTCATTCAGTGGTTCTAATCAAGCAAGAATTAGGGATTATCCAACGAAACAGAAGGCTTCAAGTTACAAAAGAAAGGATGTTTTCATCCTGTATGTATTCAAATTGCCTCTTGTTGGTAATGGATTTTCTCGGTCCAAAAATTGCACTTGAAAAATAAAAGGAATTGAAAATTTCACAAGGATGATATGGGCTATTTGGACAGGAACAGGTATTTGCTGGAAGCCTGGGGTACTCTGGGACATGCAAACATGCTCTTATTGCTGGACAGGAAGCACCTGTCTTGGATGTGACTTGCTAGTGCAGCAAAGCTTGGTGGAAGTGCAGGACCAAAGGAACCAGACACACCCCAAACTACCTCTCTGCCTTCCTAAGCACAGACAGGCACCCTCAGCTGTCTACTGAGTCACCTGTGGCACACCTGAGCTCCAGCAGGTCAGAGGGGAGGTTAGCTTGTCACCTCCCCACTTTATCTGAGAATGCCACAACCTTGCTTTGCTCAGCAGAAAGACTTTGTGGAGCTGGACTTCATTGCACGCATATGGCTTTGTACCCAGAAATTCAACTTGCTAACCAAAACTACCACAGTAGGCTTTTAACACAAAAGAGTGTGTGTGTGTATATATATATATAAAAATTCACAATTTCAGGAATAAAAAACTAAAACTTTAAAATGTCTATCCTTACTCTGCTATGAACCCCATTTTGTTGACATTGGGAAAGAAAAAGGAAATTTATTTAACTGCTATCCTAATACCCCGTAAAGTTTTTTAAAGAAACAATAATCCAAAGGCCCAGGATGGAGAAAGCCATTACAGAGGTTTAGTTCTGGTTTCTTCCCACTCTCACGATGCCATTGGTTCACACAGAAGAAACATTCCCTGCAAATATCCAACTTTCTGCATATTCTGATGGCTATAATCACCCATATGGAGGGCATTATGATACCACCAGGACAAAAATAAAGAAAATGATTTAGAGGCAATGCTCAGCAGAACATACAGTATCCCACCCTCCTGCTTCCTGACCGTCTTGGTAAGAAAGTATTTGCTTGATTGCTTTAAGAAGTTCTTGGCCACACCTCATTTAACTTATTTTCCAGATCAATCAGGTCAAGCCCCCGAAAAATCCCCTCAGGTTGCCTTTTTAAACGTTGACTTGTTGCCTTTTAAGCAAACAAAATAGAAGTTTCCTTTTCAGCTGGCATGAGCTGGAGTCCAGATGCAGGGCTCCAACCCAAAAACAGCATTCAGCAAAGGACCCACATACCAAGCAGGATGACTGATTTTTGCCTGCACTTCCCCTCCCCTTTTTTCCTGCCTTGGGAAATATTTGGGATGCACAAGTAGACAGCCTTTTTTAGACATCGCCTGCTTTGAGGAAGAAAGGAGTGGATGAATGGATACAATAGGCCCAGAAAGGAGAGCTGTTTAATCAAAAGCAGTCACGAACAAAAGAAAGCCAAGGAGCCCAGGAGGATAATTATATTTCACACATCAATTAACATTCTTTCGCTGCCACTTAAGAAATCCCATTTAATTGCCCTGCCTAAGTCCTGATTGTATAAGATGTCGTAGAGAAGGTGAATTGGCTACAGAGGAGGGTGCCATGTCGTAGGCAGCACACAAAGCTGTATCAGTGCAAAGTCTGCCTTTCTGGGGTGTTAAGCCTGCCTGTTCCCTCACATGGAGGGCACTAATGCATCCTTAGACTTCACAGGATCACAGGCAGCCATCCAAAGCCTCATCCCAGCCACCCTCCAGTACTTGCGGCGTCAGCTCTTTAGATTCAGATAACAATAGCAGCTAAAGGCTTCAACAGATCTGTATAAACATAACAAGACACTTTCTCCCTGATAAACTTCAAGGCATGGAAAAAGCAGCATGCCTGCAGTACAGGCAGGGAGCTCAGCCTCGGACAGACTGAGCAATTTAATTAAGCAGGGCCATGAGAGAAGAGCTGGGAAGTGGCTTCAGATCTCTCGGTCTCAGTTTCTTAATATCAGGTATTTTGCTTTCAATAAAATATTACAGAAAGAAAAAAAAAAAGCCATCATCATTATTCTCCAATCCACTTTTCATTTAAAGACGAGGGAGTTTGGGAAAAGGTCCATGTGCCCAGCGTTCTGCAAACATGAAATATATTTCTCCAATGCATAGAAACATTAAAAAAAAAAAAAAATTTTGAAAGTTAAGCAAACCTTTTCTACTGGAAAACCCGCAAAAAAGGCAAGCCAAAATATTTTTATGGTTATTTGTTGGAATACATTGAAGCATTACAGGGGCAGCAAGTCAACGAGCATCCTCTGCTGGCCCTCTGGCTCCCACCACAGGCATCCTCAGCAGCCCAGCAAGAAACTCAGCCTATGCCTTGACTGCCATCACAGAGCGACCACCTCCTCCTGGGCAAGATTCTGTAGCCCTGTTTTAGTTGTGTTTTTACTAATTAAGGGGTATTTTTCAGAGTCCATCCTGAAATCCCCTACACTGTCATTCCCCCAGGAGCACAGACCCGCACACACCAAAGGGTTAAGCCAGGGTGGCTCATATTTGCCATTTCTTCTCCCTTTCCCCAAATCCTGTTGAAAAGGACTTGGACTGTGAGCTGCAGCAGCACTTGTACTGCACAGGTGTTGATTTGACGTCCAGCTCCTGCTTCACCCATCTTCTTAACCAATTATGCCCACAAAACTTTTACATTTACAATAAGCCTCAAATATAGACTGGATAATACATAACATTAATAAATTTAAAGCACGCTGACACCAGGATATCTATGGAAATACAGATTTTAATCCAGTTACCCCGAATAATACTTTTTAAGAGTCTTACAAGAAAAATAAATTAACTTCTCTCCATTTAGTAAGGATAGAGAAAGCTGAATTCTTCACTGTGTCTTTACTGGATGTTGTATATCTGATAGAGGAAAACCGTATTAAAGATACAACGTGTTGTTATTTTTAAATCATGTGATTTTTTTCTCTGTCACTAAGAAGTAACAGATTTTATTAAATAAAATAGTTAAAATTATATGGATTGTGACAGCTACCAAAAAAATGAATAAACAGGAAATCCTGAGGATTTTTTCCTTTTCTTTGAAGTGGAGACACTTTTTTCACCTAAAAAAAATACTAAATTAATTTAGATTAACTGAAAACACTACTACTTTTTTTGATTAATTGCATGATCCTTCCATAAAGTATTTGACTCCTAAGGCAGTCTCACCATATGGACTTAAAAGTCCCCACGGATGGACTGCAGCTCCACCATAGATCTGTTTCAAATCAGCTCTCCCTGCTCAGTGTCTACAGCAGGAGCTATTTATGAAATGGGACTTAGGAACTTCTGATTTGAACACACTGAATTATTTTCAAGTATTCAGCTGTCACTAAATTTTACTTCCTAGGATAAAGTAAGAATTATTATTATAATTATTAACTTGTTATTAACATAATCCATATAATTTGTTCATAACCAAAGGGCCTGGGTTTTAAACCAATTATAAAAAAAAAGTTGGTTTATGAACTATACTCTATATAATATTTAACTAGCTACAAACTTCAGCTAAAAGAAATATAATGTCTCCATTTTGTTCATAAGGAAAGTGACACAGAATGTTTTATTCAAATCCCTCAGGTAGGTTTTTTTTAAAGGAGCAAGATGGTAACTAAGCAGCTCATTGCTGCTGTTAACACCATCCTGCAGTCAATGGGAACTGTTGTTCAGCATGACCTAAAAGGATGTCTTTAAAGAAGGAAGACAAGGGCTTTACATCTGATCCTCAGAAGTACCCAGGTGCTGGTTGTGTTTGTTGAATAAACCTGTAAAAACTTAGATATAAGGAATTCTTTAGCATGAGAGTGATGAGGGCCTGGCACAGGGTGCCCAGAGAAGCTGCAGCTGCCCCATCCCTGGAAGTGTCCAAGGCCAGGTTGGACGGGGCTTGGAACACCCTGGGCTAGTGGGAGGTGTCCCTGCCCAGGGCAGGGGAGGCTGGGACAAAATGAGCTTTAAGGTCCTGGCCAACCCAAACTGTTCTATGATTCTCTGAAACTGAAAGAAACCTCAGGCATTACTTGAGGAAACTAAAGCAAAAGATGAACTTTTAGAAGGGTCACCATGGGGTTCCTTTTTTACTGCACAGACTCACCCAGCTGTAAGGGGATATACACCCACCAAACCATTTAAACTTATTTTCATATGTAGCCAACATTTTTGTGGATGCCATTTTACATCTGCAGTTCCCTTAGTGAGACATGCAACTCCTTGTCTTACCCTGTATATACCCACCCCTCACAGTCACAAGATTTGTTCCTGTTATTTCTGAAAACAGGCTGCAGAGGCAAAAGGGAAGTACACTTTTTATGAGTGCAAAGCCATGTCCTGCAAAGCTCAGGCAAGATTAGTGCTGGCAAAGGACAAAAAAAGGAGGCAAGGGGAAAAAAAAAGAAAAGAGAGGAAAAAACTACTACTTCTTTGAACCTGAAGTACGAGTGATTTGTTAAATCAGCATTGGAGTACGTTAGAAAGTGAGAGTTTCCAAACCTGAGCTGCAACACTGACACTGGCAGGAACTTGCCTCAAATCCACAGCAGAATTTTACAGGGTCTCTCAGCAGTAACCCAGACTATTGCCAGCAGGTCAAACACGCCCTCTGTATCTTCAGTGACTTTCAGTAGAAGATCTAATCAATCTGTGCTCACCTTAAAGGTGCTCAATGCCTTTGAAAAATCTAAATATTTGAAATGAAGGCTGCAAAGGATAACAAATACCAGCAGGAATTAAGGACCTTCAGTACTACTTCAGCACCTTTCCACCTTCCTGCTCAAATACAAGCACAGAGTGACACAAATGTTTAAAATCAAGAAAAGAAACAAAAAGCTTCCAAAGAGGCTCCCAAACAGTAGGGAATGCAGCCAGACACAGGCCCTTCCAAACTAAGGATGAAATTAATAGCCCCATGACATATTAGTCATATCTCTCCAGGCACGATAGGAAGACACTTGGAACCACACTAATGAGGGATATAGAAGGGACAGGACAGAAAAGAAGGATGGTTTAATGGCTGAAGAATCATAACTGGGAATCATAACATTTATTTTCTATTTTGAGTTTGCTGCAGACCTCATGGATGATACCAGAGCAGCTATTCAATTTCCCCACCTGGTTTTTAAGCAACACAATGACAACAGTCCTTCTTTCCCTGTCCCTGCATGTCTCTTCAAAATCACATTTTTCTTTGTTTTTTTCTTACAGATTGGACTGCAACCTCTAGGACAGCCACAATGTACACCATAGACAGCACATTTTCAGCCAAAACACTGTTGAATACAAAGATTTTGCATTATACTTTTGTTCAGCAAACAAGTCTAGAAATCAATGCTAATCACAACTGACTTTCCCCATTTATTATTACTTTTTACTAAAACCTGTTTTATTAGCATATCTATTCATACAGAACAAGTTTTCAGACTACTACTGAAATAAAATAGACTTTTTTTTTTTGGGTCGTTTTTAAACTCAAACTGTCCTCTTACATGCCCAGCTCCTGTATGAGGATGCATCACCCTCTGGATTGGAAATGGTTTGGTTCCCCTCACTGTTGGCTGTCCAGAGGAACAGCCATGGCCTGCTGTAGGCAGCTCAAGACCAGAGAGGGCTGGCATTGCATGCCAGGAGTCTGGACCAAAGCCCAGTCATGTCTGAGCTATTAAAGATCTAAGAATGTGAGACAGAAGCAAATGAAAAGAAAAATAAATAAATAAATAAATAAAAGTGTTTAGAAGAGGGCTGGGAAAAGAAAAAAAATACGGGCCCTACTGGAGACTGAAACTTTGTTCAGTGTCCAAAATTCAAAAGCAGCTCTTCTGTGGGTTGGCTCCGGCTCCTCTACAAACAGGCTGGCCCTGCTTATAACCTGTATTAATTTAACCAGCCCCCAGCAGGGCCAGGACCCATCCAGATCCCTGCCCTGCTCCGTGCCCAGGGCTTAAGAGGCAGAGCATTGGGAGCAAAGCACTGCTCGGTCACTTGTCACTGATCTCCTTGGAGCTGTTGGGGACACCTCTGTGCAGTGCCACCATCCTGCCTGGCACAGCCCTGGCTGAGCAACCCCTGAGGCACCCGGGCTCACCACGGCATGTCCCTGATGTGGAGGGAGCCTGGGCTCATGGTCTGCTCCAACTTGTGTCCTGAGAAAGCAGAGACACACAAAGGGATGGGAAACCCGGGGGGAAAGGATGGGGTGGCACGCTTTGCTCCCTCACACACACTTTTCACTTGTAAGACAGTTAAAGGCCATTTTCAAACACACATCCTCGGTCAGAATAAATAGTGTCATTCTAATTAGCCCCCCAAAATGTTTATTCATCGTGGTAGAAAAAGATAATCTTTCTCACGTGGCACGCTGAGGTCACCCCTGTTTGGATGACGTGGCCAGGTGTGGTTACTGCCCAGTGGATTCCTGTTGGGGACTGATCTCCACTCCTGAGAGCTTCCTCTCTCAAATGGAAGCAAAGGAATTCACTTCTTTAACAGACAACTGTAAGCAAATGTATGCACTTTATAGACTACTCATCTAGCACGGGCACATGCAACTTGTGTGAGTTACTAGACTACACTGTAGGTACAATATCACAAGAATGATTACCCAGAGAAGTTGAAAGCCATCAGGTTCTCCCCACCCCACGTGAAGAACAGAGAAGATCAAGTCACTTGCTTTAAAATAACCAAGGAGGTGACCAGCCTTTTCCATTCCCACTCTGCTCATAGGGGTTGGAACATCACACTCACTGGTGCCTTTGAGGACGTATTTTATAAAACACCATTTGTTTTCAGAACAAAAGCCTGTTTTGTCTTTATCCCTGCTAACTTTCTGCATTCATTTTGCTCCTGTTCATGAGCACCAGAGAAGTTCAGACTGTCCCTGCCCAAAAGCATTCCACTGGCTTTACCCACAATCAGGTCAGTTTGCTTGTTTGCTGGTCAAGCTGCTGTTTCTTCCCATTTCCCCTTTGTTTTGTTCTGCCTTCCTTACAGTTTGTATAAATGCATACCTAAAACATGAACAACTCACTGCAAATCCAAGACAGTCACGAAACACCAGGCAATGAGAGATGCCAGAGCAAGGATGGATTAGCAGACAGTAAGTTAATTATGCCTCTGTTAATATAATGTTGGTATGAGTGAGAGCCCAAAATTTAGACATGCATTTTCAAGAGGATACTTCACTTTTTCCTGTTCTGGTATCCCTGCCCATGGCAAGGGGCTGAACCCAGATGGCCTTTAAGGTCCCTTCCAACCCACACCATTCTATTCCATGATTTTTTTCTCTTCTTGGTTTAGGACCAACATTTAAAGTGGCGGAGGTGTATGTTAAAAATTGTGCACATTAGTAGCTTTCCTGGTAAATTCAGAAGAACACAGGCAATTAGACATAGCATTCAAAAAAGTGAAATCATCATATGTAAGACTAAAGTGCAATTTCAAGTGTCCTGTTGTTAGTTACATATACTGAATTGTGCAAACAAACCACAATGAGCTTTTCTGCTTAGTCTTGTACCAATCAGGTTACTAACAAGAATCAAATTAGTAAAAATATTTGGAACCTGGAAAAGACTCCCTTCTTGTGATCAGGAAAGAACTGTTCATTCTAGTACAGGCAGGAGAAGCTGTCACATTTGGGGCTCCAGTTACTCCACTGACAAAATGAAGAAACCAAGATAATTCAAGAGCCAAATCAAGCTTCCAGATTGTTCCATCACGTGTGGCCTTTATGGAAACCCAGCTACTACCTCAATTCGGACATCAGACAAAGATGCTGTATAATAATAACTTTTGCTGATATAAAAAACATTTGAATTCTAACAAAGCCATGAAAATGTGTCAACACAAGCCACCCTGCCTGGGAAGCAGGCAGGGACAGACATTCGGTAATTCACGAGGAAGCAGAGTGGGCTGAATGCAAGGGATCAGGGTATGAAGTCCCTTTCTTCCATCCTGACCTGAAATAAACCTGTTTTCAAGACCATGTTAAGAAATTGCATGTGAAGCAGTTACAGCTGTCACAGAGCACCCCAATGCCACTTGTTCCAGAAACACACTTGAGTATGAAAAATTTGGCAGCAGTTCCCCCAGGTTGGATCTCCTGATGCACAGGTGTGAAGCTCATGCAACTCTACAGCAGCAATTCAGGGCTTGGGCATTTGCACTTAGAAAACACAGTTTATTCCTATTTGTAACCAGCAGCTTCTTCAGAATTTACACCACTAAAGAGCCTTTAATGTTTATTGAGACCTTATGGAGCAGAAGCAGCTCTGGAAACTTTCTGGACTTACTCTTACAGCCTTTACACAGTTGCAGGTCATAAAATTCACACTTTGCTGATGCAACTGTGAGCTTGGAGACAGCACCCTGCAAGGCTGGATTGACAGTGCACAAGCATATCTGCTTCTATTACGTACAACTATATTCACTAAAGAAATCTTTTTTTCCTTTCAAAAGGAAAGCCTCATAAGTAGAATATAAAGCAAAGTGTAGCAAAGTTAACACAGGAAACGCAGGTCTGTGATTAGCAACTCCTTTTGAAATATCTTCCAGCATCAACTTGGGAGAAATAATCCCCTAAGTAGCACAAACTGCACAAAGAGATACCATTAAGGGCACAAATGGGGCATAACTTCAACACAGATCCCATCTCAAGTATCATCAACTTATTCATTTCTTAAAAGAAATTCGAAAAACAGAGCCTTTTTTTCAGATGTACAAGTTACAGTTCTCAATGAGAACTTGAGTTGTGCAGAGTTTCAGAGGTTTAAAATACTTTGTAATTGTTAGAAATACTTACCCTGCCACCTGGAAAGCATTGGATTGTTTGCATTTTCATTCTACAGTTTGGATTTTCAGAGGGTTTTTTTTACTCTCACATAAAGAGAAATCTCTGGATTGGCTTTGCTCAACATTTTGGAGAAACTGTAATTTTTGAGAGTCCCCAAGTAACAAAAACTTCAGCCCAATAGGTAATTTTTTCCAAAGGCCCTCGAGCACTGAAAACAGTGTCATAATGGAAGATGTTTTGCAACTTTAAGTGCAGAGTGGTTGCTCCTGGTGCCTGTGCTATTCCACATCCCTTCAGAGATGCACAAGGAAGAGGCACTGGAGATTACAGTTGATCTTTTTTCCTCTCTTTTTAATGAAAATTATATGCTCTAGTCCATGGGACGAACTCCCTGGCCAGAGCTGTATCTGAAGGAAACTTTGTCCTCATACTGCAAAAGAAAACCAAAAATAGAGGCCTTGGCAGTCTGGGGCTTTTCCTACTTGTAATGAATGTAGGAAAGGACATGGTGGCCTACTTTTAAAAGGGTATTTCTGCCAAGGCACAAAATAATAAGAAAAAGAATTTATGGTATAACCAAAAAAATAAATATCTTTACGTTGTGGAAATTATGACTGATGACATCTCTTGCTCCTGTTGCCTGTGATCTATTTCAACATATACAAGGCCTTAATTACAGCCTTGCAGTAAATGATCAGGCTTAAAGTATGTTTTCAGCCCAACTGGAGGAGCAATCCAGGCACAGGGAGAGAGCTGGAATCAGCACAAGTGTCAAGGTACTGGAAGAGATGCTGAACCTAGGGAAGAGAGAGACTCCAAGGCACCAGCCTTTGACCCGTTGCCTTTTACAGGAGGCAAAGTATTCCCTCTACCAAGATTTCATTAACTCATCTTCCTTGGCAGCCAAAATTGAGCCTCCCCTGATCATATACATGAAAAGCTGAAAGTGAAGTAAAAGGAAACAGCAATGAAGACCAAGTCCTTCGATATAAATATGAAATACTGAAGCCAGCAGAGTCCTTCCGCATGCTCTCTCCTTCCCAAGCAAAACCATCCTCTGTCTCCCTCACAAAGTAAAACGTGACAGAGATATGTCACTGTCAGATAAACAGGGCTCTCTTTTCCAAAATTAAGTCATTTGGGAAACCAGACTTGAGACATCTTGAAGGACTATGTCTCAGAAATCACATGCTCCTGCTCTCTGGAAATCAGATCACTTTAAAGAATTCATTTAAACAACCAAAGACCAAGGTGCTTAAACATGTGACTTCTCTCAAAGTCCAGAGCTCATCTCACAAACGGACAGTGAATATTGAAAGTGAACATACAGCTGATGATGTATAACAATATCTTTTTGTTTGTTTTGGTGCATCTTCAAGGGCTGAGAAAACCACTTTTTTAAAAACATTATCTTTGCAAAGAGAGAACGTCACTTTGAAGCAAACATGCAGATTTGCCTCAGATGAAACATGATTCTAATTGTTGTTCTAAAGAGTGGAGATACAATAAATGCTGGTTACCACATCTCAGGTGAGAAAACTTCCTTCTCCCTTATAGATGTGTGACTCTCACTAAAGAAAAATGTAAAAGCTGTTCATCTTCCAGGCTGGGTTTCACTGCACTAAGTCTTGTGCCTTGTATTTCCAGGGACAAAATGAATGCTTTGCTGGAAAAATCACCATCTCACAAAATTAAAGATTTGCAGAAACAGATTTCCCAAAACTGACTCAGTTGTGATACAATAGCTTTTGTCAGCAAAGCATTCCAGAAAGCTTTACTTGGTACAATTACTTATTAACATTATTTTACCTTAAAAGGGGTGTAAGAAAAAAAGCTAAGCTCTATTCTTACCTAAACAATGAGAAGGGAAGAAGATGACAATGATCATCTTTAGATCTTTCACAACAGTGAAAGAGCATTTTCAAAGAAATGCAGAAAGCAAACAATATAATCCTACATTTTATATGAGTGTCTCATGTTCCTGACCCATCCTTTGAAACCACCCAAATACGACCCTAAGCCTGTGGTATGGCAGGAAAGTCAAAGAAAAGGCAGGTTGGGGTGGAAAGTGCCTGTCCAAGGCAAGGTGGTTGGAACCAGGTAATTTTTAAGGCCCCTTCCAACCCAGGCCATTCCCTGATGATTCTATGGAATGAAGCATCTTGCCATTCCCTCCAGGCCAGAAAGGGCCACATCCTGGACTAGCCTGAGCACAAACAGGCCCAAGGTCCATCTCACCAGAGACTCCCAAATTCAGGCTCATAGATGGAGCTACACCACTGTCACCAGGCTGAAGTATTTTTACCCAAACCATGATCTCCAGAATTGACTTTAAATCCCAACCTTGCTGAGGGAATCTCAAACATCTCTAAGGTGGTCCCTCAGCATCACTCCAATGGTACCAAATAGACTTCAGCAGATATTAAGGTTTTCATCCCAATACATAAGATCAGAACCAGTGATGAATTTTTACAGGAGTAGTTGAAATTCGACAGGAAACTTTTAAGTCTGTGTTTGCTTCAACTGGGACACAGAAGACTGTGCAGAACATTGACTGAAGCTTATAAAATGGTGTCAGAACGGGTGCACAATGGCACAAAAGGTCCCTGTGAAGAAACACAAGGACAAACTGTCTTCACTGCATGTGTAGCCAAGCCCTTGCATTCCTGGCTATACAAATTCAGAGCTAAATATTGTAGCTGGGCTGCCAGAACAGCGAGTTAATCCTGTGATCACTAATAAGATGTTTATCAGTAGAAGCTAAACTGGCAGGATTTCACCAAGCACCAAATAATTACTGGAGGGACCCTCTCATTCCACATTTATTGACACAGGCAAGCACCCCAAAGTTAGGTTGGACAGAAGGTTTTCACTATCCTCTGAAACATCAAGTTTTAGCCAGTGCAGACAACTGGATGCACGACTGGAATGGCAGGTCCAAAGGCAAAACATGCAGGTGCCCAGCACAGAATGTGCACACAAATGATTCTTTTTTTGCCATTTTTCTAACAAAGCAAGCTCTTTACAATTGGAGGGGGGTTGGGGGAATAAGCTATATGACCAAAGGAGCACCATGATCATTCTAGTGGTGCCACACACACAAAATAGGTTACAGCATCCCACCTCCAGTGGAGGAAGGTTGTGCTTCCCTTCCACATAAGCAAATATGATTTTAGGCAGTACCTTAAGGCTGACCTACAGTTTTTTTCTTTAAAAAAAAAAAACCAATCTCAAGCTAGAATCCAAGTGATGATGGATTTATCACTTCCCTTGGTAAACTGCTGCTATACTTAATTATCCTTACTATTTAAGTCACGTCTCATTTCCAGTTTAAAAAAAAATTGCTGAAGGCCTCATAACATTTTTTCTGCAGTGTCTATATGTATGTGTTTTGTGTGTACACACCCACACACATATTTGTAAAATAATCCTACTTTAATTCCTAAAGAGGGGTTCTTTTTCCACATGCAGCTTTGTCTCATCACTGCCTCTGAGAATTGGGATTTTATTTCAGAACTGCTGCTGGACTGATATCTGGTCCCACGGCAAAAGACTCCAGTTCCCTACCCAAATTCAGGCTTCCTAAGGCAAATTGAGAGCCAGCACTTGGATTTCCCTTAGAAAAAAGAGGAGTCACACAAGTTATATATTTTCTCCTACATTTTTAGGCATAGAATTGAATGCATGTGTGTATCTCCTCAGTTCTTGCTGCATGTTTTCCATTAGAACTGTTAAAAGGCTGGCCACTGCTTATAACCATCAGATACAGGCTTATATACAGGTTTACATGTGAGTCCTGAGACACCTTGAGAAAACACTCTTGAGGCAACTTACAGTCAATGTGAATTTTTCTTGTTTTTCTAAAGGTCCCAGAGCTTTTACACTTTTTCTTTTGTGACCCTGTCGTGCTGCTATTATTAATTTTCCAGAGACTTCTGAAAAGTCTGTAAGATAGGAAGGGGAATGGAGGAGATTGCAAGAAAAGGGCTCGCTTTGTCTCTCTGCCTGCAACGTTTCTGCTGCCCAGCTGCAGCCTCTCTCGCAGACAATGAATCATATGCCTAGAAAGAAACTACATATCTGAGTAAACCACATTCAGTTGCTGTCTCTGTTTGGTTATATATTAGGTAAACCCAACCAATCAAAGCTCATCAGCTGACACAGAAGCCAGTGGAATTAAAACACAGACGCACAAAAATTCTTGTAAATTATTAGTAGGGTCATACGAGGCCTTAAATATTAAGAAAAGCAAAACAATCTATTAATAACTGAAATGCTGATAAAGTTTCTGCACGGTCTATAAAAGAAGAGACAACCAAGAGGTACAACTTCCAAGTTTCTGTGGTCAGTGAATTTTTAATCTGATATGAAAGTGCTTGCGTGCCTCCATGTCCTGGGACAACCAGGATTCAGGATCTGAGAGACAGTTCAGCTGGGGGTAAATGTATTAAAGGCTTATGGACAAGGGGGGAAAATAAAGGTAAGCAAAACACTGTAAATCATTCTAGTCACATGTGAAGTGAGACGTGTGTTTATGCAACATCAGAAGCAGATGAATTGGCAAGTGTTAGGCTGTGACCTGACTGGTCCAGCCTCTGCAATTCCACATGCCCTGTTTGCATCAGACCTCTGGGATTTTCAGGAGGAGACCAGGAACACACTGTCTGGAGACAAGGAGTTACTGGGAGGGTTATCCTGGGAGAACCAGCAGGGTGCAGAAGGCAAAAAAGCAGGAGGAATGTCCTGCAAAGCCTCCAGAAGCAGGATGAATGCCACTGTCAGGGGTGTGTAGATACCTGGTGATGCTGCACTGCCAGGCAGCGGGCACAGTGTGTCCTGCAGGATGCCAGTCTGCCAGAGCCCACAGCAAGCCTGATTAAATGGGCTTAGCCTGCTGGAAGCATCCTCGGGAAAACTATGGCATTACATGCAGCACTGTAACCTGACCCAGTCACAGTTTGTGTCATCTCAGGTCAGAAATTATAGAGAAAGAAGAAACTGTGGGTTTTGTTTATTTGGTTTAACTATGTGGCCAGTGCAAAGATCTGTTGTCAAATGGAAAACATCGGTTGAGAAGTATTGAGGAAAGAAAACAATCCGAAGAGAAGAGTCTTCTGAGCCACAGTGCAAAATCCACAGGTCCCCGATTCCCTTTAAGGCTCATTGTGAGCAGGTTTTAACCAGATTCCCTACAGATCCCAGAAAAACTGCTTTGTATTATATCCAAATCCCAGCATTAGACTGTAGAGCTGCAAGGCAGAAACCGGTTTGCATTGAAAAGAAAGAAGTCTCCCTGATAACTCTCCTTTCCAAGAATACATAAACTTCCTGATGAAGCAGCATCTGGTTCTGGCCACTGGCTGGAAGGAGACACTGGGCTGGCTGAACCAGTGGCCTGAGCTGGTGACACTAATCCCCGTGGCTCTGGGAGTGCCAAGCAGAGACACTACTGGGAGCAAGGCATTTCCACATTCAAGTGTAAGCCATATGTCGGGACTGAAAAATCAACTTCAAAAAACACCACGGCATGCCACTGTGTTTTTAGAATAATAGCCTGGCTATCAAGTACAGGCAGCAATGGCTATCAGCCCTGCTTTATTTTCCCATTCTGAATCACATCTAATAATTATTTGAGAGACATCAAAGCCCTGTCCACAGCTCATAAAATACTTCAGCATCTTTTGGAACAAGGTTTTCTTGATGTAGTGGATGGGTCACTGCTGTTGTATCTGACCTGCCTCGGGGCCTGGCTCCAGTTCACTGCCCAGCTACACACTTTGACTCAGTAGATTATCCCTGTGTGCCAGTTCTGGGAAAAGCTACACAGTTCTTTCAATAGCCAAAATCTGCCCGTGCTTCCAGCACGCTCAAATGCACATGATCCCTCTCCTTTGGGACCACTGCAGATTTATGTGCCTGGTGCAGCAAAATTTCTCTCTTATCAATCTTTGAGATGTTGCTACAAAAGCAGCACTGGGTGGATAACGTGGTCAGGGATTTTAGTAGGACAGAATTGGCACTGAATGTGATTTAAAAAGAGTGTGAATCTCTAGAAAGGATGTGGGAATGCAACATACAAGGCCTTTGGAGTGCACTGAAGTTCTAACCAGCACAACCAAGTGCAGCCACTGAGCCTCAGCCTCTACAGTGATAATCTGTCTCTCCACCATTACAATGGGAACTTGAAAAAGGGCTTAAAGTGAAGTGCTGAACACTTCTCATGTGAAAACCTCAACCTCATTACAGCTGGAACACCAAAGTAACACATCACTCAGGTGGAAAGCAACATCAAACAGCTAAGCAGGGATTAGAAGGTACAACAAGAGAGTGTTCTTCCCTCCTTGACAGATCTGCCAAACGAGATAATTGAAATGAGAGTTTTGCCAAGAACAAGAAGCTGGTGAGAGTCAGAGAGCAGTGCTGGCCTGCCAGCCCAGCCAAAGAGCCACAGGAATGTTGAATCAATGCCTTGCGTGGCTAGTGTGTCTAAATATACGTTGAAAGGAAAACATAGACATTGAACATGGCCTCTGAATCCACACTGCTGGGCCTGATGCACTGTTTCCATCACCCCTTATGCAAAATGCAATGCAAGTCATGGCAGCTTTAAATGCAACAAAGGCAGAGGAGATGCCAAAATATGATGCCTTTTTTCCCCACATTTGGAAATGCAACACACAGGGAAAGGGTGCTCAGTTACTCTGAAAATTCAGCCTCCAGTTTAAATTCAATTGCTTTTTCCAGTTACTGAATCAAAGCTGCAGCTTCCTGCTTTCCAAATGCAAAGTGAGCCTGCCAATCAGGTAAGTTATTTTTAATTTTAAATCAGGTGTCACTGAAAAATACCACAATTTTCAAGTTCCTCTGATGTTCATTATGCAGACAAAGCACCTGTGACTTACACCTTTAGCCCCACGACAGAGAACCACCTACCACGGTCAGCCTGTCCACCTCCTTGGTTCCGGAGGAAACAGGGACTGTTTCAGTTCAACCTCATTAACATTTCAGCCTGCCCAGTCATAGGTGTTTCGTTGTTCTTCAGGGGATTTTGTTTTAAATCAGGGAGTGAGGTGGGGAGAGGAGTTGAAATAACACAAACAGATCTTCTAATACAAACCGACTCATTCCCAAACAGAAATATTTACATGGCAATGATGGACTGATCTCTGTCCTTACTTTCTTGAAGCACAAATCACAGCCAGGATTTTAGTTCTTACACCCAACCTTCATGTGCTATAAACTCTCACAGATCCACGCTAACTCACACTGGCAGAAGACTTGTCCATTATAACATGCCTGTGACTAATACATTTGACTGGAACTTTGAAGTCCAAGCAAGCTGAGGGGAAACCAAGTTATTACAGTAAAGGCACCCAGTCCGCAGGCCAGCTGAACAATCCTTGAATGAAATCCAGAGGAAAAAAGTTTGGACTCAGTCCATCCACAACTCCCATGGGACTGGAGAACAAGCCACAAATGCCAGAGTGAAGTTCAACTTTGCTTTTATCTCTCCCACCTTGTTCCCATTCTGAGACCGGCACCAACAAGATGATGAATGTTATTCTGCAGTGACCCCTGCTCCGTAGAAACAGCATGGCAATCCCTCCCACTCCTTTCATTCCCAACCCCTTGTCTTCTCAAGAATCACTTTGAAGGTTCATAACATTCAGCCCTGAAGGCAAGAGGGTTTTTCCAATGTAAATTTCTTTTGGTCACTGCAATATGAACAGAAATCTTGGGCAGTTCTGTTCCACGACAGGGTTTTCATATTCCCTTTGCCTGCCCAGCTATTTATCATTTTCCAATAATCCCATGCCCTGGAGACAAAAACACTCAGCAATTGGCCTTCCCTCCCCTCCCCCTATCCCACACACACAATAATGTTTCCATGCCTGAAAGTCTGTCCGTCAACGCTGATCGGAAAGAAAGATGTTTATCTCTCCATATGGCAAGCCACAAAAGTTAGAGATGGAAAAAGATCTATTAGATCATTGAGTCCAAAACTCTGCTAGTGAAGGACAGAGCCCCCGGAGAACACAGAATTGTTTTTAAACAGATGCAATAAATCGTCCCTCATGATGTGGTGGCCAACTGAGATATTTCACATCCTTGACTTTGAGGTAAGAGATGCTGCAATGTGGAAGTTTGTCTCCTTTCCCAATAGATTCATGACACAAAATTTGTTGTTGGTTTCTGCTAATATGCTCTGGTTTCCAAAAGACAGACCAACCACAACCAGAATTCTTCTGTCACTGCCTGATCCTAATTTATTTAAGATACTTGCTGAAGTCATCACTTGGACTGTTCTCAAATGACCCGAAGCTAGGATCACATATGGAAATATGGAAAAGCAATATGTTGCAACAATATCCTTCCAATTAAATGTTAAACTTCGGTGGGTTCAGTCGAACACCACCTCTTTGCCCTCATAACAGTGTCTTGTTTGGTTAAGGGTTCACACTCCAATTCAGAGCTCTGAAAAGGCCCTGGATGCACCAGGACCAAACCAGAAATGAGGCTTCACCACTAGTTTGTCTTGCCATGCGAAGGATGGGGAGGACACAGCCAGAAATTTGCCAGTGAAAAACACAGAATGACAAACACCTCTCAGATTATTTCAGGTGTTTAACAAAGCCCCTAAAACACATTCTGAGAGTCCCTCAGCCCGTGAACTTTCATGTCTAGGCTGGTTGTACCTAAAGGGTCATGGCTGATAACTTTTGGGGAAGGAATAATCTCAGGCCACAAAGTAGCTCCAAGGTCAGAAGTGTTGGGATACAGTTCCAAATAGGTATTAAATTACAGAGCACATAGACTAGACATTCATTATTATCACATTCATTAACATATTTTAGAAATTAGAAAGTTCAGTTCAATGTTAAATCTAGAGCTATAAACTGTTTTGTAAAAGTGAGACACCTCATGGAAATGAATCCCACGTTCCTGGCTTATCTGAGAACGCATGTCACTTTATCCCAAAGGAGGACACAAGCAGGGACAAGACACGCACATGGCACCTTCTTCCTGGCACTGCAAATCCTAAATCCAGGAGATTTCAATAGCCCACTGGATTTAGCTGCACTGGAACAAGTTGGCACATTTTGGAAATGCTTTCACTGTTTTAATCAACATATTTTTTCAGCAATAGTTAAGAAATAGGTAGGAATGGTCAGAGTAGACCAGGGCAGCTGCACATCACTATATACCTATATAACATCAAAACTGGGCATGTAACTCCTTTCACTCCATATGCAAATCCTAACTCTAACCAGGAAAAAACAAACAAACAAAAAACCTATAAAGCAAACAAAAAACCCACAAACAAACAAAAAAACCATTAGATAAAAGTGGATTCTGAAAGCATTTTAAAATAATCATCCTTTAAACACAGCCATCTGAATCCAGAAAATCAGGGTAGTTGCTGGTCCTCTCTCAACAGAGAGGACACATCTCTTCTTTTTGTGCTGGACTCAGCTTTTCCAGCATCCTGTGAATAAATGCAACACTGGACCATCACATCCTTACTGCCTTCCACACCAAGAGCAACCTAATACAGCCTAATTTTTTTTTATAATACAGACAACAGCAGTGTATACATTTAAAAATAAATAAAACATATTGCTCCACCGGGGAAACAGAAAATGAAATGTGTGTGACAGATGTAAGTCATGTCAGCTACTAGAAAGTGCTCAGATTTGACAGCAACAAAAAACTATGTGGGCAGTTTGTCTAAGCTAGGTAATGTTTCACTAAAACTTCTTCAGACCATTCATTTTTCATTTTCTGTATAATCCTTGATAGAAAATTTGACTTTATATATTGACATGCTGGATCCCGAGAATCTGGTTGAAAATTGCCCTCTCATCTCCCCCCACCTCCACCCAAACACTTTTTAAAGTAATATTGACACAACTGCAAGCAGTAGCCTTTCTAAATTAAAACTTCTGTTTATAGGCTGGGCACACAGTGCCGAGCTTACAGGGCTCTCTCAGGGACATCAAATACATCTTGCAAGGCTGTGGTTACTCTGTCTGTGGGGTTAGTCAAGGAACACGCTGCCTGTCTGGAACTTGTGTAACAAGCACTAGCAAATAAAGTGCTCCAGTCGTATCCCATCCTGCAGTCAAGTCTTGCTGGTTTAGGTTGGCAAACAGAGGAAATCCCTCAGACTGTGCCCCAGCTTCTGTCTTGAGGGCAGAGCTTGGGCAAAGCACATGATTTGTTGTTTATCACAATGAGGACATCAAATACTGGCATTGCAGTTTGCTCCTGAAAACACAGACCAATGTCCAACTGGTCCAGCTATGCTGCTGGTAAAATCCCTTGGGATTTGCACGTTAGGAATAGGTTTTCTACAAAGCCAGAGGACTAAGAAGACAAGAAATACTCAAAACTGAGGTTTAAATAGTCAGTACCAGATCCACTCATCCCTCAAAAGATTATTCAAGGCTTTTCAGGCTTGAAAGAGAGGACTGAAACCTCTGTGCCTCAGTGACATTTGGCACTGCCTGATTCCAGCCAGGAGCAGAGCTGTAGGGTTACCACAAACAACTTCTCGCTCCTAGAACGGGCCTATGGAAATTCTCAGTAAACTTCCCTAAAAAAATGCAGAAGGTGACACTTCACAGAGACAAAGAGCTGGTAGGAGAAAGGAAAAGGACACCTTCACTGGGAACAGCGCAGATGTTGAAATTCACACATTTTCTTTACATTTCATTTGTGCCACATGACCATTCCTAGACATCTTTATTTTCAAACTGGATAAAATTAAATCAGAAAAAGATGACAACAAAAACCTGTCTAGAAAAAAACCCAGCAGCAAGACATGATTCCTTTGTACTGAAAAACAAAAACAGAAAAGGATGTCAAGCTCTGAAAGACTGAAAAGTTTCAAACTTAAAAACTATCAACATTTTAGAAAATTAAGGAACAATTGAAAAGCAGGTTATCCTCCCTTACGAAAAGTGCAAAAGTATCTTGAAGTATAGGATGCTAAAAACCAAACAAAACAGCAACCAAAAAAGCTGAGCCAGATCTATTTCTTGTCTCTTTGCCTGACCCAAAAAGCATAAATAAATACCTTCTGAGATTTTCAATCTAGTTTTACAGTCCCAAAAGACTTGAACCATTAAAATATTATGTAAGCTTTTATTCAGACCAACTACTTTGAAGTCCATCTGTTTATATCGGAGTTGGCCTCAGCTAAAATCTGAGAACAAAACACACACACTGTGTGATACTGAAACCAGAGCCAAGTTTTCTTGGTTGGCCCCTTTTCTGCCATTTGCTTCGAGTCCATTATTCCAAGCCACACTCTCCAAATGATGGGGGGGGGGAGTCCCCTCTCATGGCAGCCCCCTCTGATAGAGAGAAACAGGCTGGAGAAGTTCATCTCTCATCTTGCTATCAGTGAAGAACAGCAAGAAGTGCTTGATACTGTGTTTTTTCTCCATTCCTCTTTCACCCTGGTACATCAATCTGCTTTTCTAACAAATGTCCCACCAACAGCCAAACACATTATGGGGTTGTGAAGCACTGCCTGTATTCGGAGTTATTCAATGGGGTGAGGGTGCACTTACCCATCCCACACCACAGGCAGGCATCGGGCCACTTTCAACTCCTCGGTGCAGGCTTTTGGGTTTATTTCTCTAGTTATCTTCACTGTTCCACAATAAAGAGGAATTGCATTGGGTGTGAACTGCAAATGCTGCTTTTCCCAGCAATTTTGCCCTTCTCCCAAGCACAGCTCTCCATGTGTACACACACACGCACGCCTCCAGTCACACACACACACACACGTTTGCCTTTGGAGGATATTTCAAACCTACCCAACCTAAATAAGGAGAAGTTTTAAATGTATTTGCTTTCCCCCTTGATGTGGTGAGATTCACAGGCTGTGGAAAAAGAGGCTGGGACAAGACACGGTTGCATCTGGAGCGGGGGAGGCATTCTTTTTTGTGGTTGTCTGATGAATTATCAAAGCCGACTTGTAAGGAGTTTGGGGCCCAGAACTTTAAACAGATAGAGATTTTCCTCTCTCCTTCCCTTTCTGTCTCCAACTGTCCTGGGGATTTGACTGAGTCATGTTACACTCGCTGTGACTTCAGATCAGTTGTATCTGGCTTTAATAATGTCTTTATTTTTATTGCTGTTATTTTTGGCTGCCTGGGTCTCCTTCAGAGCTTTGTTGTTGCACTCCCAGCAGAGGCAGCAGCAGGCACTGGGTGATGGGAGCACAGGGATGGGAGCGACGCGAGGACAAGGTGGAGCTGCAGACAGAGATGTCTGCGTGGAGTCTCTGGGCCAGCTCAGAGTTCACATGGAAGCCCAGTTAGAAATGCCTGGCATGCCCACCTCATCATGCTGCCCACCTCAAACATCTCCCCAGCCATGCACTGAAATTTAACTGGCATCAGGACACTGGGGAGAGGGAGAGGTGGAGGTCAAGGGCTCCTGGGACATGTGAAATCCATGTCTAAATGGTGCAGCTCTGATTGAAAACAAACCAAACCCAACCAGCTAAGGTCAACCTCAAAGGCTGCAGCTGGAGGGAAATCCCTCTGGGGAGGTCCAGGTGTTAGGCACAAAAAAAACCCCAAAGCTTCCCCCACCCTTTTTTTTTTCCCCTCTTATGGTAACCATTTTTAGAGCCTGAAGTTACATGAGCATGCCTCACTAGAGACAAGGGAAAAGGAAGGAAGGAAGGAAGGATTTTCACAGGTCAAATCTCTTCCATTACATTTTTTTATATTTATTAATTTAGTTCTAATAAAAGAGACAGTACATCTCCAGCTTTTTATAGGAGTGCAAATATGAAGCCAAAGAGCTTCCTGCCCAAGGCAGGAGCCAGAGAGGGAGGAGAAAGAAATGCAATGGCTTATTAGTGGCTACATTTCATCTTTCAAAGGAACATCTTGGAGGCCATCCCAGAAGGATCCTGCTGTGTTTCAATAAAGTGACTATGGTGATCGAAAGCCCAGTCAAAGCACCTAAAGAACCGAGCCAAGAAGGCAACCTATACCATAAGGGATTTATTTCATTCATGCACAGGAGATACAGGGGGCAAGGGGAAGATTGCAGAAACACATCTTGAAGGCACAACAGGCTGGAGTGTCATAGAGGGCTTTAAGGACTGAGGCTCTTTATCCATTTCATCAGTACAATATGTAAAATATATAAATGAGTTCTAAACTTCCTTGTACAAATCAGTTCCACTGCTAAAATGATAGATTTTAGTGTTAGGGATCTCTGAGAACAGGCCTTGAAAGAAACAGAAGTGCCTTTTATCTACAAACATAACTTCATTTCAGTTACTTACCAAAAATATTCCACTAACATTCATACTACTTTTTCTTTTTTGTGCCAGCCATGCAAAGCAGAAAGGCTGCAACACATACAGAATGTCCCCAGAAGCCAAACTAACATATATTTATATAAGAGAGAATGGGAAGTTCAAGAGAGGAAGGAAAATATAAATTTCAAATATCTTACTGCAGAGCAGAAACAATAATGGGCAACTTATGCAGCCATTGCTGTGCCACATGTAATGAAGAGTCATACAGCAGAATGAAATATTGGGCAAGCAAAGAAGACACCGGAAAAGCAGAAAGCCTAAAAAACCCGGACAAAGAATTTTCATTAAAATCATCAATGGTTTATAAACATGAAAAGTGATGTGAGTGGCAACAGATCGGTCACTCATAACCAGTTGCTCATCCCATCTTTGGGTTGAACACAGGCATTACTTGAAGCAGCCTGAAAAGAACCTCATCCTCTCACCCACTCATGCCCCAATTAATGCAGAGATTCAATTGCCCTGAATTAATCAGATTCCCAAAAACCCTTCAACACTTGTACCCCCATCTTTGTTCCTTATCTTACTCCCGCCCAACTCCCCCTGTCTGCCTTCCTCAGAGAGGTATTGCACAAAGGTTTCTTCCCAGATGCTCAAGCCTCTTTCCATTTCCTATTTAGGTGTTTGTATCAGACTTAAAGCTCTTTAGAAAGGCCCATTTCAGAAATCAAACACAGAGTTTTGCTGTTCACTTAAGGTGTGTGAGAAGTTGTTGAGAGGGAACTCTGAAATCATAAATATGGATTTTCAACCCTACAAGCATCATTCTTCCTATTTATTTTCTGCTTTAAAATATAAGTGCAAAAGAGCACGAGATCACAGAATAACTACATGACGTACATCTCAAAACCAATGCAAAGCCTATACAGGTGTGTGAGCAGGTTTCTTACTCCAGAAGAGAGGCAAGAAAAGCACAAGCCAACAAGTTAAGGAATTTACAAGTTAGGAGATAGGAACACTGAAGAAACTCCATGGATTAAGATTTTTATAGATAGTGTTTTATTCAGATGCAGCTACAAGGGGCAACTACCACTGCAGGAATAAACAAGCATCTCATGAAGATCACCTTATACAGCAGAAACTGAGATGTTCTCTCAGCCTACTTGGCAGGAAATACATTTCAGCAAGGAAGAGGTTGCTTTTCTCTATTCTGAAAATGAACTTTTGTACCCAAAGAAAGCGTATTCTTTAGACATTTTTAGTTTACAATAAAAACAGTCTTGGATGCACACAGTTCAAGGCTGAAACAGGTAAATGGTCATGGCCAAAAGTGCATTTCAGCATATCCTCATAACCCATTTCCCATTTGCAAAACTTCCTGAGCATCTTCAATGGAAAAAAAAATCACAACAAGAAAGGTAATTCATAACTACTTGTCCTCAATAGGTTGTAGAAATACTAAATGGTTTGGGAAATCAGCAAGAAAATTTATGTCTTTCTTAAATATTTCCCTGTGTCCCTATACAGAGCAGTGCTTTGGTCAGGACTTAAACTTTCATAATCTATTAATGTAATTTGCCCATTCATGATGAGGAAATCTGCTGATTTCAGGCAGAAAGCAGCTGAAAACCTGTTAAAGGCTGTCAGAAGAGAGGGTTACTTCAGACTATCACTTTGATTCACAGAGTGATTTCAAAGAGTAACATCAAGCAAAGAATATCTATTAGGAAAAGGGTTTTGTTATCTTGGAGTTTGCTTTTTTTGGCCAATCTGCAGTACTAATAACATAAGAAAGTTCTACAAATGATGCAGAAATCTTAACACCTCAGTATTTTCAGAACACATCATCACATTGTCTGTATCTTCATGGCAAAACCTACATTTTTTAAGTACATAAGCTGGCTTGGGGATAAAAGAAGTCTGCCTGGACCAAAAATTACTGAATCGGGTTTTATCCTGATTTAGCTAAACATGGTGAAGGTTAAGCCTTGGTCTTCCCACAGTTTAATTCAAATTAAACCCTCCCATGTTGAAAGCATAGATTCTACAACATAATACTTGTGTAAAGTTGGTTATTCCAAAGTTTAAATGATGTTTCACGTATCTTTTACCAACCTTCTCTCCATTACAGAGCTGTTTAAACAATTGTTCAGACATATCAACAACTATTCCCCCAAGTAAGGAGATAAATAGTTTTTACCACTGCACCAAAAAGTAATTTTTATGATTTACTATTCACCAGACAGAACGAGGATCCTCAAAAAATCTAATCTTCTCCACCAACTAATTGCAGGAACTGGGGAGGCCTGAGACAGACAAGCACCAGGTATTTTATAAAGAAACTCTGTGTAGTAAAAGGTAGAACAGAAAGTATAACCTTGTTTAGAAAGTTAAGGTTTTACAAACTGAAAGCCAAGCAAGTCCAAAAACTCAAACCCAGACAAGGTCCCAGAATCAAGTTCTGAATTCCAGCCTCGTTTTCCTTCCATCAAAAATAAGCTTATGCCCCGCAGCTTTGGCTGCATCTGAAAATGGTAATGAAATGGGTTTTCCAACCCTATATGCTAATTCTTGTCTCAAGATAAAAATCACTGGTCAAAGTGAGAAAGAAACAGCCTCGTGCCACCGTGGCATGGACTTTGGCAGGCAGAACGGGTATTTGCACAAGAATTAATGCCAGAGGGGCGATTTGAGCTTGGATCTCTCAAAAGCAAGGAGAGCACCTTAGCCTACACAACCTCAGGTTACAGAGGAATTTGGGAGTGGAGGGGAAGAGGGCAACAAGCTTTAAAAGGTCTTGATGCCATTATGATACACCATAGATATTTCTTTATAATTCCAAAATGTTTTACGGGGTCATAATCCTGCCAACCTTTACCTGGTGCTTTTGGCCAGCATTGCTCCAGCATCCTCCTAGATCAGACACAGATGCTGCACTGACTCAGAGAAGTCTGTTTACTCAACTAGTAATTTCCACATCCTCCAGCACCTGAGTTTTCCTTGGAGCTCTCCCAGCCAGGCTCTGGCCATACCCCACACTGCTTAGCTAGTGAAATCTGACAAGTTCTTGGCCAGGGGTGCAGCAGCATTGGCCCCGTGTCTCGAAATATTCAACCTGCAAGGAGATCAGAGCCAGCAGATATTTCTAAATAATTTGGCAATTTCACTCAGCCTGTTGCTGGTTCCTTCTCATGTTCCTCTTAGGCAAAGAGAAACTACCCCAGACTGCTTCAGTTATTTTTGGGGGGCAGCTGGGTGGGAAGGGGAGAAAATTCAGGGCATTGCTGATAATCTGGCTCTGGCTTTTTAACATATACAGGTTCACAGAGGCTCCCGGATCAGATAGCCTACTTCCAAGCTGCTCTCTGTAGAAAACAAGAGCATTTAACTAGCAGAAAACAAAAAAATATGCAAAAGCAGTAAAATCATAATAAACAGAAGAAAGCCCAGCCCGGAGGAGCAGCTCAGCACTGAATGAAAGCAACTGCAAGCTGGTTTACAGGTTTTTCTTGTCCTCCTTCCCTCTGTTGTCATTGCTTGTTTCGCTGTTTGCAAGACTGGAACAGAGGAGGAAAAGCTGCCTGTCAAGTACTGAAATTTCCCTTTGAAGGTCCCTTTTTCAGATGGAAAAAGGAGCTTCAGACAAAGCTCCTGAACTCCACTTCAACCTTCAAAGTTTGACTAATCCTGTGTCAGAGTGGCATTTGCCACCTAAGGCATAAAGCCCTTGTTAACACTCCGATCAGGAGCCTGTTTTCATACCTCCTCCTAAAAGCACATCCACAGCAGCCTTTCATTAGTTGTAAAAGTGTGGGAAGGAGTTGTTTTGTTTGTGCTTTTTTTGCCAGTTGGGAGGCCAGGAATTGAGCTCCGTGTTCTAGGCAGAGACACAAAACTTGTAGAGCATCAGCTGATGTGCCTGTGCTGCACCAGGACCCAGAGAGCATTTGGGGTCAAACAATACAAGCCTTTGGTATGAAGGCAAGGGAGCCTGTGCTGTCACTACCCACCAAAGGCTTGTCATTAGCCATCCTGGGTGCTGTGGTTGCCATGTGAGCTGATCTGGTGTCAAATCTACAATCTTGACATCTTTAGTATCTCTCTAACCCTTCAAAATAAGGCAGACACATTTACATGCAATATAAATAAGAATGCAAATGATCTTATTCGTAAGGAGCCATATCCTAGAGGTAGCTGGGAAACTGGAAAATAAATATTACAGAGGGAGAACTTCAAAGAAGTGGCAGTGCTGATTATTGGGATGAAACAATGCAACTCTTTTGGAAGGCACAAACACTTAGGAATTGAGATGGTTTTATTTTTTTTCTAAATCTTAGATGTCATAGAGAACTTGAACAGACAGAACACTTAGCCTAGTCAAATCTTAGCCAGATCACTGGATTTCATTCTAGTCCTCTTGCATAAGCTGGTGCAAGATCTTTTCATGCCAGATCACTGGATTTCATTCTAGTCCTCTTGCAAAAGCTGGTGCAAGATCTTCTCTTGCCAGACAGCCAAGCAAGGCATATTGGCAAGAACATCCAGAGGACATTGGCCTCATCTGCAAGTGCAGCTTCTGCAGCCTGACTAAAGAGCAGTGTGGATGGCAGTTCTAAGCCACCATAGCTGGGGGCACCTGAACACTGCATTTAACCAAAGCCCACACAAAAACCCAGGTCCATGAAGGTATATCTCAACCCCCTTGCCAAGACATTTTCGTCTAGTAGAACATGAAGTTGTGTCCAAATAGCAGTTCAACAACGTGATTTTGAGTGCTACAAGAACCCCTGGCTCAGTTCAACAGGTACCCCAGAAACGCACCTGAACACTGACAGAATTATGATGCAGAGACAAGGGAAGTTCTGAGGCCTAAATTCCCTCTAATGTAGCTATAAAAGCCTTACACCACTATAAAGCATTACTGGCTGCAATACCAAATGAAATATTAATAATTCCTTATCTGACTGAACAGGCTGGTACTGCCACGGCTGTAAGTTTATAAAATCCACATATGCAAACTGCTAGAGATGCTGTATGTGGAAGGATTCCAGACCAAAACCAGGAGAAATGTTCTTCTGCAAGAGAAGAATTCACACACCTTTTTGGCATTCCGAGTGTGTGCTGTTCAGAAAAAGCACAGCCTGTTCCTACCCTACCAAAATGAAATCTGTGCAAAAAGTGAGGAAGATTTTTACAAATGAGGAACAAAAGCAAGGAAGATGTGGTGGATCTCAAAGGATTTCCTTCAGGTCAGGAGTCGAGTTGGAGTTCAGATTTAACAGGAAACTTTTAGTCTGAAACATAGACCATACCGTATTTTGGGATGAAAACAACAAACGTGAACCTTCACCCACAGCTGAAACCAAACACAAAACCAATGTCTGCTGAAGTGTAAAGTTAAGAAGGTAAGGGCCTGGCTCCAGGCACCCTGGAATACCAGAAGCTGGAGGCCACACTGAGCACCAAGGAAGCTCCTGCAAGAAAGAGTCTTTTATTATTATCTGCCAGTGCAGTTGCAGCCCCAAGTTGCACTGAAGCTTTTCTGTGCCTTTAGCTCAGCTCCATTTACAGAGCCAGAGAACAAAGTAAAAACCAACATCTCTGCAGTCATCTTAAACTCCCAATAAAAGTATTGCAGCTAGGACAAATCCATGCATTTGGATAAAAGATCCCTATGAAATCAATGTGTACAGTCCCAAAAATGACACCACCACAAGTATCCTCTCTTCCTAAGCTGCCATCAGAAAACGCCTCAGGGACAAGATCAGAGTAAAGGAAGCCTCTTTTTCTTTCAATCAGTGGTTACAGGTGACACCCTTAACGAGTAATAGACTAAGTCAGACTGTACTAACAACACCATTTGGTTTTGTGGGGTTTTTTTGCTGTGTTAAAAGTTTTTTTTCTAAGGCAAAACTGTTTTGCATTCAGTTAAACTCAGGAGAGCCCAAACCACCACCACGTAACGGCTTCAATATTTAAAAGACTCACAGAATTTCCAAAACTTAGAGTAGTAAATGTAAGATTCTCCATCCATACCCTTTTTTATTTTTTTTTTAACTTTCACTTACACGCTATAACCAAACAGACTGGCTGATCTCTCACACCTCCTTGGGAATAGAGAGAATAAAGGGACTGAGCGTGGGAGAAGAGAATTGATGCTCCTGTCCCATACTGTGGCTAAGACACACAGGAGAGCTCTCAGATGGCCAGACTAGCAAAGCCACTGGCCCAGCTGAGCAAAGCCTGGCAAAGTGAGGCTCCCACCAGGACAAACACCCAAGGAATCTAATGTCCAAGCTCTCAGTCCCCAGAAAAAAACTACTTACAAGGCATTGTTTAGTGTTGCAAGGAATCAGGACTAAAACAATTCTATTTCCTTCCAGGGAGTGAACGCAAACCTTGAAGCAACCCATCAAGTCCAAGGCAGAGGGAAAACACTCTTAACTTTGCATTTACAAACTCTGCATGATTTGCAAGTGAAGAAATGACCAGGAAGTCTTTTGCCTGTAGCACAGTTAGTTTCCCTCGTACAGGCATAAATGGTGCTCATCAATAGAAATGTGATATTTCCAAACACAAAAAAACAACATAAACTGCACTTTCGAGGTCTCCTCTGGTTCCCATTTAATTTCTTTTGTCTAATGTAAACTCACTGGGCTATGACTAACAGCTAACATATAATTTCTAATTGTGTGGCATCATGTTATGTTAGTACAAAAACATTATCAGAGACAAGAGAGAGATAGCATATGCTTCAGTCTTACTGGGAGGAGACAGGAACGGAAAAAAACCATCAGCATCAACTCCATTTGTCAAGGAAACAGATTAAAAGCCAGTTTGAATGGGAAAAAAATCCTTTCTACGTTTTTGCTTCTCTACTTTTGACTTGGTAGAACTGTTATATAAACAAACCAAAATATGTTCACCTTTTCGAGGGCTTATGAAAAAGTAATTGGATGATAGAGGACATTACTATTTTGTTCTTTGGAAGATGTTCTGTATATTTCTACAGAAATGGCCTAAAGCTGTACAGAGATACAAAGCCTGAAGCCACAGGATTAGCCATAGAATCCATTCTTGTTGCAGAATTACGTTCAGATTTACATTTGAAAGAATTATGAGCCAGAGTCTCCACACACAAAAAAAAAAAATTAAAAAAAAATCTGATTTACACCCTGTAGAGATTTCCCTCCCTGGGGAATAAACCAAAGGAACATAAATCAAGAGTAAGGCCATGTACAAGTACACTGCGGTAACAACAGCTGCAAGAACCAAGATCAGCCCATATCCTCTCACTGTGCTCATCATGAGTTCAAAAATGGGCACAATTAAATGGCAACTGGGACAGACAGTCCAAGTTTTACTTTTCACAGCTGCCTGTCCATGATGCTCTTCTGACAAGGCTGGGCAGCCAGCAAGGGGCTTGGCAGCTCATCCCACCCCAGCCTGTGGGACAGGGAGAGCCTCTCACCAGCTGGAAAATGACTCCAGTGCTGTCAGGGACTGACTGAGCAGTCCCTGCAGTGCAGGGAGGGAGGGATGGAGAGAATGAGACCCAGCACCAAAACAGGAGAGCAGGAAGAGATCCACAACAGGGATCCACAAAAGGAGGATGGATGGAATTCATTTAAAGAAGTACTTAAAAAGGACAGCCTTGAGCTTGTTGTCACACAAAAAGACAATGAATTGCTGAAATCAGAGCAAACCTGAAAGATCTTTCTGCACAAGAGGGGAATTTGTTTATGTTGTCCTTGGTTTAGTCTGCCTTAACCCAATTCAGATCTGTTGATCTGAATTTTTGCTGTTTTAAAGTATTTATATGTTGTCTCAGTTTGTGGCACAACAAAACACAGATTTTGCAATTTAAAATGTTTCTCTGAAAGGCTCACTTTAAGGAAGAGGTACAACCTGATCCACCTGAAAGCTCTGGCAAGCCTGGGGTCCTGTCCAAGCACTATCTATTGCCAGTGACTGCTGCATTGCTATTTACTTCAGATTAAGTTGCATGAAAACTCTCCTCTAACAAAAGCTCAAACAGTCTATCCATTCTGGAACCATTTAAGCACCTGGTAGAAATGCAGGAGCAAGGAAGACACTGGAAGGAGGACAGGCAGGGAGTCGTGGTGCTGTGTTGGGAATATTGGCTTCACTTGCAGCTCTCAGGAGAGCCCACTGCAGTGCTCAGAGGCTGCAACATGACCCTCAGGGAGCTCCTGTGCACAGGTTTCCCTTCTCACACAGCCTATCAGTCCCAGTCACTAAAACTGTAAACTCTTCAGGACAACATTTATGTCTTGTTATGTATTTGTTTAGGGCTTAGGATAAGAAAGCTCTTAGCCAGGGAATCCTTACAGCAGCAGCGCAAACACTGGGCTCGTGCTCTCCCTCCACAGACCTGTAAAAATCTACTGTATGATTCTTCTCCATGATTTTTTTCAGTCAGGAATCCCAGCATTAACCAAAAAGAAATCCTAAAACTCCATCCAACTGACCTTTAATGTCATTGTCACCCAGCATGCACCTGGCAGCACCCAATCAAAACCTTCCAGGGCACCGTAACCTTCAAACTATTGACCAGCATTGCTCTGATTTAAATTTCAAACAGCCTGCAATTTTGATTCCCCTTTCCCCCAGCTCTGAAAGCAAACATTATGGATTTTATAGGGAAGAAGGCCCTGGCCACACACTTGATTCGCACAAACTTCGCATACGTGAAAAGGCAGTCAATACAAACAGAATTCATTTTAATTAACCTTAATATGCTGATGGAAACGGTGGGGAGTTTTCATGAACAAATAAGTGGAACCACACACATGAAAATATCTGCATTGTTAATTACACCCTCACACACCCAATAGCAGAGTCACAGTTAATTACAGCCCTTGTTTCTGAACTTACAGTGTTACGATCCAACTGAGGTGCTGATTCAGTCGACGCTCACGTGGCCTTTTTAGGGTTAGGTGGAGTAAAACCCTCTGAGATTCTGATTAGCAACAAGGTCTTCAATTCTCCATCTCATCAACGAGTCACTGGTGCCTGTTAGGGACAGGAAAAATATTATTGTCGTTTCCCAACATGGAAAGGACAGTGGGAAAATTGCTTCTGGATCATAAACAGACTCACATGCGTCCTCTCTTCAAGAAGTCTAACTCAGTGAAACAAAACCAGGAGCAATTACCCAAACTGTGGTTATGCTGATATAAAACCAGTGAAAAGAGACAAGAAACCAGTCTATGAAACTGCTGTATGCAAATAGAAGGCAAATCCCAGCAAGTGAATCCAGATCCCTCTTTCTCAATTCAAACCTGTCAAAGTCAGATTTGGTGAGGTTCTGGTCCACAACCTCTCTAAGGAAAAGCTTTAAGAGGAGAACAAGGCACTTCTGAAAAAGGCTGATTTCTCTCTCTGTTGATTGCCGCAAAAATTTCAAGCCAAAGCAGATATCTAAGCATGAACAGGTCTAAGGTTCTTCACCCTTTAAAAAAACAAAGCCAAGCTATTTTAACCATGTGCTTTCGAATGTGCCTCTGCGTCCTTGAGGAACACCTTTCCATGCTGTCTTTAACATTTACCTGGGCCCAGCCAAGAGAACCCAAAATGAAACTTGTGTGGAAAGGCTGAAGGAACCAAGCCCTTGGAAGAATAAAGCTTTTTTGCAACTGTTTTTGGGCCTGATGAAGGGCCTGATTCAGAAAACTTGCAGTGAAATATCCGTATATTGGCCAAATTTCTGGCTAGGGAGGAGATTTTTTTGTTATTTCTCAAAAGCAGAATACAGGATAGCAGGGGGGGAAAGCTGCTCTCTCAGCCTTCCTCTCTACTCTTATCTTATCAGCACAGTGAACACGTGTTGCACAAAGAAAGCAGATCCAAGACACAAACCCAGGTATTTAATGTTTGTTCAGTTAGAAGAAAAATATTGCCAAACCAATGGGTTCAAGAATAATAGAGTTCTGCCCTGAAAATCAGGAGATTTGAGACTCCCTCTCTTTGCTTTCCAGTTTTTAATCTTCCAGGATGTTTTTGAGTTACATATCTACATTTGAGAGCCTGCAGGCCAGAAATTTATTTAAGATGCAGCTAAGAATCTCATTAATAACACAAATCCAGGAATTGGGCTTTGACGAAAATATACAGGTAATGCAAAATTTCAAGTTGTGCCAACTGGCACCAGCACATACAATATCAATATCCCACTAATGGCCCCAGAATTGGTTAATGAGCTGAATCATGCAACAATAATGGAGAAAACTGATCAGAAATGTTTCCTTTATAACATGGCTGCTAAGAGTTATACCGAGTTATTCAGAGTCACATCCTGTTCACTTCAGTGATGGTGGGCTGGGCCTAGTTCTATTGTCACAAGGAGTAATTTAAAATAGGTAAATGCTTGTGATGTACCTTGATTTACTTCTATATAACCATGCAAAAAGGAGACCAAACAGACACTTCTGCAGTGAAGCCAAATGTGATGCAATGTGAAAATTATAAACCAAACCACTGTTCAATTGTTCAGTAGGATAATTATAAATAATGTTATTTATAGTTATGGTTTCATCATGTCCAAAAATCTAAGTGGTGCTAGAGTTAGGCTGTTAAAATTCTAACAAGTGAGAATAGACAATATGTTATAAACTGCATTTGGTAAAGCAAATTTGAGGAGCAACAGACCAAAACCCCCTTCTTGCAATACCATCTTCATTTCTGGAAGGTATCTGACATACTTCAAGTGTCTTTACATTAGATGTATCACCTGACCTGTATAAACACTGCTGCCATCTGCCCTCCTCCCTAAAATTATCGAGAAAACTTGGAAAGTGTAGGAAATAGCACTGCCAAAAATTCAGACTTTAGAGGAAAAGATACAGATAATTGTGCCTTCAGTGGTCTGACTGATGCTGAAAATCAGTTCTGCAAATAGTCTGCCTTTTCTGCAGAAACTTCAACACAGAAGTTCATGGGCACAAAGAGGGAAAGTACATTCCAGTCCTTGCAGTGACATTTTCCTCTGTTTTACACCTTAATAAATGCATTATGATAATAAACATTTACCTGCCATTTATCCTTAATGGGGATTCTCTCCTTCCAAACTGATCGAGAGCTTTACAGTAAAAGGCAAAAAGCACAGGGGGATGTACAGCAGCGAAAGTTTGGAGTTTAATTAACAAAGCCACGTCTTCCCTCTCAAAGGCAGAGTGAGCCAGAGCAGGAGATGAAAGCTCTTGTTTCATTTTATGTGCAAAACAGAACAGACATCTCCCATAGACATGCTAATGAAACATTGATCTGCTGGGGTGACGTCTGGGACCACAGGGCTCTCCACCTTGCACTTCCAGGAGAAACGATTCACAATTAATTAACTCCTTTCGCAGATTATCTGAAATCTAACTTGGGCTCAAGCCCACTCCAGTGGGTTTGTTAGTAACATGCAAATGAATGAATATATATATATAAATAAATATGCATTCCAAATATTCATATGCATGCAAACATACAATGCATTGTATACAACTTATAAAAATAAATTGCGTATAATATACCAAATGCACACGTATTCATAGCCATATAATTCCCCTGCTATAAGCACATACAAATATTCTTTTTTTGCCAGCAGCTCAACACTCCCATAGAGACTTCCACAAACTCCCAGCACTTCAGGACAAACCCCGACTCACCCACCCATCTCCTTCTTGCCCCAGGGTAGTATCAAACCACTACCCTGGGACATGTTAACAAACATTACTCCTCCTGGTCCTGAGCACCTTGGTTTTTCTCAGGCACAGAAAAGAAACTGGCACACTTGCCTCTCCATGAAAGTAATAAAAACAACAACAATAATAATAATAACAACACTCCTCTTTAAGGGGAATGAAGATATAAAATAAATATCAAAATAAAAATACTTGGAGGGTTGTTTGTTTTCAGAAAAGAAAACTGCAAAATTCTCTTTCAGTTCAAAAGAATGATGTTCACACAAACCACAAACTGTATTTTTATATACACACTGCATGGCAGAGATGGGTGAAACCCCAGACCTGCCACATCACTGGGGTTTGATCCCATTTGCCCTGTGCCCACGAGATCCTCAAGGCAGGATTGCAGCCCCATTGGTCAAAGGGGGTTTGAATTCCCCCATAAAAGATGGTTTTCCCCCCCATTTGTGGGAACCCTTCTGTAAAGGGCTCAAAATAGACAGGACAACTTCATAGCTGGTTTATTAGTCTGCACTGGAAGTGGTAAAGAAATAGCTCAGCATGGCAGCAGATGCTGTATTGTCAATGGGAGTTCCTAGAAATGCTGGTTAAAGATTCTCTTCCCTTAAAAGAGGTGAGGAAATTGAGGAAAGAAATTCTGTGGATATCGTCTTTCTAAGCTTTTCTTGCTTTGGCTGAAAAACAGTTGTTTGGGAAATAAAAAGAATAGGTGGGCTCTTTTTATAATCCAAGCATTTGATTTTCAGCAATAAGAATTCAAAAAAGTTCCAGAAGTGGATATTTCTTTTTTCTTTAGATAAAAAGAGACAACTTCCTTAAAAAACAATAGTTTAGGCTCTGTGTTTAAGACCCTGGGGGGCAAGGCCTTAAAACCTGTGGTAGATTTAAATTTTACTTTAAGTGATTTAAAGCCAGTCTCCCACTCACTTTATAATTTTCCTTCTAGGATGCACAAAAGAATTATGAATATGATATAAGAAATAGTTCTTTTGGATATTTTGATTTAAAATATCTAAAACTGCTTTTAAGTAACATATCTAGAGGATCAAAGGCCTATGGAGGAGCAACACCATAAATAATGTTCAACCTGCTATTCTCTAAAGATTTGAATTTGAGAATTTGAAATAAATCTCCAACTGTACCTCCACTCACATTCCCCCAGTCCTTCCTCCATGAATACCATTAACGTGAATTTCAAGCAAGGCTCTCACCTTCACAACAGCTGTTATTGACACAGGGTAGATGATCAATACACAACAGACTGGAAGCTCATTTTCAGAAATTGATAAAAGTTCAAACCCCAGAGGGGTGAGATGATTTACAGCAGAGGTTAAAGCTATGCATTCGACTTTGCTCAAAAGCAAAGGTTTTCCAGATGCTTCCAATTTTATTTTTTCCCTAAATTTCTTTGAATACTTAGAACTCATAGTTAAGAGTAGAAATTAAGTTTGCTGAGCACATCTGTCAAGCAAGCAATACATCTTAGCACACAAAATAATTTCCTTTGTGTGACAGGTGCAAAAATCACAAAGCTGGGTCTTACTGGGACCTCCTTGGCATCTCCCAAACCGATCCAACAGTGCCAGGTTGTCCCATTCCCCTCACTCCTGGCTGCCATCATCCTGCACTGGCACTCAGGTTGGTGCTGGCTCTCTCCCCACAGGGACACCAGGAGGTGGTGAGATGGAACAGAGGTCCACCAGCCTTCCCATCGCAGATCCCCTTTCAAGGGGTTCATAAGCTTATGATGGGACAAGAAGAATTAATACCCTCAATAACCATGAAGTACATAAAAACAGCACAGAAAACAGTAGCCATCACCTTCCTGCAGAATTGGGGATACACAGAACAGCCAACCCAGCCTAGGGGAAGGAAAGGTCTCAGGGAAGAGGAATGGAAAAAGCACCTTGTCCAATGAAGCAGAGAGAGCAGGGACAGTGACACCTCCCCAGGAGCACCCTGCTCGTCCCTTCCCAATTCCTTACTCCTCATCCACCCTCCTCTCCTTTCTTCAAGGCACCTCTCCTTGATTAGGAGGCAGCAGGAGCAGGAAATTAAACAGGGCTTTCCTTCCCGGGTCACCACTAAAGAGCAGCCTCAGTAATGAAGTGCTCGAGCCGAAATAATAAAAGAAGGGCCAGTTCAGAGTTCTTGGGAGTCCTGGCCCCGTCCAGCCCCTAATGCTGATGGTATTTAAAAACACCACAGGGTATGTAGGGCAACCCCACGTCTATCACAGCAGCCAGAGCCATTTCAGTGTCTGCTTTTATTTCATTGACACCCTTCGACTTGATAACTGCCTGAATTTTCCTGTCAACACTGTGGTCCTTGATTTTCTTTGTTAAATCACAGTTTCAAATTGCTTTTTTTTTTTCCTTCCACCCACACCCCAACTATTTTTTTGGCTTCTAATTCTCTGAATGCCCCACACTGTTTTAAATTACATGCTCATTTCAGGATACTTAGACTATTTATCTAGCAGGCAAATTTCAGTCATCTGATATTAATTTCCCAACCCCAAGGTTCCTGGGTACCAGCTTCCAGCTCAGCCATGGAATTTCCTGATGGTGCTGGGTGGCTCAGGTTTCTCCACACCTCCAGAGCCACCCCATCAGCCATGAGGCTGCATCTTGCCCTCCCCTCCTGCTGACCTTTTCAACAGCAAAATAACATCTAATTAATTTCTAGATATCAGTATTAAGGCAGGCTATACCATTTTTAAGGTTGAACCTGCATCTTGGGGTGTGGAAGTGTTTCAAACAGCTGAATGATACAGAGCACTCAGGAGAAAATTCAGCCTGGAAAGTTGGCACTAATTGTCAAGCCAAGTACATTAACAGACATTGGTTGCCCTGTTTGTACAGCAACATAAACTCCTGAAATATCAGCTACTCCAGGTGACCTCACATGGATTTGGGGCACCCACACCTTCTCTAAAGTTAGGGCCGTGGGTGAAATTAAAATAATTTCAAATATTGCAACCATAAAATGAAAACCTTCTGTCATGAAAAATCTTGATTTTTCCTTTGCATGCCTGTAGAGAGTCCAATCTGATGGGAGAAATTTGAAATTCCCTGCTGTTTTGTTAAGTATATCAAAACAAGTTTCAAGTGTAAGAGTAGTTAGGGCTTGTTTCAATGATCACATTTTTTTCAGCAAAAATTATTTTTCTTTAGAATTATTTGGTCATGTTAAATCATTTGTGACATTAAGTTTAACATGGTTCTCATTTAAAGATGGACAGTTTTCCAAAAATGCCATAATTTGGTTTTTCTGAAGAAAAAACCCTCAATGACAGTTTCCTTCAAAAGCTTATAAAACTTTTGGAAATATTTCCACATATAACTTGCTGGAGAACTCACTATTATTTTGGGAGTAAGGATAGGGAATACAAGGATTTTGCAATATCAGACTAACATATTGTCCTAGTTCAGTAGGTGGGACCAGTTATCACTGTGTGGGAGTGATTAAAGCTGTGTATTCTACCCCCATCTAT
>JAWWEW010000051.1:4108827-4166739 GCA_035583185.1 Anabacerthia variegaticeps | reverse complement strand
TAAACTGTAATTCTGACTTACAATATCTCTCGTGGTAGGTCCATTTCTCCTGCTAGTTTGCTTTTAAACCAGCACACATATAAACTTTTATTTCCTGGTATTTTGCTGTGACTGAGAAGAGTTTTTACATTTTTAATCACAAAGTGAAGATGTCCCACATCTTCTTAATTTTTGCATTTTTTGTATTTTCTGTGAGAAAATTATTGTAATCTGCTTGTGAAATTACTCCAGTACATAAAAAGTGCCACTGTAGCCCTTAAAAAAGGGACTTTTATACATCTGAGATTGGAGGTTCTCTTCCATAAAGCTCCCATGTCATCTAATCACAGGTGACAGTTGAAATCAATCATGCCACATTACAGGATATTTGTCAGAAACCCGATGTTAGTTATTTAATCCACACCTGCCAGTGGAAAATGGATCACTCCATGTAATATTGCTATAACCACCATTTAGAGAAAGCTTCAGGAGCCTGGAAATCCCAGATACCTAGCAGAAATTTGGGGAAATCGATTAATTAATTAATTAATTGGGGGGGTGTGGGTTTTTCCTCAGCTGATGCGTTGCTCCATTGCTGCAGAGAAATCCAAGGACTCACGCCAGGGCAGGTGGAATCTGCTGAAAAGCTCCTGTGGACAGACATGGTCCATCTGCACCCAGAGCACACCACAACCTTCCCTCCCTTCTTCCAGAGACAGGAATGTCCCTGCAGGATGTGTCAGTGGAAGTGGGGACACTGAGGCATGCTTGGAAACATCGCTCCACACGAAGTGGAGGTTCCTCACCACGCTTCCAACATATGTCATTTTCTTGCCCCATGGACCTTGCTGCCCAGAATTCATGCTGCAGTGGTGGGTCCTCATTCTAGAGCTTGAAATATTGGTCTCCTGAGGTGAACAGCAGCTAAAACAGCTACGTGGAAAGTCCATCTCAGACTGCTCTGGGAAATGAGTGACAGGACAGTCATTATGGATGAGAGCGAAGTGGTAGATGACACCAAGTTCAACCACACAATGCAAGAGAGGCAGTTCCTCAAAGACCTAAAGACAGTATTTTCCCACAGTCTCAGCTTTTCAACAAAATTGGATACATTGCAGCACATGTACAGTAGGATCGTAACTACGTTCCCCTTGATCAGTGGAGCTGAACCATATAAAAACCCTAAAAAATCATCTTGACATCCAGCCCACTTGCATTTTTCCTAGCAGAACATACACAGCTCATCCCCATCCCTGGCTAAAGCACCCACATTGCTCCTGGAGCAGAACTGGCTCTCAGCCAGCTGGGCCAAAGCACAGGTTGAGAAGTTCAAACTCATCCCCTTCCCTTCAATTGGAAATCCCCTGCAGCAATTATTGTCTCCTAAAGGACAAGGCAAATCTGTCCTGTAGCTTTTTCCTCCAACTATTATTACTTGAAAACAAATTCAAGTGAGTGAATGAAAAGAAATTTAAGGGCATTGGTAAAAGTCTGTCCCCAAACATTCACTCATATAAACATTGCAAAAACCCAGCTGGCATTATAACCAACAACTCCCTCACATGACTCCCTTCTTCAAGGCTGCATTTAAGATTTCAAGAACAATTGGATGTTAAACCCAGATTAATGAAGATGACCATTTATTCCCCCTCTGCAACAAAATCCCCATGCTACTAATTAGAAAAGCATTTTTCCAAAAGTGAGCCATCCAACACAAAGACTGCAGGGAAGGTGAATTCTTCCACAGTCACCCAGAAGCAAATGTCTGGCTCTAAGTGCAGATATTTGAGTCCTTGACTCGAGCATTCTTGAAAAAAGCCAGTAAATCAGCTCATGCTCACCGTGTTGCTAAATCAGAGGCTCAGGGTTAGCACAAGAAGGGCAGGGCTGCAGTTTTACCACACTCCAAGGAGAAAACAACTGCCCCAGTGTGGACAGCAGACAGCCCTGCGACCATCGCCACTTGGGACAGAGGGTCCCAGCTCAGAGATGATGGAGAGCCACATAGTTCTGTGTTCATCTCTCTCTATAGGGAAAAACAAACCTCCAAAATATATTCTGAAAAGACATCAGTAAGTTGGTTTGTCCGCAAGATACAGATTTTGTCCTTCGGAATGTAAAGGAAGTTATTAGTACAAAACCACCACTGTGATGATACACCATCATGCAACTGGCATTGCTTCATGGACTTTTTTGATTGTTAAAGCAAAGAATTACATCGTTCAAAGATTCTCCAGTCTTAACCCTGGAAAAATTCACACTTTTCTTCTTCATCTTGCTTTCCACATGTGGACTTAGGGATAAAGAAACTTTACACCTCTTGTTCTCCTTTCTCTCACTTTCTTCCAAGCCACCTCCCCCAAAGCAGCACTTACCACAGTGACAAATGAAGCAATAATAAGGTTAGTCATTTAACTCCTTGCATCCTACTTAAAAATCACCCTAATTACTGTGTAATGGGTCCACAGAGGCAGAAGAGTCTGGGTGAAATCTACCCGGAGGGCACTGGTATAGTTCATCTGTCCATTCCCTAATAGCACTCTAAAGTTCACCCTTATAAACATGTCACCCAGTCTATAATTAAGTGACTGGTCATTAGGTAACATATGTGGTACCTGTGGGTCACATATCAGTCAGCTGGTGATGGATCTTCATCCAGGAGCTGTGCAGGAGCAGCTCCATAGCTCTCTGTCACCTCGCCCATGGAGGGGTTGGTGTGGGTGGGTTTTTTGAGCAGTAAACTCTGTGTTTGTGAAGGGTGAGAACCTGAGGGGAGGAGGGAGTGCAAGGACTGGCACAGCTCAGTCTGAGTCCAGCAGAATGAGAGAAAGCTGGTTTTCCTTTATATTCTGCAAGCATACTGGTTCCTAAAGTACCCTTCAGACTTTGCTGACAGGCGAATTTCCCATTCACACCCTCTATGAGTCAAAATTGCTAATTAATATATTTTTATAAACTACGAAAGGACATCCTCTTCCTCGGTCATATTTTAAAATAAATAAATCAATATCATGTTATGATTTTTAACTCCTTTTTCAGCTTCCATTAATGTGCAAGGACATGATGGACAGAGGGGAACAGCATAAGCCAGTTTTATCCTTGATTTATAAAGCAAATGGGAGGAGTCAGGAAGGTACAGCTGAACAAACTCCCGTGTAAGTGAATGACCCCCACGCAGGCTGATCTGGCCATTCAGCAGTGTGGGCACACGAACCAATACAAGCACTTCCACTGCTACCCCCTCCTCCCCAAAGCCTGTGGGGCCCCAGCAAGGGCAGTTCAGAACAAGAGCAGGACATTAAACTCTGCCTTTTCCTCAGGCTGCACAAAAGCAATGGTTTCCAACAGGTTTTTTTGCCCCCAAGAGACAGAAAAGGACAGATCACATGAAGTCTTGAAGTTCAGACTAGAGTTCTAGCAACCCTGAGGCTTGTACTTCTCACAAAGTTATTCAAGTGCTTTATAATTTAGAAGTTCTTCTAACTGGCAAGAGAAAGAAAATTAGTTGCCTTGAGGAAAGCCCACAGAGGTGGGCAACCAATTTTATCTGGCTACAAGAGGACCACAGCCCTGTCCCTCTGTTGCATATACTGCTTTCAAGGAATTTACTTTTACCTTCTGCATTCTTGGATGCAATAATGCAGTGAAGAGCTGGACCACACAGATTTCCAGATGGCAAATAAGATTTGAGCTAAGCTTTTCTGGGTAAGTAAATTATATAGGAAAGGAAAAAAAGAGGGGAAAAAAATTCCAATGCCCACAATGTTTAAAGGTTTCTAATTGCTAGTTATCTGCAAGGAGTGTGCCCAAAGCCATGATACCATGGCCAACAAAACAAGACATTGAAATGAGCCTTCTGACCTCAAGTGTTGAAATGTACCTTAACTACCACAAATATTAACCTCCTCTGACGTCTCTGCTGGCAACACTCCCCTGTTTGATGTTCACAGCAAACCACTTGGGCCGCCCACAGTTTGGAGAGGACAGGAAATAGAGGATTTGGCAAAAGTATTACTCTGGCCAATTAATTCCAAGAACAAAATTCCAAAACCAAGAAGAGGCATATATCCACTAACAATTAATTTAGCCCATTGTATATAGAGGTACAATTAGATGTAACTGAGGACACACACGCTGTTGTCATTATTTGCAAAATGAAGCAAATCCATGCATTTTTCCACGAATCACATTGGCAAGAGAGCAGAGATGCACAAGTTCTGCCCCCAGAGAATTTTATTGCTTTCAAATCTGCAGTCAATAAAGGCATCAAGTCCAAATAAATATCTTCTTTTTTTGTATATTTTGTAGAGAAAATGTCTGCCCCTCTGACCAAGATGAGAATTTACAGTCCAAGATATGCACTCTGACAAGGCCGCCCATCCCTCCTGTTTTTACTGCATTTCAGTCAAAACTTTTTCACAACCAGTTCCATCAGTTCCTGCTTTCTTCACACCAAGAAAATATCACTGTTTTGCATATTTCACCAAATTCTCAGGTTCTTCAGTCCAAGAAAGACAAGATGAGCCAAAGAGAGTGACCTCAAACAAGACCTGCAAACACGATTTGTAGTTTTAAACCAAAGCTCCTGAAATCCATGGCTTAAAGCTGCTGTCCAAGAGAGCTCATACAGGCACTGCTTCTTCCTGGCATGGGGTTCTATGTTATGTCCACAGCATAATTTGAAATGCTGTTTGCAAACACCAAAGACAACTCTTACATTTCAAGTTATCCAGCAACGAATTCAAACCTTTCTACTCAGGGGTCTTTTACTCTCCAAGGCACCTCTGGGTGTAGCATCAATCACCCTGTGATGGATGGGCATCCCATGCCAGGGTCATGTGTGCCTCCACTGCTTATTGAACTGCAACACCTCATCCCCCCTGAGCACTGATGGCTGATCTATATGGTTCAGGTCCAATCAGAACAGTGATTTTTCAGTGTTAAGGACTCTTCCATCTGACATGTTTGCACTGAGACTATAAAGGATCAAAATGGTGCACAGAAAAACAGCCCCCAAATAAGAGGATTTGTGCTTGCACCACAACTCTCTGCACCACATGAAATGATAAAGTGGTACCTGGCTAAGGAAAAAAAAAAAAAAAAGAAGGGGATAAAAAGAAACCAGCCTGTAAGGCCAAGTTTCTTACTCAAGAACATGTGACTTTATTTGAACACGTAATTGAAACAGATCATTAGGACAATTCTTCTTCAAGAGTTTGACAAGCAATTCGCACACACAGGCACATGGCACAAATTAAACTTACCCCTTGCCTGGCTAAATATAAATCATCACGTTTAAGGAGGATGTACAAATGCAGAGCAGCAGAGAGAGTGGGTACAACACTGAGAGAAGCAAAGCTGTTGAGGAGAAATAGAATAAATACCAAACTCATTTCCTGTTCGAGTAGAACCTGCTTTAAGAAAGATTGCTCACAAACCTGTAAGCATGCAGAGATAAAAGTCTGCTTAGGAGAGAGAAAATTTGGGGAGGAGGTTTTTAACAGTTCTCTTGTTTTGATATAATTTGGTAGGTATGTGATACACAACCAAATGATTAAGATAACATCAAAAAATCTTGTACCTAAACAAAACATGGAGCTGATTCCAAAGAAACAAAAAAATACATGTGTTTTAGATAATTTTCCTTAGGTTTTATGCCTGATTGGATGCATCCATAATAGTGTCTTTTCAAAGTCAATAAGAGAAACCATTACTCAAACTGCAATTACTTCCTGTGCCAGCAAGGTGGTCTAATTGCCCCTTTTTGGCACTCTCTACTCTATTCAACACAGCACATGCTCTTCCCATGCCATTGCCAATGCCCTGAGAAATATCCCAGATGAATGCACTGGAATGCTGCCCCTGGATCTCTGTTTAGCTTAAGGTTGATTTCCTTACATACCTAGGAAAGAGCTGTGGTAAGATTTGAGATTTAAGCTGACCAGTAATAGCTGGCTTTATACTTTCCCTGTGGTTGCAGCTGCTCACTCTGCTCTACTGCAATGCAAAGAAAGTGGAGAAACACAAGACTGGCATAAGGAAAGGCAAAGAAAGGAAAACATCATCCTTGTGTAGTGAACATGGCCAGAAGGACATTAGGATTTGCTTGGAATGGGACGTGGAGCACAAATTCTTTCCTGCTTGCATCCTGCCATATTACTCCTCTGAAAGGGGTTGTAGTTCATTACACTATTTACACAAGTATAGGTGACCACACAGAGACAAGGCAAGATATAATACAGCCTTTAGGAAGGAAACTTCTGCAACTCATTCCCCTCTTACCAGTAGCTCACTGGGTGGTCTTGAACCATAACCCAAAGACACAGCTAATCCTCTCTTACAAAGTAATTCCAGGGTCCAGCACTCCACAGCAAAATATTTGTGCTTTCTTAGCTGAATAACACTTTTAAAGTATAACACATTTGGTCTCCATGTTTAAGATGATTTTGCCCTTGTTTTGCTCCATTTCATGAGCATTTAATGTCCTAAAATACTCACAAGTGTCTCAAAGACTACCATTGTTATTGTTCACAGACCTGAAGAAAAGATCTGTAAGTTCACAGGGTTGTGGGTCTCTCTTTCCATATGTATGACATCCTCACAGAATGCCCTTTTGCAAGCTAACATCCACGTGAAGAGCTGGCAAATCCTCGGAAAACTCGTGGTCTCCCAATGCTTCCCAAAAAGAATTCAAGTTTCACAACAGAAAACTTCTATAAGGTTTCTATAAGGACCACATTTCTGCTTTTTGTCTTAAACTTGCACATCTGACAGATTAAAGGACATTTGGATAGCATTTTCCCCCCCTCTTTTGCTGTGGTACCAATCACAGAAGCAATCTGAGGGCAGGTGTTTATTTTATTTTTATTATTCTGCTAAGCACAGCATTCTCTACAACCTTCAGGGAAGGGGAATGGGGAAGAACAGCATCAACTTCCAAGAAAATATCAAAAGCTAATAACCACCCTTGTGAATTTTAATCCATGGCCAGCCCCAAAATAGCTCACTTCATATACACTTTGCACTTGTGACGAGGAGAAAAGGAGGTGCTCAATTCCAGAATCATCTTAAAAGAGGGATTACGTAGTAATAATAATTGTGAATTAACACTGATTCTTGAAAATTACACTTTTCTCCTTAAAATAGTAGTCAAAATTAACATCTTTACAGGAATTCAGAAATAAAAATCATTACAATGCTTCCAGATTTTTGGAAGTCCACTGGCACAAAATCAAAAAGAAGTACAGCACGAGAGTAAAAATAGAAATTGCAACCCAAAATTGCTTGATGTTGACAGGAAAGATTAACATGGTTTTTTTAAATAATGTTACTGCTTTAAAAGCCGCCGAAGGATTTGTAGACTCTACATACCTGAGCTTAGGTAAATTACAGGCAGCTACTCTGACAATCTGTTCTCACTTCCTGACTCTTTATAGGCTCATTACAATAGGTTGACAAATAAATTATCATGACGGTTTCTCTGAGGTAAAAGTTTGAGATTCCTTTTACTGCTTTACCTTACACTTCTGATGTTTTAAAATCTTTATATTACTCTCACCTTTCACAGGCAAAGGTGACGGAAACCATCTAGAATGTAGTTTGGCACAGGTTACAGTCATTCCAAAGAGACTAAAACCCTTGGCTACCTGTAATTACAAAATTATATTTATTTCCTCTGTAAAGCAACTAAAGAAACCTGGATCAGGATGGTGCTTAGAAAAATACGTATGGAAAACAAACAGGATATCACCATCCAAATAATTAAGACTACTGTGCAATAGCATTCTTAAATGCACAAATAAATGAGAGCACAGCCCCTGACAAAACCAGATTGTGCTCAAAAGAGCCAACACACAAGCATAGCTGGATTGCAATAATGCTTCAGCCAGCAAGACCCAAGCAGTGTGTGCATCATGTAAACATCAGGCAGTGGGATTTGTTTATCTTATTCTATAAATGAAAAGTACATAGTCATAGGTAATCTAGAGGGGATAAAAATAAAATAAAATGTAGGTTTGAGTCTTCATCTGAATAGATTTTTATGCTAACTGAACAAGATCTCTAGTGACCCCCAGCAATGAGAACAGTCTTGTCTTCAGTCTCCTCAAAGAGACAAATTGCATTAGTGCAGCACGTAACAGTGGCCTGATGAATTAGCTTTTACTTCACTAAGAGATTCTATGTAAATGTGGATAATCCCTGCACAGTAGAGAGAAAAAGGGCAACCCTTCCCACAGCCAAGACATAATTATACTCACATTAAAAAAGTCCAAATAGCTCAATTTCATATATAAAATATGCATAAAGTTAGGTCAGGGAAATTTAATTATTAGGGATCTGTTAAGACCTTGAGAATATCCTGAACACAACATAAAGGTGGAACAGGCAGCTGAGAACAAGGCTTGGAGGGGGACCCTCAGTAACCTCACCCATGGGCACACACGATTTGCAGTCGCTATGGCCAACACAACCTCATCCTAGCAAGCTCAGGAGACCCTTATCCCACACCATGAAGTCCTTTAAGGAAAACAAACCAAATCCCTGTACAAACACTTATCCAAAAAGATCACCAAGGGCTCTGGAGAAATATCACCTTTTCTTGCTGCTGTTAAAGGAGGCTCAGAATTTGAGCAATTCGATAGAGACTTTAAGAAACCACGCAATCCATTTTACAAGAGCTTCACTGTATTTAGGCTGCTGTCAGAAACCCACCAGGTATTTCCAGAGAAGCCTATGACGTCAGGATCTTGCAGCCAGTCAAACAGGAGAACCAGAGATGCTCCTGTGGAGCAGCAGCACATAATGAACATCATATGGAACTTGGACTAATAGCACTTTGACTCAAAAAAATTTTTGATTAAGAGATATGAAGGATGATCATCTCTGAGACTCTTCTCATTAACGTTGCAGTACAGATACACCACTGTTAAAAGCAACCTGCTGTCATAGGTAACAGCAGGTGAGCTCTGCAGCTCTGAATGGTTTAGGGATGTCAGTAAATACTTTAAGATGACCCTCACGCTATTAAGCTGCAATAATCTCCTGAAGTGTTTAAGTGGCTTAGGTCACCAATGAGCTGCTCTGATGAGCTAATCAGGAAGGCTACTTAATTAGGACAAGCTCTTGACCAGCACATCCCAATGAAGAAAGCCAGTTATACTCTTGAAAGTCACATACTTCTACAATCCCATGGAAGTCAAGCCACAGCATTCACTAAATAAACCCCACACTCCTTGACCAACCTACACAAACCTGGCATAGCTTATGTTTAACTGTTCCTTAATTCTGTGTTTTACATGAGTACTGATCTGGCATTTTGGGTGTAAGTTGCATGACTTCATCAGGTCTACTCTGCAGAACAGGGTACCTGCTCTGCACCACCACACTGACCAGTTTAACTGCTCAGGAATGCCCAGTCGGATCATTCCCTTTACTGACAAATCACCAGCCAAAGGAGTTTTTGAACAATTTCTCAAAATTTCAAAACTTGAAGAGAAATGAACAGCTGAAGCAGTTGAACTAGAGAGTTTTTTCCTAAAGCTTCTCTCTTTACCTATCAAAATACATTATAAAGCATAAGTTTTAAGTTACTTGCTCTTCTACCATAACAAATATTGGTCTCTAGAGTCAATACTGACACCACAAGAGCACTTTTAAATACATATTGTTCAACCTTGATTAAAATTTCACTATCTATTTCAGACTGATGCCCATATTTTTTTTGTTTGTTTGTTCAGAGCCAGATTACAAGGAAAATCAAGCCAATAAATCACAATTCAAGCACTGGAACAGGCTGCCCAGGGAAGTGGTTGAGTCACCATCCCTGGAGGTATTTAAAAGTGGTGGACTTGGCAATGGTGCATTAATGGGTTGGGCTCAATGATCTTAAAGGTCTTTTTCAACCTAAAGAGTTCTATGATTCTATGAATTCAGCTCCCATTTACTCAAAATCTTACAAAACCAAACATCCTTCTTTTATAAGCATTTTATAGTAAGTTGCTTGGTTTGTTAGGGCTATACATAAGCTTGTCAAAACCCACAGTCATATATAAGGTCAGAAGATTGCACAAGCAAATCAACAGGCATCATGTTTAGCTTTGTAAAACTGTTTTAAAGCTGTTCCCAAGCTTGCAGGTTGGGCTGCACTTGTGATTTGGGAATCAGACCGCACATCTAATACGGGAGTCTGGTCCTAATTTTCTATTACAAATTGCCAGTACGCTGCAAGTAGATTCATAACCCATTGGCAGATGAGTCATTACAAAAATGCAAGAATAGCTTCAATTTGTGAACTAGCATGTTCAGGTTGCTTGTGTTCAAAGCACCATTCAGGGGGTGGGAAGTATCTAAACCGTGTTGCATTTGAAGTCTTCACCCAGCTCATCTCAATAGGGACGGACCAGAATTTCAGGCAGCCAACCAAATGCGTGATTCAGGCAGGGTTGGCAGAACTAGCTCTGCTGACCCAGAGCATAAGGAATTCATCAGCATCATGACAAATATGCAAGCACAGATTTAATAGGAGGGAATGAGCCATTTGTTGAGTCTGCTGAGTTTAATCATGTGTACAGGCTCTGTCAATGGACACACAAGCATTTTCTGGTTTTCTTTTGTTTTACAGTCTCCTTTATCCTAATCAGAAGATTAAAATTAACAACCTCAAAACCAGCTTGGGTTGCCAAGAGTCTCTCCTGGCCTGGCTGTAAGTCTGGGACAGAAAAGATTTAACGTGAAAAAATTCAGGTTGGGAATGACCTTCTGCACTGATTGACTTTAGTGGAATGTAAATGATGGGCAGTAAATCAGGCAACGTGCACGCCGCTCAGTGAATCATACCATTCCCCTCAATCCCATCTAGGGGGAGAGACATAAATCTTCCCAGTTCAAGCTGGGCCAGGAGCAGTCCTTTATATTTCCAATTAAAGATGTGCTGTCCTTTGCCCAGCACTCAGTTGGGACACCACACATTAATATGGTAATCAGCAATCCAGCAGAGGGCCATGGGGGCTTCATTGTCTCTGCCACATTTGTCCCCAGGCTTCCTCCCAGCTGGAGGGAGCAAGGTTTGGTGTGACAGGCAAATCCCATGTGATGACAGACCAATATTAACGCCACACTTCCAGCAGGTAATGGTGTTTGAATGATCAGGGCTTTCACACTCACCCTCTGGGGCTGAAGGCCAGGTACAGATGCTTCCCAGTGCTATACAAACCAACCCACAGTCCAAACACTCATGGCTTGAATACCTACCAATCACCAAAACATCACCCCCATGTGCTGTCAGGGTGAGGTTCTTTCTTATGGGAACAGCTCTGCTCCTCGTCTGTGAAATCATGGGAGGTTTCAGCACAGCAGCAACCAGTGGCCCCATGTCTGGGAAGCATTAAAGGACATCCAGCCCCACAGCCACCAGCATCTCTCTGAGCCCACTGGTGAAGGTGATGTTTGGTGGGGCCTGAAAAGCACTGCCTCTGTGCAAGAGTCTAACACCAATGATCAACCCTCCTGTTGGGCCCTACATGATCCCCATTACCCTGCCATGTGATAAAGCAACATAGAAAAAGAGGGAAGGAGCCAGGGAAGTGCAGGTGGTGGCCATTTATTGCACCAGTGTTTGAGATCATCCAAGTGAAGAGGAGTTTCAGCACATGACTAAAAAGCAGTAAATCTCAGATCTCCACAGGCAACTGCAGGGAAAGTGATTAATGAGACAGAGTCAAGTTAACAGACTTGGGATTTGAGGTAATGGAAATGAGGGGTGGGCATAACAAGTCCTAACACTTCTTGCGGCAGTGAGGGCAGGCTGCCTAAAAACAAGAGTTTGGAAACTGGGGGGGGGTTGTGGCCGTTTTCACTATTTTGTCATCAAGCTGCTTGGGGAATAATTCACCTCCCCATCCAAACATAAGTGAACAAATTCTATGCCTTTTTCTAGTTCTCCTCAAAATTTCTTCTACAAGCATCACATTATTTGAACTACCTCATCACTTCTGAAGCAAGGACTTGGTGCTGTCAACAGTGGACAAACTGTAGGTATCTGGCAGGCAAATTAGTGCCTCCCTTCATGGCTCAGATGAGGATTGCTAACTTCTGACTTAAATCATGGAGAGATTAAATGGATGCCAGTTACTTCTCTCAAAAGTGGATTACAGTGCTGCTGCAGGGGTGGGGGTTAGCCCTGGATCCCCATGTTGCAGACCAGCAGACATGGTGTGTTTTTTAAAAATATGAGTGTTTTTCCCCACAATAAGCAGGTAAAACCTGTTTTGCTTGTAGAAGACAGTGCCTTATAATAATATAAATATATATATATATTGTTTTTGGTTTTTTACTTCAGAGAGTATTTACCTTCCCTGAAAAGATGCAGAGAGAAATTCTGGATCCAAAAGCTCCTCCTCCCACACTGGCCATCTTACCCCACTGAGCTCCCTTCGGCACTCCATAGCTATTTTTAACATCTCATTTCCTCACATTATGGCAATTTACATACTTAAACACATCACATTAGCGTCCAAAATATAAACAAAGTGAGATAATGCACTGCAAAGAGAGTATTAAAAAAAACCCCTGCAGATACACACACAGGAGCTTTTGGAAATCAGGCAGTTCTTTGAAGCAAAGCAGTTGTCCTGTATCAGTAATAGGAGGATTTCTCAGCAACACTTTACAATAAAGCAGACTTAATGAGAGCCGAGCAGTGGTGTAATTCCTGTGGAATTGCATATTGAAAGCGACATTCATACCCAAGGAGCCCATCAGGCCCAGTATTGTTAGCATGAATGCTGAAGGAATTGCAAAATGAATTGCCATTTTGTTATCAAGTGCTTCCGATTGGCTCTATCCTGCCATCTGTGTCATTGGGAGGCTGTGAAGTAGCACAGGTCCGAAGTTGGGCACCAGAAAGGTGGGTCAAGGGGAAATTTGATGCTGCAGCATCCTCTGCTTCTTCACTGAAGAAGTTCAGTGCACCTGCCTTCCTGTCGCCGTACTGGGAAGAGCAGCCAAAACAGAGAGCAGGTTTCTCTGAGTAAGTCGCTGAGTAAGGCGACTCTTCCCCCATAGGTGAAGGGGGAACACCATTTATTGATCAGTCATACAAAACCCGGTGATAGGTCATGGCAAAACACGGCTTAGAAACAAGAGACTGCAAATTATCTGGCTCTTTTAAGGCTCCTGCAGCCTTCTCTATTTCTTCATGATGCTACAGTAAATGTTGTAGAGTTTAAAAACTTCAGATGTCCCCCAGAAAAAAAAAAAGAAGGTGCGGCTCCTGTCTCACTTAGCTTACAGAAAAGAAAGATATTTCAAAACTGTTGGAGTGATCTAGAAGCCTAAATAGCTTTCCCAAAACATCCAAATCACACAGAAGGTCACTTGCCAGTGTTTAAAATCCAGAATTAGCTCATCTATGTGCTTTTGAATTGCATAGAGATGCATAAAACAAGGGGTTTTTTTAACTTTCATTTGTTAGCTTCTGTTAGAACAGTCATTGATAAAAGAAATCTTAAATGAAAATGTCTTTGTTTCATCACCTTGTTCTATAATTGAGGTACTGATGCTCCAGTGAGTTGGATTTGGTATCTTTAGATGAACTCCCATTTCTGTCTTTATTTACAATTCCCTTTCAGCCTTCAAGATAAAGAATTACTGTATTATTCATCTCCTTATGTTGGTATTGCCACATTGGGATGCTTTACAAGCAGAATAGCCTACTTTGACTCTTGGCATAGCCCTTACCCCACTAATAACCTGAAAGCTACAGAGCTCTACACGTCCCCAAAACCCAAGAGACACACCAAAACTGATCTACACACACACACTACAGCAAACCACACCACCTTTCGTTTCCACTGCTTTTCAAGTTCTTCCAACCTGACACCTCCCATCCTGTGCATCTGTTTTGTGGTTCATTCAGGAGGAGAGAGGGCACAGCTGTGTGCTGCTGCAGGGGAAACCTCTCTGCCAGCCAGGCATCTGTGAGCTCCCCACCCTGCCCAGCCCCAGGGCTGGCACAGCTGGATGGATTGCAGCAGATGCACATGGAGCACAGGAGAGGCAGCTCTGCTGCCTTCCAAAGGCCCCACATCCAGCTAGGAGGGACTGGACTGACCTCACAAATGCCAAAGGCTGATAACGCCCGATGTGTCTCCCATTAGCACACTCTACACAAATGGGTTGTGCAAGGTTTTGTCACACACCATCCACTGTGGGGTAACATTTTCCTTCCAACAATTTCAGAGCTCCAGAACAGTCAGAGCAAGGACGCACCCATTTTATCTGAGATAAACCGAGGCTCAGAGAGTCAACTTTTTGCTCCAGTAGACATCATAGACACAGCACTTAACAGGATGGAGCCAAACAATAGAAACTGCAATGAATGAATGAAAAACGGCCCTATCCTCAGATGTGCATCCAGATTGTCCTTTGACTATTTTAAAGCCATCACTTGGCTCTGTCCTCCTCAGCCAGAAGGTGCTTGGGCACTGAACAGTTTCCCCAGGGCAATGGTCACATCACCACATCTGACGGAGTTCAAGAAGTGTTTGGATGACACACTCAGGCATGTGGTGTGACTCTTGGGGATGGTCCTGTGCAAAGTGAAGAGCTGGACCCAATGATCCTTGTGGTCCCCTTCCAACTCAGCATATTCTGTGATTCTGTAATTTCTTTGTGGCTTCATACAGGATCCATACCATACTGATATGTCTCAGATCATGACACATACCATGCAGACATTACAAAGGGTGCTTATGGGCCCAGTCCCTGACAGTCAAGTTATATGACAGAGCAGAAGAAACAAGTTTTTAAAAAATTAAATTCTTTAAATTTACAGTACTATAAAAAATGAATGAGTTTAAATACTTCCAGATCTACCAGAAGAATTATTCAAACTAAGTTTATAGGTCTGACTTTTCCATACATCACTCTAAATCAGAGGGGATTTCACTAGACCTAAACGTAAATAATTTACAATCTAATGGGAAATGCTCTTCACGTACCAAAAGCTTAAGAACAGTTCCCTCTCCAGAATCAAGGTCCCACTTTAACAAAGCACACACTTCACATTACAACTGCTCAAGTATCACGTATTAAAGACAAAAAATTAGTCACCTTTAGAAATGCTTGGTCTGAGTTGCAGCAATGGCAATAAATAAAGGTCCCTCCAGCACAGGCCCTGCTCCCAGAGCCATGCCCACAGCCACGAGCACGTTGCCAGCAATGCACGCAAGATGTGTCCATCTTCCTTTCAGCTTTATTGCAACTGAGAACAACTTGATCCTGCAACACGGGCTCACAAGAGCCTTGCACAGGCTCCAGTGAACTGAGAGACTGAGGAATGCTTTAGAATGGAGCTCAGACTTAACAGAAAGATATTTGTGTGATGATTTGAGACAGATAACTACTTCCTTTCAGTCAGTTTTTCCCTCCTAGCAAGGAGGTGAGGACCATCCCTAGCTTGTATCCAGTGGGAGGAAGAGATTAACCCTTGTATTTAAAATATTAATCCTTTTAGCATAGTGTCTCCACCTGTGAAAGTGGTTGAACTGTATTTTTGTGGGCCCTACAAAAACAGCAATGATTCCATACTAAGTGGCAACTGAGAAAAAGCCTCATTGTTCCCTGCTTTTCTTTCCTTTGAAATAAGAGGGAGACAGGCGTTTTCAAAATTCTGCATTTCAAAGTCATCTTTTTTCCTTTTATTGGGAGGTGGCAAAATCAGGCTATTTAAAGAATTGTCTGATATTTTAAAAGGCTTTGGTTACACTGCCTTGGGGAGTTGAATAAAACAAAGGTAATTCAAAGATAGTGCACAGGTTTGTGATCTGTCTCGGCTTGGTTGCTCTTGCCCATAATTGCATGCATCCTTGTGGTAGGGATTTCAAAGCAAAGTTCAGCCCCTGAAATCCTGATCCCTTGCCTCTGCACTGGGAGAGAGTTCTAAGACACAATTTAGGCACCTACAGCTCAGCTGAGTCTACAAGATCAGCCTTGGGTGCAAGTCACAGGTCAGATGTGTTTGAGCACTCCCTACAATAGCCCCTGGTAGCACATCCTACTCAGTGTTATGCTGTATTACTCCTGATAAACAGCATGCACCTGAAATATATTAAAGAAGTCAGGAAATATATGTAGCAGCTTCGTGATTCCTCCAGCCAACATCAGAACACAACTGAGTCAGGAGTCCAGTTCCGTGCTTGAGGTTTGGGTGTTCTACACCAGGTGACTTTCTTGACAGTTTCCATATCCCTTCAATACTTCTGAAGAAGAGACCTTACTATGATTTGTTTTCCTAAATTTAGTACTACTGTCAGCTCTTCCCACTGCAGATATCAAGACAACTCATTTAAGCTCAGTAAATATTACATATTAGCACTAGGAGAAGAGTTATAATTTGGGGAAATGCAGCATAATTTCACTTATACAGTGCATAGTTTGAATTCAGATAAATGAGGGAGAACATTATATATGCCTGTTTCACTTGCAAAAAAAAAAAAAAAAAACACAAAACACTTTTTAGAGCAAGAGAAAACTGTTGTTGCCAAACCAATAAAGATAAATCCAGCTCTGAATTGAGCAGGCACATTTCTATAGCCATTCAGCGTGCGTGGGCCAGAGCTTTAGACACAGGTCCAGCTGTGAGCGGGTGCCAAACTCAGGCTCAGTCCTGAGTACAATGGTCAGAGCCAGCCAGCTGTGGCTGTGAGTGGCAATGCTGCCCGGGCTCCAAGCTGCCTGGCTGCACACCAGAGCTGCTCTGAAGCTGGCACAGGGAGGGTTTTGCTTGGGCACACCCTCAGTGATATACCTGAACAGGTCTCCAGAAGATTTTGGATTAGGGCCAGTCGTGCCAGTGACTGTCAGTGAAGACACACATGTTATTAACAGCATTGTCCTTCTGGGGCAATGGAGATTGCATCTTCCTCCCGTGTATTGCCACTACCCTAAGTGCAATTTCCTTATTTATCTAGTCTAAGATTTATTGTGGATAATTAGGAACTGATCTGTAATGTAGACATGCAGTACTTGAGTCTTCATATTTAGTGTTAAGCCAAACTTCTGAATTCAAAAAGTCTTCCTGCACATAGATAATGAGACTAAATCTAGCAATTAGCAGTGTAAGCTATATGTTATTAATTACACTTTAAGGAACAAAATACAATCTATTTTATGGCTCCAAAAGCATATGGTTTTTCCTGTATGAATCATTCTGTTTTTCACTTTTCAACTTTACCTTCTCCCTGGCCTATATCACTTTGCTGACAAAATCTTTATTATTTAGGGTTTTCCTCTAGAAATGGGACTTCTTTCCTGCATTTGAAATACAGCCAGAGAACATTCAGCATGGAGACCTTTCAAAAAAGGTGGTTTTTTCCAGCTAGAAGGGTGGAGATCACTCCTTTTGAGAGTTTTTGTGGTTCCTGAAATGTCTTTTCACCCACAGTGCAAATGAGTGATGACCTTCTGTTCTGATCCACAGGTCTGGAGCAGAATGGTCCTGGACATTCCCATCACTTCCCCAGGAACTGGTGTGATGCCAAGTTCATTTCAGCTGCTGAAGGAAACTGCTATACCTCAAGTTCAGCAGCCTTAATAGCCTTGAGCCCACAACATAATAGCATTATTCTGTATGCTAGATGGTGCTTTAAATGTGTTACACCAATATTTAAACTACCAGGGACCTGACCAGCTCAACGAGAATTCTGCCAAAAATAAAAAAAAAGATGCTTGATTTTGAAATGCCCAGACTTGGCTTTGCTCCAGTTAGAGCACAGCTAAAGTGAATAAATAAAATTATACTAAGTTCTCTGTGTACTGAAAACAAAAACTCTGATTGTGTTTCCAATGCATTCTACTCTAATCATGAAAAAAGTGAAGGTAAAACCAGAATGTAATTTCAAAAAGAAAAAATCAAGAATGTTTCCCTCAAAAAAATGACAACCCCACCCCCAAGAAAACCCCCAAATTGTGCATTGCTTTCAAACTCAGATATCATCAGAATAAAGACAATTTAGACTTTTATCTAATTTGACAGAACTGAATTCAAATAGAGCTCTACAAGTTTCATCAAGCTTGTTATTTTATTTTCAATTTTGCAGCATTCTCTGCACTTTTAAATCACAGGGGTTATTCTCAACAGCTAGAGGTAAAGTAGGAATCAAGCCACGTATCTCCATGTTCTGTTCAACTGAAAGGCTTCTGATTTTAAAAGGTTATATTTTAACAATAGTGTATTTTATAATACAGTTTGCTGTATTATCTTCTCAATAATTTTTTTGCCTTGTCTGCAGAGACACAATAAAGCCATAAAGTGCCATTACTTTGATTTTATACAGAGGTATCTATATATGGATATATTTCTACACATACTGAACCAGCTGCTTGCATTTATTAGGTATCTGCTACCAGTCTTACTTAGTGTTTTATGTTTTAAGTGCTTTTAGTGTATTGCTGTGAAAAAGGATTCCAGCTTTCAAAGCAGCCCATTGCTGCTTCAAGTGCTGTTTGCTCACATGTGCATTGGAAATGCAGACACTGTTCAAAACCTCACGAACTGTTAACAGTGCCAAGGAGAGACAGAACTCTGCACAGACAATAGAAATCACATGTTTTATCTCTGTTAAGGTAAAATATCTACCAGGTTCCTTCTAAAATGTTTATCTGTGTAACACCAAGGCACCTTCCCAAACTAAGGAATGCTCGTGATTAAAGCACCTCCATCCTGCAGTGATAACTGTCCATCAAAAGAGTTTTGGTTAATCTATGTGATGAAAGATTTGTCTTCTTGACTGCTGCTGTCTATGGGGCAGAATTAGGAATACCTTTAAAGGGGTCCATTTCAGAGGGATTTCCTTCCTTTCTGCCATGCATTCTGTGTGAAATCTTTTCTGGGCATGCAAAAGTCAGTGCTGCCAAAAACCTTGCCTGGACATAACAAGTTTATAATAGCAGAGAATTAGACAATGTAATCACTTAGAAAACACAAACTGGTCACCAAAACTTCAATGGGAAACAACTCAGCTGGAAGGCACCAAGTAAAATCTGGGCTATTACTGAGGGCAGCCCTTGCCCACCGTTAAGTGCCATCTCCAACATCGTTCTCAAAGAAAATCTGTTTGCTCTTCCACCTATTTTGGGTGGCCCTGGCACACAAAGCTGAATTGGCAGGTTCAAGCATAACCTCTCCTTGACAATATAAATCAGCCTGTGATTCATTCAAAACTCTCAAGTCCAGAAAGAAAACCATGTTGACACAGCCAGATTGTAAACCATGAATATTCAAAGTATCTACATTTCAGCTTTCATATGTTTTGGTATAAAAGGCCTCAGCTGTCTGACCCAGGGAAAAGAACAAGAAAATATATATTTCCAGTTACCATTGAAAACACCACCCTTTTCACGAAAAAGTTAGGTCTTACCATCCCTCATATCAATATTTAATAAGTAATACATTAACTTCATTACTGATAATAAACAGATCAATAAAAGGTTATCCCATTGCTACTGTAATGCTGTTGAGTTAACAGGTATTGCTTCTTTCAGGACCACTGCTTGTACTGCAGACAGCCTTGCAAGAGAGACAGCAAAACAAATTAATTCAAGGAAAAACACTTCCCAGCCCTACTCCCCCCCTAAAAGAACCTCCAAAAATAGAAAAAGCCTGGATATTAATACCCAGTGATGTTTTCCACCATTTCCAAAAGGGTATTTTCATTCAAATATTATTCTTCCTACGGCTGCAAAATGTGTTCAGAAAAAACATGAAAAATGCTTGTGATATATACAAGATGCCATGGAAGTAAAAGATTAATACATTTTCCTCCTTGCAGAGCAACAATGTTCTCCTATTTCCATAGAAATATGCAATGGGTTTATTAGAGCAACTCGATGTGTACCCTACAAGCCTTTCCAGCACGCACATTGCACCCAACGCTAACTAGGACTTGTGCCAATACCATTTGTACTACAGTCATCTATTAGACTCGGGCAGACTTGCTCCAGCCTGAGGGGCTGAAACAGAGCAGCTACACTGGGAATGTTTTGTACCACCCAGACCTGAGACAGAGAGGAGGAAGGTGATGCCAGCCCAGCACCATGACAAGCTGCACTGAGCTTTGCTCATCCCATGAGTGGGGACAGCAGATCAGAGCATCTCCCCCTCACTGCCTTGCAGCAGCTCCATCAGAGCCCCTCTCTCTCTCCTCATGCTGAATGGTCCCTTCCAACATCCAATTCCTCCTAATATACTTGACCAGCACTCAAGCAATTTTGCTGCCTCTTTCAAACTGTCTCAAGTTCAAAACAGCTGCTGAGCAGAAACAAGATTCACCATTTCATAAATTCTACATTCTCAATGTCTCCTTGCCTAATCCTCTGCCCTTCTGCAACTCCATAAGTGTGCTGAGAAAGCAAATATCTCAGTCACAGATGGCCTCAGGCAAGCCTAGGTTGGTTGAGGTCAGCCAAATTTGGCAGCTGCATTTTGCCAGCCCTGCCTTCCTGCTCGAAGGCAAACAAGGGGCAGCTCATTCCTTTACTGGCCTCTTCCCAGCCCGTGTTCCCAAAGAGAGAGCTGAAGGTCCTCTCTCCATCACAGCCAGTCCTCAGCTCAGCTGAGGTTTCCTGTTGTAGCTCTTCCCCAAGACTCAGTGTTGCCTCACGTGTTGAGGATGGAGTTGATGAATTTTCCAGAAGCTTTTGGACTCTTCCTTAGCTCACACGGAGGTGTAATCATGGGCTCCATCAGGCAAACTTTCAGTGCCAGTTCTCCCAACACCCTGAGATTAAACACACCCAATTTCTAGGGATTAGGGATGAAGCCACACAAACTCAGTATGTTCTCTGTCGGGGCCAGCAGTAAATGTTCTCACTCTCTGTGTCTTTCACCATCAAAGAAGAACAGAATATGACAGCTGGGGCTCTTTCCAACACTTCCAAATGCTTCATAGGCCAGCACCAGCTTTTACTGTTATTCTTGTGCTTCTGAAATAAACAGCATGGAAAACCCAATGCTAATTGACAACAGCTTACACTGTGACAGCCAAATAAATGAAGCTCTACATCACGGTGGAAAGGTTTTAATTATCCACATGTCCAAAGCTAAGGACAAGACTAGGAGTAAGCATACCCTGGGCCTATCTGCTAATCCCATAGCTTCTCTCCCAGCATCCTGAGGATGACAAGTTAGTTATCATTAATAACTATTAACATGCTCCTAACCTTTAGAGTTAACTCTAACATTAACACAGTGTTAGAAACTGAGGAAATTCACTTGAGTTGGGTTGTGTCTCTTCTCTCAATGAGCCAGCCTTAACTTTGTGGCATTGGTCTTTCTAAGAGCAGAAGTTTTTGTTACTGCTTGAATGTTGTTTTCATCAGCTGATACTGTTTGAAGTTAAAATACACTCAAGCCTACAATATTAATTTTACAAGTCTTCATAAGTAAGGTTTGGGTGTGTAACCTGCAATTAAACTAGAAAATGCACTGTAAAGTGAGTTCATTAGCATTTGTAAAGGGGAAGTCAGAATGATCTGACAACCTTTTTACCCTGTAACTTCGAGAAGTGTGAATTTACCATAAATAGTGTGAGGTGGGGAAAGAATTGAAAGGAACATGAAAAGCGAAAGGGAAAGGAATAATGGGAACTCATAAATATTTTAAATACCTATTTGTATACCATGCACTCCACAAAACTAACACATATGACAACACTTTTGCAAAACTCATGTCACGAGGAAAAGGTTTCCAACTCCAATGACATCTGACTGTGCTTCCCTTTATCCCAGAGGGAACACACTCAAGTAGTACAGAGTTTATAAAGGCCATGAATGAGCACAAATACAATTCAGTGACCTCCAGTGTCCTTGTCACCCACATGTGATATTTATGCATGTGAGGCTAATCTGAAGCCTCTCTCAAGCTCCCATTCATCATTAGCCTATCAGATACTGACTAGACCATATATCTCTACCTGGATACTTGCTAATCTTTGACTATTAAACAGGGATAAACCACAAATTTCATACTGGAGGCCTGTCACTCAACTATTTGGATCTACTCTGTGACCAGCAGCTTTTCTTAGACAGCTGAACAAAGCCTTCATCTAGGACTTGTCCCGTGCACATCCTGCTCCTCAGCAAGAGCACTCACAAGCCAAATTCCCAGGTTATGGACATCAGTGTGGGTCTGCTCGGTTCCATGGACTCCTGCCAGATTACACCAGCTGAGGTACTGGCCATACATTTTCAAGGTACTCTATAAATTAATCAAGCTTTAGAACAACCCTGCAAGGTTCAACAGAGAAGTGAGCAAAGTGCAAATATTCCAAGCCACACAAGGAAATGTTACTTCCCAAAGGACAAATATCCTGACTGCTTTCCTTTTTAACTGTATGTCCCACCCTTCCTGAGTCAAAGCCTCCCTTCTAAGCTCCACAAAGCCAAAACTGGTGGCAGCATCAGGCTGCAGCATTAAGAATTGAAACTGGAAGCTCTGTACCCGCAAGTGTGAGATTACTGCAGGAACTAAGAGATCAACCTGGACAGTTCAAGTTGTGTTGAGTTCATCCAGCTGCTCAGCCTGGTCACAGAGAGATGTTGAGTCACCTTGCATTCGTACCAACAGCCAAAGAGTTGCCCTGTCTGCTGCTGAGGCTGATAACTTCAATATTAGAAATAAAATGCTTACATTCTTTCAAGGTTTTTTTTTTCCCCTAGCATTCAAAAGAGCAGTGCACAGTCAGTAGAAATCCTCCTGCTTCCCATGTGCCTGCAGAAAGCAGCTTGACACCAAGAGGAGTTTTGAAACTCACAGAAATAACTCTTTTCCACACACTGTACTGAAATGGTTTGTATGTTTTCATTCAGTGAACACTGACAAGGAACTAGCGAAAACAATCCTAAGGAGATGGAAGACTTGAAATCTGTGAAAACAGCCCTAGAAACAACTAAGTTCTCTCCCTGCATAACCAAAGATGGTGGAATTTAACCTGATAAATCTTGAAATAACCCATTCTAAGTATTTCAAACTATGTCTTATTGCCCCAGGGAAGGTATTGGAGACATTCCCACCTACTCCAAGCATATTAAAAGCCATCCCTGTTCATCTCTGCTGATGGGTCATATTGGGCTATAAATGGACTCAACCACACTGAGCTAACAGGCAGCTGTAACATCTTAGAAGGTATCAAAGACTCCTGAAATTTTCCTCGATCCAGTTATACATCAGCCATTGAAGAACTAGCCCTAACCCAATTCATTGCACTGGAGGAAGGACCAGTACCATTAACAATTTCCAGCTTTGCTCTACTCCCAAAGGGTTTCCAACAGCTGGTGCTGAAAGGGCTTGGGAAGGCTCTTGGCACTCTCTCCTGTCTTTGCGTAACTACAACCTTTGCCCTTATCAATACCCCATCATCCCACGTGCATCACTTCAGCCCTACAAAAACGCAGAACACAGCTCATACAGAGCATCTTCCTAAGCCATAGATCCTGTCTGGCAAAGAGCACCGAAGAGCAGCTGGAACAAGCCCCCATCACCAAAACAGCTCCTACCCTTTAATCCCAGTGATCCCACAGAGCAGGGGCAAGCCTTCAAAAGCAGACCCCAAGAGCATCAGCTTGACCTTCAGCACGCAGAGCGACCTCGCGCCTTTGTGTGAACATCCCACCAAATTTCAATCACAGCCTCCCAAAGACAGTCACAAACCAAGCCCCGGAGCAGCTCGGAGGCTCCGCTGTGCCACAGGCAGCACGGAGGGTTCCCGGCTGTCGGTCCCACTGTATAATAAGCCTGATTTATAGTTATCAGCGTGGGACTTGATTCGAAAGCTCAATCACCGTGACTTCTCACAGTGGGGTTTGCATGCTGCAACGGGCCTCAAAATTGGAGAGGAATTTACCTCCCGCTGCCGAACATTACATAACAATCAACAGAAAACAAGCGGAGAGCAGCAGGAGGTCCCCATCATTAGCCTGCACAGTCATGTTAATGGAGATGTACACACACTCATCTATCTGCACTTATTATGGAGCTTGCCAGGCTCTGGGATTACACGGCAAGAAAGAGTCTAGGACAGAGACAAGATACAGGCAAAGAGCTTCGAAATTGCAGTGGATCCGCTGAGATTTCCACATTAACACGAGAGACTGGGGTCTGGGAGGGGCAAGTCTCACGGGTGGCAAAGTTGCTCACAAACATTGGGAGATGCGTGTGACCCTGGCACGGTGTAAAATGCTGCTGTTCCTCTGCAGGAAGAACAGCTCTACCTTCACCTTTCCGCCTCTCTTCATTCTGCTGCCAAGGTAACTGCTCCGCCGCCACAGAAGGACGCCCACAAACTTTTCTGAAGTTGTAAACTTCTGTCAGTGTGGCTGCATCGGTCCGCATCCCAAAATAATCACGGATTTCAATGTTAATTAGAGGTTTTAGACTAGATAACAGTAGTCCCTGTAGGTACTTCTGCTGCCTTGGCAAACAGAAGGAGGAAAGCAAAAAACCTAACTTAGTTAAGAAAGCCACTCACACCAAAAGGGCTCGTTTTAAACCTGAACGTTCTGGATAGTTGTAGCTTTGTTTTCGTATGATATATTGTCTGCAACATCACAAGAGTACTACAAAACACTCCTAAATCTTGCAAGGCTGAGAGACAAAACTGCCCCATTTGTGGGCTTTTTAATGAATAAAGTGCTCAAACACCTGATGTGACTTAGCAAAGGTGAACCAAATCAGAGCAGAAAACAGCCACATCACATTTTCTCTCCAGCCACCACTTTGACTTTTATAAATATTCCCTTTTGCCTCCCAAGCCAGCAATTTACTGTTCCTCCCTCACAGGGAAAAACCAGCAAATTCATTCTAAAACTCGAGTATACAAGGTTAAGGAAAGGTCAAGACACTCCAAGTCCCTCTATGCTAATGTAGCATGAAGGAGGCAATGCATTTCCCCTTCCCAAACATGCACTAAATGCAGAGCATCTCTAATGGCCTAAGAGTTTTCAAGTATTCTTCCTGGATCACTAAGCTATGGATCTAAGTCGTGTTATTTCTTTTAACAAAATTAGAAATGACAGTTTTAAACAATCTTAATGCTATAATCAAATCAACTGGAATGTTATTAGCTTTCTCAATTGCCATTTTTCTTTTCTGATTAATACTGTGATTCCTGTAAAAAACACTCTTTTTTTAACCACTGTAAACAACCAGCACATTAACCCCACTCAGACTATTTCGGCCACGTATCTTTTACTAACCAAAGGAGAGGTCTCACCATTTCTCTCCTGCCCCCACCAAAAAAGGTATTGGACCTCTGTTTCTCCCTATCAATAAATTGACTCAGAAATATTTGCAAACTATTAGTCATCTTACATTTTAAAATGAATAGCCCTCTGCAGAATTCAGCCACAAATTGATCTGTTTGCACAAGGATGTGGAATGTGTCTGTTGCAAGGACTAGACAGGACAAGACAAATCAGCAGAGATTGCAGAACCCCTTGCTTGCTCATGAGTATTTTTCTTCTAGTCATCCCTGAACATCAAGCAAGCTGCACTAATTATCCATTTTAACCTAAATATACCTTTTAACCTAAATACTCATATCAAGTACATATGGGGAAACATACTGGTAGCACTGAGAGCTAAAGAACATTGAGGAAATAACATATAACTGAATTAAGAGAGTGGCTGAACACTTTTAGACCCTACTATGTTAAAAAGAACTGCGTGCTCAGTGAATGTTCAATGAGCCCTGAAAATCATGTGTCTAGCCATAACATCACTGAATTGTTCTCATTCAATGTTTCTTCCCTAGTGAATCCACTCCTGGTTTTTATCCTATGTTTAAACTAATTGTACTTTTGGGGTAGGAACAGACTTGTTTTGTTTCTGAATAAGTCCTACCACAGGAATCATGACTAGCAATTATTAGCACTAATAAACGAAGAACTAAGTCATAAAAATTACTAGTTTTTCAAATATTTTATTTCTTAGTTCAAGGGGGAAGAAATTAAGAAATAAAACGCTTCTTTTCTGATTGTGTCTTGCTTCCACAGACAAAGCCTCTTGGCTATGATACAGTTTGGGCCAGAAACCCCGTTCTAGCCAAGTGACATTAACTTAAGTAAGTCAAGGTCCTTCTGCTTCCATTTCAATTGTTTTCTCTGGGAGATCATCAGAAGTAAACCACCAAAAATGCATGTCAAAATGTTTCTTGCTGTAAACCAACAGCAGCACTTCTTCTCTATCCTACCCTTATTGTTGCTGCATTACTACAGTAAAAAACAAAAGAATTCTTCACTAAGAATTTTTAAACAAAAATAGTTTTGAGGGGGAAAGGGAGAGAATCAGTCCCATGAAAACGCAGACATTATGTTTGTGATACGGTCTGCACAGGGCTGAGCAGGGGTCCTGTCCTGTGTGAGGTGCTCAGAGGAGGGACAGCCTCAGCTGTCACAGCAGCATCCTTCCCTTTCCCCAAGGAAAGGCTGCTGGGAGCTGCTTCCCCAGCCCACGATTCCTCACCAGGGATTGCTGCAGCTCTGCTGTCACAACCTCACAGAGCAGCATTTGCAAGAACAGAGCATACCCTTGCTCTCTAGGCACCCAGACCCTGAGCTGCCTGGTTCAGCAGACACCCACCTCCTGCCACTGTGGAGTGGAAATCAAGACCTGCAGCCCTGCAGGGCAATACTGGCCCCACATCTGCACCGACTGCAGTGGGAGCCTGAAAGAACTGGGGACCTTGTTTTCACAGAATCATTTAGGTTGGAAAAGACCTTTGAGATCATCGATTCCCATCTTTGGCTGATCTCCCCCTTGTAAAGTAGACCAGAGCACTGAGTGCCATGTCCAGCCGTTTCCTGAATGCCTCTAGGGATGGTGACTCCACCACCTCCCTGGGCAACCCATTTAAACACTCGAAAACCCTTTCAGTGAAGAAATTCGTCCTGATGTTCAACCCAAACCTGCCCTGGAGCAGTTTGAGGCTGTTTCCTCTTGCCCTGTCACTACTTATCTGGGAAAGGAGGCTGACCCACACCTGCCTACATTCTGCTTTCTGGTAGTTGTAGAGAGGTTTTAACATATCAAGAGCATATCTTGGGCAGCGTCAGCACATACATCAGTGAGGAGAAAAATATTTTAACTGCCTTTGACTCTTTTTACCATATCTTGTGTTGTATGACTGTGTCAAGCACCTCTAGCTTAACAAAGCAATATGAATCCCACCTAGAACTGCTTCTAGGTAAGGAACATGCGTAACAAGCACCAGCCAGAAGTGAGGGGCACTGAGAGATGTCACACTGCAGCACAAGCTATTTGAGGACCAGCTTTAATATCCTGCTTAGTTATCCATAGTCAAATTACATGGAGTCTATGGATGGGGAAGCCTCATCCTGCAGTGCACTGGAGTGCCAGTGAATCAAAAAGGCATCACGGGAGAGACTGTCTGTTTTAAACATTTAAGTTAGCAATTTATAGTCCACCAAAATTGCATCTGGAACCACACTGTATATTCTCCCATGCCACCTACTGGTGCCTTCTTTATCTACCAACTCTATTTTATAGAAAGCCACATATACATGATGCATTTATGGAGCATGTTCAAACTCATTGTTTGATGGACTTGAGAGGACAGGCACAAGGGCCAGTTCAGAAGACAGAATATCCATGTTTAGGTACCTTAAAAGATGATTAATTATTACTGCTGACAATTTCAAGACTCCACAAAAACAGTGAGAAGCAACATGAAGGAATTTGGGACGGAAGGTGCCGCTCAGCCCTAACGCAAATCTGCCATGAGGAGGGCAGGACAACCAAACCACCCCACAGCCACCAAGAGATGGTGTGGAAGCAAACCACTGGTCCTCCTGCAATCCCACAGCTGCCCAAGCCCCTGCTGGCATCACAACTACTTTCTTGGCTGTGCACAACATAGAAGAAATAAAAAAAATAGTCTTGTTTAATCAACCTGCACTACTTTTTTTAATTATTTAACAAGAAAAATTAGAGTCTGTCCTCCTCTATTTAAAAGCAGAGCTGTCAGGTTCTGACCTAAGTCTAACCAAAAGGAGGGATGGGGAGGGGAAGGGGGGAGTTGGGAAAAATCAATGGATCTACGCTAATAAAGGTTATAGGAGTAAAATTTACGCTGGATGCAAGTATGATCCTGTAGTCTTTTTATTTTTTTGGCATGCTGCCCCAGCATGATTTACGTCGAGATAACATGATGGAGCCTCCACCATTGAAAGGAATTAAATAAAAATGCAATAAAGGAGTACAAAATCAATCCGCTTACAGTTTTGTTTAATAAAAATTCATGAAGGATGGGCGGGCAGGCCCATAAGAAATACTCCAGTTCAATGAGGGGGCTCTATCAAGCCCACAGCCATTAGAGTGTAGCAGCAGGATAGGATTATTGAACATTAGCATGAGTTAGCTGTGTGCCAGTGTGTTGAATATGCCTCAGTTCCCCCATCATTCCAAGCTCTGTCGTTGCTGCCAGTCAATAGCGCATCTATCACCTGAAATAATGGCCAAGAAAAGTACAAAAGATGGGGATTTGACCTTGACTGAGAAGCTGATCCATGGGGATTTTCCAATGGGGGAAGCTATTTTTTCAGTCAGGATGCTGGGGACAGAATCCAGCAGTGGGCCCAGTCTATCCCTGGGTGTTGGCAGGTTACATGGGCTTTCCCCAGGCTGAGTTTGGCTCCCCAGTTGTCACTTGTCACAGCTGAGTGAGTGACCCTTCTGCCATCTGGAGACATTTGCCTTAATGAAAATTTTGCACTTATTTTCCTAACTACAGGCTGAAGTCTGAGTACACAGGCAAACAAACATTCCCTGTGGCACAGCAAAAAATTAATTGCAAAATCCTTTAGCAACCCTGATTTCCTAAGAGGAGTTGTGAGGTTTAGCCCTTTCCTCTTCCCTCCAATGGGCATTTCAAAAGCCATTACTTACAGACACTTGGACAAAAAGAGGATTTTAGTGTCCCAGGTTAGAGAAATACATATTTGAGAGGGGAATGTAGCCAAATCTACCCAGCATTTCAGTGGTTTTCCACCAAATCAACAGTTTGACCAGTAATGGAACAGAACTGCTTCAATCTCTACCCGAGCAAACCATCTCATTTTCAGAAAATTCATTTGGTCTGTGCTAAAATCCACAGTTTATTTGGGAGGTTTTTATTATCACATAGAGTTCAAGTAAAAACATGGCTGAAAAATGGACTTGTGCCTTGCATGAACAAAAGCAAGTTCACAAGCCAGGTGTGAACATTCCCACTAGAAGCGCTCACAAAATACACTGAGTGTGTGATGTCACCTAGTGGTCAGGACACACGGGACTCACAGCCAATTAACGTTTTCTGCTAATCTCTCCATTAGCTGAAGGTACCTGCTGAAGCTTCCCAGGGTCCTTCTCAAATAAAGCCCACTACAAGCAGCGTGAGGTAGATTTAGGTTTACACCTGTGATGGGATATTCACACAACAGAAACACTGGGATGTGACTCATTTCCTCCAACACCAGCAACAGCTAATACCAAATTCCTATTCCCCGTGATCAAGTCAAGCCAAAAAAGTTAAATCAGTGCTTTTCAACAACACTGCTATCATCGTGTTGCAAGTCTGCAGACTCCCAAGAGCAGATAAAAGCACAGAATTCATCAGACACCATAAATTCTCCCGGTGTCTGCTTTGTGCATGAATTTTCTCTCAGAGCACAGCCAAGTACAACTCCAAAGCCTCAGATACATCCAGGCTCATGCCAACCACACACTGAGTTTCCTGGACTGGGTGATCTGCCCACACCTCTCTCCCAAAACAGGGAATTAATGCCTAGGGAAGCACTTCAGCTTATGCTTTGCACACACCTTTCTAGAGACAGCTCAGCTTACTGCCATGGCACTTGCTTTCCAAATCTCTCTGCTCTAAGCACTTATCACGTAGAAATATAGACAAAAGGCACAATGCTGTATCAGCCCAGACCTCCCCCCACAGCTCCTGAGCTTCCCTAAAAGAAGCCTTAAGGCCAAGCAAAACTGCCCTGCCAGTTTCTCCTGGTAGGCTTTTCTTGGCTGTTCCAGTACGTTGACTTGAAGGACAATAACCTCTAGCTTGTTTAACAACTTGTCCCTGCTGTGTAATTACACTTCTTTTAATTGGCTCGTGGGGTTTAATCATCTCTTGGGACTCAGCTTCCAGCGTTTCTCATTAACTGCAGGAATGCTCTCCTGTTCTGAGGACAGGGGGATGTGCCCCAGAACAGCACACTGGGGAGGGTCTCTCAGGTTCCAAAATGAAACAGCAGAGCTTACAGCAATGCACAGACACTCTGAGCCACCTATGCCCCATCCATAATACGCGCAGCCAGTTCCACACTCCTTGGGAGAGGAACACAGCCCCTCTCACATCCATTATCAAATTTTTGCAAGAGCTAGAGGAGGAAGAATACAGCAAGAGTAGAGCAACCACAGTGAGGAAGGCTCCTGGCAGAAGCATTGAACAGAGTGGATATGGGAGCCACTTAGACAAGTTTCTCCCTGTTACCTCCCACAACCTCAGCTGCTCCACCGTTTCTCTTACAAGTTTGCAAACTTCAGCTGTTCTGAAAATCATGTTTAGAAATATCTCTAAAATTACATCCACAATAATATTAATGCTCTACATTGTACGCCAAGTGCTTTTGTGCCATCCTGAAGCACAGGAGCTTGTTCAGAAGTGGCCATGAGGATGATCAGAGCTGGAGCACCTCTGCTATGGAGAGAGGCTGAGAGAGCTGAGGATTGTAGAGCCTGGAGAAGACAAGGCTTCAGAGAGAACTTAGAGCCTCTTCCTATGCCTAAAGAAGCTACAAGAGGTCTGGGGAGGGACTTTCTACAAAGGCAGACAGTGATAGGACAAGGAGGGAATGTTGAAAGAACTAAAAAAGGGAAGGAGAGATTTAGATTGGATATTAACAACAAATTCTTCCCTGTGAGGGTGGGCAGGCCCAGAGAAGCTGTGGCTGCCCCATCCCTGGAAGCATCCAAGGTCAGGTTGGACAAGGCTTGGAGCAACCTGGGCTGGTAGAAGGTGTCCCTGCCCATGGCAGGGGCTTGGAACAAGGTGATCTTTAAGGTCCCTTCCAACACAAACCTGTGATTGTGTGACAGCAAGGTGGGCTCTGTAGAGGGTTAGAAAATCTCTGCTAAGAGGTACCTGCTACATCCCCAGCACTCAGCCCCAAAGGCTGCTCACAGGAGGATGAACCAAGGACACGATACATTGCAGCAAATGGCAAAGGGTATTTGACATCTGCTGAAGGAACAACACTATGTTAAACTTATACTGGCAGGGCCTTGAGATCCAAGTAGTTTTCTATTACTTCTCAGCCATGCTCGGCCGGTTTGTTTGATTTTTCCATCAGAATCCTGCAGCTCAGTTCACTTTACCAGAGGGGGAAGTTGCTGGGAAAGGGACTAAGAAACAAGAATCTGTCAAAGAGTTGTTTTATTTCCTACAGCACTGGCTGACTGACCAAAATCCTATAAAAAAAAATAGAAAAGAAAAAAAGTCAAATTCAGGAAAAAGCCCTGAACGTGTCAAGGCTTTTGGAACAAATGGCACAATAGGTTTTTCCTGTAGCTATAGGCATGTATTTCTTCTTATTTTTTATTTATTTATTTAAGCCCCCGTAACACACCATTTCCCCCAAAGGGCTGCAAAGGTTCAAAGGCTTTGAGAGCACCAATAAATCACGACCACATAAATGTCCTGTAGTGAAGTTTGATTCTTATTTACCCGGGGTCTTTGGGCCAGTGCTCAGTCTGTGTTGGAGGAGGCAGATTTACTTCTCCTGAGATGCCCTCAATTCACAGAGTGCTCATCTTTCAAGCAGCACCGCTCCAGCCTCAGCTGCCAAAACACTTCTAGCTGCAAGTTTCCATCATTTGCTTTATCACACTTCCCTTTCCCCTCCCAGATACGGGTCTAAACTAAGTTATGTTTAGAAATACTTTGTGAGTGGCCAGACTGTGAGTCAATGAATCTCTGTAAATCACTGCCATATGCAGAAGAATTTCAGGCTTTAGTGAGTCTTCTCCTTGCTCCTTCTCTAGCCACAATCCCCTCTCTAAAATAATCCTTAGGACTATGGCATTTTGTATGGCAAACATACAAAATGTGGGAAACTCAGCGCATGTATAAGCTGACTAGCAGAGAGGGGCATAAGAGTGTTAAAAACAGGACAAAAATACATTTTAGGTGACTTGAATACTCAACTGCATAACTAACATGCAGTTCTGTCCTGCAGGCACTAAAGCCTCTCCTCTGCAGCAAGGATGGTCTGCTCTCCAACGCCACTAAAGGAAAACAGCATCATCAACACAAGTTTCAGCACCTAATATTGTAGCTGTTTCTCGACATTTTTTTCTGTTAGGTTACTTAATTTAGAGTTCACTCCTTAATGTCAATGAATATTTTACACCAAATCCACCTTGAAGTACCTTTTTTAATTATTCACAGTTCATACAGCTGGAGGTATTTGCTAGCAATTTGTGAGCAGAGTCCATGTAAGTCTTAATTTTTTGAAAAGTCCTTCTGACAGGAAACAGAACCAACAGCTAGAGAAGCAAATTAACCACTTACATGACACAGAACTAAAAGACTACAGACATTTTCAGACATGTACATTGAAAAATAAGAATGATAATTATAGAATTTGACTATAAACCCCTAGATTTTATGAGCTAGACAGAGAAAAAGTGTTCAAGCACCTCAAACATCTTAAAGACATAAATCTGCCAGACATATTAACCAAAATCAACTCTTTGAATCAGTGGAATGTGATTGGGACACAGGTAGGTTCAATTACAATGGTAGTGAACACAGAGGATCTTATCCTCAGACATCAACAGCCTTGAACCCTGCAGGAATCTGCACAGCTCTGCTTTTAGGAAAGGCCTTTTGTCATTAATAGTTTAGAAGCATTGAAGGGAAATCTTGGCAAAACCCCAGCAGCAGATTTCAGTTCATTAACTGTAACTCAAAAAACAGGTGGGAATGTTCATCTGCAACTAGACCGCTTTGTTCCACCCCATCCAAAGAAGCAAAGTCTAAATGAGGATCTAGTATGCTCTGAATCGCATCTATTTGGCTTTTAATTAATTTGCCTTAGCTTTTCCCCCACTCTCTTTTGTCTTGAGCATGCAGAACCTCCTTGGCCAGAAGATGTGCTCTTTTTGCTGTATAAATTTAAGGTAATGAAAACTCATGTCAGGCTGTTTTTATTTATGCCAGGATTGGTTGGGGGTTTTTAAAAGTCAGTAAATAAATAAATTAATAAAGGCAGCCAAACATTTGCCATATAATCATATCTTCCCAGGTTTTTGGTCAGTGTGGTGATTACATTCTGCTGTGGTGTTTGCCTTGTGTGCACTGGATGACAAGTTTATTGGAAAATGAACAAGAGCCCATCTCCCAGTCCCTGACAGCAAAAATCCATCTCCACCATAACGGACAGATATAATTGTTGTGCACCCTGTTAGACATACCAAGTGATTGATACAATGCAAAAAGGAGTGGGGTGAAATTATGATGATCTATAAAGACCTTGCTAGAACAGAGAAAGAGGAAGAGAATCATTTTTAATATGATTAATATTGCAGCAGAGAGGGGGAGAAAGGAAAGAGATGGGATTTGTTCCCTGTTATAACACTCTACTCCCATGCAATACTGCTTAGCAGAAAAGCCTTCCAGCTGAGGGCTACGAAACAGTTATCACTGGTAGGTGATTAAGTTACTAATTCTTCAGGGAGAAGACATTTAGAGGCCCATATTAAAGGAGAGCGAGGCAAAATTACATTCCGTTTCAATTTAGTTTAGCAATTCTAGTGATTTAGTTAAATGAAAAGCAATTGTTCCAATTAATAGTATTGAATGTTATTCATCAAAAGTGTCAAAACAGCTGTGTTGGTGCATTAGTAACCTATTCTCTTGTCAGAGATATGGATAATTCCCCGGGATTGCACGAGGGAAATGGCAGAGCAGTGGGGAGCCTTCAGCAGGAGCCGCACATCCTGCAGCGTTAATGAAACGATGCACGCTGATCACACTGGTGGTGCTGCTGTCGGGCTCCCCCAGCCCCGCACGGGGTGCAAAGGGCAGCTGGGGCTGCAGCAGGGCAGGGCATATGCCAGGACACAGGAATATGGTTGGCACCCTCTCCAGCACCATCCCACAAACGTCCTTCAATGCAGTCTGACAGGGCAGGGCAGTGGGGCAGAAATAACACAGCTGCTCCTCTCCCCTCCATCCCACTCCTTCCTCCACCTTCAGACAAGGAAGGATAAGACCCTCACCCTGCTTTGCCTCGAGCTGGTGCAAGAACAATGAGCAAGCCAAGCATCAGCAAGAGCTGAGCACCATTTTGATCCACACACGGTCCTCGACAGCCACATCCAGCCCGCAGTAGCTTTTCTCATGGAGCTCATCCATCAAAACGGTGATTAAGGAGCTAAGAGGAAAAGTTTGGACATAACCCCTGAACACAATGGGGTAATAAAACACAATGGTGCTGCTGGCCTGGGAATATGACACTCTGGCACAAGACAGCACCTTCTATTTTGGGATAAACAGACCCCGGTCCGAACACGGCTGAGGGCATCCTGGAGCTCATTAATCTGCATGGGAATGACAGAGACAGGATAACAGGTCTGATAAGGGTTTCCTCCAGCCTTTTCCGTGCACCATGCAGGCCCCTGCAGCCACCTCAGCTATCTCCACTCAATAAGGCTTTATTCGCTTCCTCCCAGGACCCATAATTGCCGTCTCAGTGCAGGCGATACTATCGTCTTCCTTTCCTTTCAAATTTCCATAGCCTTTTTATGGGAGATTAGAAAATCCTGCCTTTTTTGGACCCTGCTGTTTGTTTTCTCCGGGAGCTAAAGAAAAATAAATGCATGCTGTGTAGCTGAGTTGAAGGACAAGGGGGAAAAGGGTGCTTAAGGGCCTGGCAGTAACCTGCTGCAGCTTGTGTTGTTTTTCACATGGGTATCCTACCCAGGGTGATGCCTTCACACTCCTGGGGAACAAGGGGAGCCACAGGCCTGTCCCATTCCCCAGAGTGCAGTGCGTTTGTGGGATCCTCCAGGTCACATCACAAGCCAAGAGCTACAACAACCTCATGCGTCAAGTGATGTCTGTTCTTTTTTAAAAGTAATTAGCACAAAACAACCCAACAAAAGTATGGGTACATTCAAGGAGAAATGGATCCCCAGACACCTCACAAGTGAAAAAATTACTGGTTTTTCTCCGTCTCTCTGAAAGCCCTCTTTGGTCCACGCTTACAGTCCAACCTTCCTCACAAAAGTAATAAGGTTTTGCAATGTGACCTTTCTTGCTTCCTCTTCCCCACTCCAATCATTGCCAGGAATTATACCCCAGTAGTTACCCTGCTCTAACACACACTGAAACTACCAGGTGTTCTCGCTGAACACAAGCTAAAGAGAGTGCAGAGCATAACATCACACCAGCAATGCTGATTGAAATGTTATTTAATGAAGAGAGAGGAATAATCTTGTATCTATGCAAGCCAAACAGCTTGGCATCACATGCTCACACTCTGAGCGGGAGGGAGGCTCGAGAAACCCGTAACTGTAAAAACCTTCCCCAACTTTACACATAAATATATAAATCAAGTATCCTCACTAGGTTTGGCACTCCACAATATCCCTTTTAAGTCCTGGCTTGGAACTGTACCTGCATCTGCTTTTATCATAAGAGCTTGAAAGCACAGAAAACAGCACCTCAACTTCCTTGCACTGCGTTTTGTTATGACCTCAGGTCCTTTGCTGCTTCAGTAACGAGGCTGCTGAAATACAACTCAAAGGCAGAGCAATGAACTGAATCCCCCCCAAGCTGGTCCCTTCACAGGCCAGTGGACACACAGTAGGTACAGGCTGAACCTGTGAAGAAGTTGGGAGAATGTGTGTGTTACTTCAGAGCAGTGACCAGAACAGAGGGGCAGCGTAGAGCCCTCCCCATATTTCAGCTCAGCATTTTGGCATGAAGGAAGCTCCTTTTTGGCAACTCTTATTTTCTCATTCCTGCTCAGGATAGCAGGATTTTAAATGCCTGCAGGGCACAGAAAGCAATTGATGATAAAACTGTGCATTCTAATACACCAGAATTACTACAGATATGCCTGTTTTGGTGCACATGGCTCTATCTTAGCTGTATTTCAAACATGTCACATAACATTTATTATGAAAAAGAATTAAAGAGCTCTTCATTAATTATTTGTATTACCATAGCACCTAAGGGCATTAATCACACATCAAGGCACCGTTCAGCAAACACTGCCAGAACGTGGTCTGCCCAAAATCAGAATTCAGGGCAATGAAAAAGAAAAAAACTGCACAGAAATAAAACAATGCATGTGGTGTAGGAAGCACGGGGTGATGGCTTCAGTCAGCAGGAGAGGCAGCAGGCAGAGCATGTCCCCAACCATCAAATTACCTGTGCATATCCCAGGTGAGGAAGCTTTTTTAAGAGAAGTGGAGTGAGGATTGTTATCACCCCTTGAGAGTCAATAATAAGTGATCAGCACACTGGAAGCCAAGCCCAAGGAGGAGCTGTGGAAGCTGTTGCAGAGCAGAGCCCACAGAAACAACACTGCACTCAGGTACAGTTTGAGTCACATTATGGATCAAGAGGACTCCTGGAAGATCCTTTTCAGTCCATTCCTTGGACTTTATGATAGTAAAAAATAACTTAAAAATACCTAGGAAAGTTCTAACACCGTGTTTTTTAAGCAGGCCCAAACTTTAAATGCTTTGTTACAAGTTAATGCCAACACTAATCCCTCAGTCTGAGAGGCCAAAGCAGAAATAAGTTGAGAACTGCACCTGCACCCATGTTGCACCCAAGAAATCAAAGCTTCAGCATTCTCTTCCTCTCCTGCCACAGTTAAACACCAGTAATAAACAAACACCAGCTTCTGATACTAAAACGGACCTGAAGCAGAAAATAACAGCTGAGTCTGTCGAGATGGTGATCAGTAACTAATACACCAGGTAAGTTCTTCCCACCTTTTCAGTCAGTGGCTCAAACCCCAGACACTGAATCTCAGTTCTAATACATGCCCAGCACAGGCTGGGAGAAGCCACCTATTCCTAATCATCATTTTGACTCTTACTACCCTATTCCTTGGAAAATGGGACAAGTCCTCATGTCAAAGGCAGTGATTACATAGAAAAGATGTATTTTGTGAAGTGAGCTGAGCAGCAAATAAAGCTCACACAAGCTTTTGAGATTTTAGTGTATTAATAAAAACAAATTTTAATCTGAAACGCCACTGTTATACCTCACATGCCCCATTTTCCTCCCAAGAAAAAGCTGTTGCATTAAACTACAGAGTAGAACAGAACAAGGTCTTGCACCCACTGAGGTAATAGTGAAACATGAAATTATTGTAAAATTGTCATATATTAATTGAAGAGCTTTATTTCCCAGCTGAGACATTCTTAAACTCCTATTTCACATTTTTGTTACTTTTGAGTTGGTTTAAACTAAAGACAGGCTTATGGACCGCAGATTTCACAAAAGTGTTTTTCTCATTTTCTTTCATGAAGACAACAACCCATAACACCTCCCCCTGCCAAAAAAAAAACCCCAAAACAAACCCAAATCAACCAACCAAAACAAAAGCAACAAAACCACACCAAAACACCAAGCAAAAATGAAAACCAACTCTTCATTCAAAATCTAAAAGATCTCTTCTCCCAAACGTGACTGTATGGGAATACAGCTACCACAGAAAGGATTTTTTCTTTAATTATTTAGGTGCATTCTCAGGAGTTAATCAACTAATCTCCCTCTCGATTTCCTAACCCAAGAAAAGGCCAGATGCAGTAATCTATTACAGACATGATATAATTGTACTGTAATCATAACAGAACAATATCTGCACATATGCTTTTGTTAAGCACAGGGCACAGCCTGACACTACTCATTAAGAAACAAATGGAACATTCAACTACGGCTTTCATTTGATCTTACAAAGATAAGCCCTGGCATTGTTATTCCGGATTCTGTGTGTGTGTGCACGACACAAAAGCATTCTCTCTCATAGTAAAAAAATAATCCCCAAAACAACAAACCAGACTGGTCTACACAGCACAATTAACCAGTGCAACAGTATATTCTGCTGTCATCCCTCTGTAATAACTGAGAAGTCACTCCAAGCACAGCATTAACACCAAAAAGCAAGCCTAAAACAGTTTCCTCACCCTCCTATAGGCTTGCTGGTCATTTTTCTTGGACAGAACATTTCTCACTGGCAGATCCAATTGGTATTGTAATTTATATTGTATTAGACACAGTATTATACTCAGTAGTATTGTAATTTAAACCATGTCTATGCCTTGTGTGTGAAAACTTCTCAGCATAACTAGCAGCTATACCAGAAAGGGAGAAAAAAAAAAATAAATCAAACAAGCAAGTGATGTTGCTTTAGAACTTTCTGAAGGGTGTGCCTGGCAGGAAAGCAGTTAAAAAGCAGCAACATGAAATTGCATATGATATAGCACAGTGATGCTACTGCATTATAAATAATGCTGAGGGATGCATTATTTATATGTTTAATATTGGGCTCGCTTATGAAGTAAGCTTCTTTCTCCAGTTGGTCTCCAAGAGTAATTGGCAGACAGGATCATGCAGCAGAGTTCAGAAGGAGACATCGTAATTCAGGGAAGTTCGGGAGGCAAAACACTGAGTGGAGCTCTCTATTGCATTTCCTCCATTTAATAAGTTGGAAATCGCAGAAGGTTAGGAGCTCACCTTTCATTCATTTAAGCATTCAATAGAGGAAAAAAAAAATTTGGATGTTTATTTGAGCCTTGTCCCAAGTCTGTGTCCTTTTACAGCTGCAGGGCTGGCACGGAAATACTCTGAGAATTCTGGCACCTCCACGTCTGATCCCTGTTTGAAACCAAACCTGGAGAAAGACTCTGTCCAGTAAAAGTGTTTAAACTGGGCCTTGCAAGAAGGTGGAGCCTCCAGCCCCACAGTGAGCTCCACCTTTTAGCACACTCATTTTCTGTTCCTGCGTTGAACACGGCACTTTGCACAGATCCAGTAGAAACATCACTGCTATGAACACCTCCTGCACCAGAGATTTTTAAACAAGTGCATCTAGGAAGGGAAAAACGCAAATAAATCTGGTGGTTAGTCCAAGTCAGAGCACCAGCTGGACCAAAAGCAGATCTTGCTACCACTGACACCCTCCCCTCCAGCCAGAAGGTGCCAACTTTGTAGGAAAACACCTGTAACAAGCTTTTACCTGCCCCTTATTCTGGTGGGTTTCACAGCATGGTGTTATGTGTGCACCACAGCCACCTTTTATTCACATCCACACACAAAGCTGTCAGTAGTGGCAGCTGTTGGGGATTGGGGATAGATCCCAGTGACCCATGGCCTGCTGGAGGGCAATCACATCCCCCTGGAGTTTGGGTGGACAACCAAATTGGTCTGGAAAAAATAAGTTGGTTTCAGTAGGTTAGAAACTGCTCTCAGCAATACAGAGCTCTTGGAGAAGTTAATGAGGACCACCACTGTCTAATCCAGCCCATCCAGGGCCTCGGGGAAAAACTACAGCATTTGTGCTTTGCTGTTGTTGTTGCTTCAGTCCAGCTTTGCCTCATAAAAGCCAACTAGGCCTGTACTTGAGACCATGGTGCTGACAGTCACATGAGCTCATTGCTCCAGCTTGCTTTCAAGTTCTCCAGTTCCTGCAGTTCACGAAGGAAAAACAAGGCTCGAAGACTAGAAGGGGACAATGACCCCAAAAGTAGCTGGTGGGCTCTTCTGTTTAAAAAAAGTACATTTCATGAAGTCATTCACTCCAAACCCACTGCTTTGGAAACCTGCTTTTGCAATCCTATGCTCCAAGGTCCCAGATTATCCAAATTCCACATACTGTTGCTGCAAATATTTTATAATTCCACGTCTGACGCACCATACAAAAACCACCCTATTAAAACCCACTAAAATGGAGATCAGAAATAAAGGTGAACAATGGGAATGAACTGAGCTTCTTCATCAAGATCAAAGGGTGTCTTTCAGGTCCAAATGTTTCTTAAGCAGTGTTTAAGCACATCTAGTTACATTTTGGGTCTCCCCTACAGGTTTTTTTCTTCCTCTCTGTTTATAAAGCATTTCAGGACAAGAGATGTTCTCCGTTCAGAGGCCACTATGAAGGGCTCACAGCTTCTCCTTCCTACCTGATTCCTCACAGGAGCACAGGTAGGGATGGGAACTGGACATAAAAATGGACCAGCCCACTCACATTCCTATAGCAAATTTTCCTGAATGTTTCTCATTGAGAGCCAAAATATCCCCTACCTAAACCCAGTGATAGGAGAAAGTCCATGTTCAATTTCAAGTGTGCTGGATATTCCCAACTGTGCACAGAGGGCGAAAATACAGGCTGAGCACACTCTGCAGCCTCCAAACTGAGAGAACAGGAGTGACGCTCAGATTGTATTACACTTAAACCAGGGTCACGGTACTCCCTTTGCATTTCCACACAATTGATTCCTTTAGCTTGGCATAGACAGTGTCTTTTCCTGCTAAAGGTTTTGGAAGAGGGATGCACAGCTGGGGGTGACTTATCCCAAAATGTGAAGCTTGCCAGTAATTCAGTTTTCACCTCTAGATTCTGGTCCCATAGTGCCCTCCACTCGTGACTGTCCTCAAGATGAAGAACTCCACCTGGTGCAGAAAACCTCCAAGTCAAATCACACAATGGAACTTAGTTTATGCTAAACAGCCTTTTCCAGTCAAATCTACCCAGCACTGTTGATCCAAGTTCTCCACTTTGCTGTGCAATATCAGGCAAGAGTTTAAAGCAGAGAAGCCAAAAGAATCCAAAAATTAAAAACCACTTTCCCCATATTCCACTCAGCAACTGTCATAGAGGAAATGCAAGTGGAGTGATTAATTCTTCCACTTACATGTCTGATGCAGGAGCACCAGCCTCTCAGATTTGGGCTTTATTACTGTGCTCTGCTTCCCCAGGCCAATCGTAAGAGTCAAATTTTGACAAATTTCATACTGTGAGGCTTTTAAACAGTCAAATATTGCTTTATTATTTAGAACATCATTTTTCGGGTTTGTTTCCAGCTGTATGTAGTACTGAAGTTTGCATTAATGCCCTGCATTATATCATCCTTATCAGACAAGTTTCCGAGGTACAGCTGATTCTCCTTTTTGATTTTCTACAAGAGCTATTAAAAATGCTGACCAGAGAATATAGATTTTCATTAATATTTCCTCTTCTTTTGATCTGTTCCTTTGATTTACCTGACTCTACAATCCAAATAATCAGACGAGTTCCTGTCTTTCATGCAACAAATGTAATGCCAAAACTTAATCAAGCCAAGGTTTTTAAAATGGGGAGGAAAAAAAAAAAAAAGAAAGTCCATTTAAAGAGCTTTTCCTCACTGTGTCTCATCAGATGAGTTTGGGAAAAGCAGGCCCCAAGAAGATGTACCAGTGGATTCAGAGGACATTCTCTGCTTTTCAGGCATGAAAAAGATTCTGCAAACAGCAAAGCTGCTGAGAATTTAGGCTGAGAGGGAGACAAGCTTTCTCCTTTGGCAGGGGAAAACAAGGTTTTGTCCACACTGTCTCATTTCAGCTCAGTTTTCTCTGCTAGCTTAAGGAGTTGATCTGTTCTCAGGACATCCAGTTGACTGAACACTTGTTTTTCAACCCTGCTTTGGCATAAGGTTGCTGTCCTTATTCCTTTTGGTATTGTTCCTGCACAGGAAGGCAGGAAAACATGTTTCCAGGCTCCTAATATATGTTTGTTTTCCTTTATTGTTGTTCACTCTGTTTACACAGTGGTTGTTTTTCTTCATCTTTGACGACAAAATTTAAACTCTCCTAATAGAAGGAGAGAGACTTCAGGGGGTGGAAAATACAAAGGTATATAAAATACAGAGTAATGAAGGAAAACACAGGTTTTGCTTTCAGTGGTGTTTTCTTGCAGAGTCAACCTTGACCCCAAGATGCCCAAACAAGTTGCAAGTGTAACACGTGCACTTTTGGATTAAGCCCAACTGCTCTTGTTTTTATCCTATTTTTACATTAGTGAACAAGGGAACAGATGTGGTTCAGACCCCTGTGCTGCAATCATTCCAGTGTCATTAAAGCACCATCAGAACAGCTTTGTTGAGGAGTTGCTCAGTTGTTTCATGTGATTGCTGCTCCAGCCTGGCTCTAGCATGCACCTCAAACATATGGATGCTCTGAGAAAAATCAGAGAATTAGTAATTCACCACCCTCTGTCTCTCAGTCCAAATTACTACTGGTGTGCCTTAAAAAGGAATTCCTGCAGGTTGATGAAAGCAGCCATTTGCAAGGGATAGACTTATCTGTGCGTGAAAACAGCTGCTTGTAGGAGTGGTTGTATATCTGTAGTTACCTTTTTTCCACATTTCCACTATTAACTCAATGACACAATAATTTGTATATGCAGTTGCTGAGGGATATTTGCATAAGCAAAGTTCTACACAGTCCAAGGAGAGGGGTATGCTCACTAACACAGAATTTTTGGGTGAGATATACAAACAAATAAAGGAAATCCACAACTTCTAAAAAAAGGGCCAGAACAGCTTCCAGTCACTTAAACAAACAAATCACCTTTTCCTGATAACCTGGGAGAAGTCTCTCCATTCTTTCTCTCTTTCCAAAGTAAATAAAGAAGTTCAGATGTACATAAAAAAGGAACTAAATAGATGTGAAGGCTCTTAATCCTCACAAATGGTTGCCACACCAGCCCTTTCACTGGAAGCCTCACCCTGTGCAAGGTGTTCACTGCCTGGGGCTCCCACCCAGAGCTCACCCTGCAGCTGCACTGGGTGGATTCCTCAACAAGGAATTCCTCTCCCAGTTTCCCCTCAAGGAGGGAACTGGTGTGGGTCATTATCTCCCCTCTCACACAACTCCTTGCTGCCCCAGTTGCACAAGTGCTCCAAACTGGTGTTCCCCCCTCCCTGGACCAGCACACCCCAACAGTCATCATCCATATCCTTTGTTCTTACAAAGAATGACCTCATTCAGACCAATTCCAACTGTTTTCCACAGTGATATAATTCCCATACCTAATACCAGATGGTCAGAGCCAGGTTTGAGCATGAATAACCTGCAGCCTAAAACCACAGAAAGGGACCCACGTCCCTGGATGACTTCATAGGTAACCTATACTGGTCTGGGACCATCCCCCTCTCTTCTTTTCCCTGTATCTAACATAGCTTTATGTCTAAAAGCAGAAACAGCTTTTCATCTCCCATTAAAACTATGCAAAAATGAGCCCACAGGTTATTTTGGAGACATCTAGAAAGATCCCTGAACTGCCAGTAAAATTCTAGGAATCAATGGCCAGCTCAGGAAGGCACAGGAGGAAACATAAAAGAAAAATACTCCTCTGAGCATACCATTATTGTTAAATATCACCATTCCAAACATAAAAGATACATTTTCAAGTGTTACAGCAGGTCTCAGAACCCTATTAATAGAAATTAGAGGGAAGTCTAATAGAAAAAGACAGAGAGGAAGACATTCTCTCCACGGCTCCCTGGGGAAGGTGAGAAAAGACTGAAAGATGACACTTTATCTCTTCTAATTCTCATGGGACCCATAATCACAGCATTCATTCAGCAAATAATAATAATAAATATGGTCTGAAGTGACTCCAGCTATTTCAGCTTTAATAAATGGGTTGAAATAGAGGCAAATTCAGATACAGAGAACATCTTTTCAATAAAATCTGATAGGGTTATTAATAACATTAATGGAGTACCATGCTGTCTCCATTTTGTTAATAGTTGCCTTGTTCTCCCCCAGTCCATTCCCCACTCCTGTGCACAGACACAGAGAAACACACACTTTTCCCTCCAGTGATGACAAATTCAGACTGTCAGCTTTCTGCTGGCAATGCATCCCAAGAATTAGTCAAATTGGACATGATTTTATTGTTTTATGGGAACTGCCAACAGGGATTTTTCTGCCTGAAGTACATTTATATCCCAGTTCAAATCAGATCCTGGCTTAGTTCATGGACACAAAGGGGATAAAGCCAGGAAACCTGCAGCCCCCTCAAGGACAAAAAAGGTTATGACCACGTTGGGATGCTTAGAGCCTTCCTCCAGGTAACTGTGCCTTTGTTTCAACTTGTCCCTTACTCCCAGGACAGCTTTTCCTTCCAGCTGACGGTTCCCCTACCAGGGAACAAACCCCAGTGTGTGGCCACAGTATTTGGGCTCCTGGTCCAAACGCAGACTTTTAAATGCAGCTGAGGATCCTTGCACAGTTTTAGAAGAGCTAGAATCTGTCTGCAGAAGAACGAGTACAAGCATGTAGATTTGTCTCAGCTGTCCAGTTTTATTCTAAATAGAGAGTTTTAAAATGGTCTTTCAATTTTGTTTATATTTTCTTTTTCTCCCTCCTGCCTTTTTTTTTTTTTAATTAAAGTGTGACCCCACTCCCACTGTACTCCATTAAAAAACAACTCTTAGCTCCAGTTGTCCAGGACCAAATCTCCACTGAGGGCTCCTGATAATTTAGAATTCACCCTTCTTTATCCCATTCCACATTGGACTTTATATTTTCCAAATGTCAGGTTTTCTCAGACTTAATGAGATTAAAAAACATGTTTCTTTCCCTTTGCATTTTATGCTTTCAGCTGTGATTTCCATAAAATGATTTTGGTTAGCAAACAAGATGGTTGTATGATTAAAGAAAAAAATGCATCTCATTTTCCCAGTCCCCATCTATAGATGGGGGGAAGGAGCAGCCAGAGCCAAAGTGTTTTATATCCCAGCCCTTCCCTTGCGAGGAGACAAAAAAGAAAAGAAGGAAACTAGAATTATAGAGTTGCAGAGAAATGAAATGTTTGAACAGAAAATAATTTCCCTAACTTGTAGCCTGGAGGCATAACCTGTCATAGCTCTGCATGAATTGAACGGTCAGGGAGTTCAAGTTTTCTGCAGCTTACCATAAACTAATATGCTCCGTCATATCATCCTCAGGAGACAGGCATTTGAAGGAGCCACTGTATTTAGAACAGCAAAAGTGATTCTGGGCTTTAATAGAGTTAGAGGGAACCATCAGAAGCTCAACACAACCCAGGGCAGATGAACACTAGATGGAAGGTGACAAAAAAATTCCCAAAGCGCACACCACACCAAAGCCGGGGAGTAAGTGGTAATTCTATTTTAAGCTCTTCTAGGGGCTGTGGACTAATCAGCTCACAGCACACAAGAATTACACTGTTTTACATACCTATACCCAGACTGACTGACAAATTTCCACTTGAAACAGCGAGCGTCATACTGGGAGCCTCCCAGTGTGGTGGGTCAGGCTCAGAAGTGCTGCAGGAGGAGAGAGAACCCACAGCAAGCACTGCTCTCTGAGAGGGAGAGCAGCAGTGCTGGGGAGGAAAAGAAACACTCGCGAGGAAGAAATGAACTACTATAAAATCTGCATTGAGCAAAAGGCAAGATGCCCTTCTTACATCTGCAGCCTCTCCTCCTTTCATCTTTGCAGGTTTACTCTGGTCTGAACCCAAGGCAGAAAGCACATTGTGGTGCAAGTCCTAGAGGCTGACATGTTCTCTGTCCTGCAGCCTCCTCAGCACCAGACACACTGTGGAGTAGATACTGTCCTAAATAGTGCAGAACTGAGAAAGAGACCTCCTTGTTCTCTGCACAGCCCGTGGGTCAGAACAAAACCACCTGATCTGCCAGGGACACGGGGCTGGATTATGGATCAACAGCTCCTGCCTGCAAAAAAAGGCAGACTAAGGAAAGAACACTGAAGAACACCTGCATGGCAGGAGGAGGTGTTACCCACGCTCAGCCTGAATAAACTCCTCCTCAATTTCTCCACTATATTACACTTTCAAAAGTTCCCCCTTTGAGAAAGCAGGTCTTCACTGGGAAAACCCTAGGAGAAGTTTAGAGGTGACTTTGTACCAGATCTTCCCTTTGGCTTTACTGGCTCCTTTTGCTCTTCTCATGGTTCTATGAGACAAATCCCCTTTACTGTGATTTGTTCTAAGCTATCTCCATTCAAGTCTCAAACTGCTACAGATATTCTAAGTCCTTGAAAGATCCAAATCTTCTCTCCTGGAACAAAGAATCTCTGCCATCCCTATTCCAAACTATGAAGCATCATCCTCAGAGAGAAGTAAAGTCTTTTTTCCATGCAAGATCCCACTCTGACAGTAATTCCCCTTTTACAGGAAGACCCAAACCAGAGGTGCCCAGCCTCAGACACTGCATGAGATAGAGTCTGCAACGTACAGCAATGCCTCTGGCATAGCTGAATGCACCTTATTTGCATGGGAGAATTGGTGCACAGCTCTGGGTTACCTGGAACTCACCTGCTTTGCCTTCCCCCCAGGGTAAGGTATTTACTTCGTTGCTTTTATGAGAGGCAGTGTTCAAGTTAACAGCAGGGACAATTGGGTGAAGGTCAAAAGGAAGACTTAAGTAGATCTGCAGACTGCATCCACACCTTCCAGTGCTGCTTTGGCATCCTACACTGGATCTCATTTTCTCTCCACAAAGAGTGTTTCCTCAGTTGAGGAAAACACCAAGAATGGAGCTTTCAGAGCAAACAATGGGAGAAAGCAAAACAGAATGAGAGAAAGCAAAAGCACCTGTGTGTGCACACACAGAGCTGCTACACAAACAACTGCCCCTCGTTTCCAGTGCTCCTTTTACGCATTTACCCCTTTGAACAAAGGGATGACACCCACGACGTGACCCGCTCAGCAGCAGGGGCTTCTCCAAAGCACTCCGGGTGACCTCAGTGTAATGAACAGAATTAATATGGCAAAGCCTCTAACACGGCACCACTTCCCAGCAGCACAGCCACAGCCTCTAATTGATTAGTCCATAAAAATCTGTGCACTAAATTGAAAGGAGCTGCACTAATTCTCTTTTATGTTAAATTTCTGTCTTTCTCCTTTATCGAATCCTTCGTCGAATGTCCCTTCTGCTGCCTATTGTGGGCTTGCTCTGGGCCTGTTTTCCTCTTGCCCAGATTAAGTACCTAATCAAAATCTTGTCTCCCTTAATGGCATAAAATTGAAAGATAGATATTGCACTTTACACAGCTGATTAAACACTAGAATGTGGCTAAATGCTTTACAGGGCTTGTTACATTAACTAACTCTGTCATCTGCCAGCTATCTTATAATTGCATATGCTCATGTTGCCACTGGTGAAGCCAAGGTAAGATTTCTTTTCCCTCCATTACCTCTTCCCACTCTCCCTCCCTCCTCATTGCCACCCACCAGCTGCAGGTCTGGAGGGGCTTAGAAACCCCCTGTAACAACCACCTGAAGAAAAACTCTCTGCTGGTGGCTGACTGTAATTTTTTCTACTTTAAACTGTCAGTCACTGCTTTGTGACCATCTAAAGTGACTGATGAAAGGGGCAGTAAATATTCAAAGCAATTGTTTTTTTCAAGAAATCAGAAACAATTCTGCCCACACATATCTTCTTCACCCCTTTGATAGTAGTCACCTTGTTCCACAAGCCTGAAGAAAGCAAGGATAGAAGGAAGAAAGTTCTCCTACTAGTTTGTATAAGAACACATTAAATAGTCTGAGCTTCCACTGGCTTGTCAAAGTAGATATCTGATGTTGCACATCTTGGCTTTTTCCTTACACTGTAAGAATAATGATGCAGATGGACTTTCTGGAAGACTTACAAGTCCATGCCAGTTGATTTGCTTTTCAGGGGAAAGTTTCACCTTCTGCAAGACATTCCCAGAGAAAGATCCCTCAATACAATCTTCAACTGGATTGCTTAGAGGAAGAAAGGGACAAACCAACCCAAAAAAGCTTTACCCAGAATTTCTTTGGAAGAAAGAAAAGTGGCAGAGATTTTTTTAAATGTTCTTAGGAATTGGTAAAAGCTGAAACATTAATCAGGGCCTATGTTTTTATTAAAGATACTCTGCAGGTGAGATTTGTGGTCTTTGTCATCCACAAACACAGCATTTCTAGAAACAGATCTGCTCCTTTGCACAAATATTTCTATATAGATGGCTTTAAAGTAATTGCCAAAACACTCCTCTCTTTCAGTGCAGGAAATAGACTACACGTTACACCCAGCCTGTAAAATGTGGAAAGCTGGTTCAGTTCATGTGCATATCTTGCTGACCCCAATCTTTTACAGAGAATCTATTTGTTAAGCAATAAAATAACACATCGTCCATTTCTGGTCCATATATTGCCCTAAAAAAACTCTTTTCTCATTCCCAAATTCCACTGCAGAAGGTGGTAAAAGCCCCTTTTTACCACATTCTTTCTAATTCTGCACCTTGCTAGACAAAAACAGGACTCCAGCCAGGCAAAGAGGCTCTGTCTGGGTGTCAGAGGGACTGTGTTTACAGCCAACTAATCAAGTCAGTGCCAAGCTTTGCCCTAAAAATACCCAAAGGACCAATTTTCTTCCCATGAGCTAAGCAGTAACGGTTTACTGGGTGGGTCCTCCCTCCCCAGTTTACATGGGAGCTAAATCGAGTTGAGCTGAAGGAAACATTGCAGTTCTGCTGGCAATTAATAACCAACTCATTGTTTTCTTATCCCACAAGGATTCTGCACCTTCCCATCTTCCTTTCTTTCGTTCCTCACTGAAACCACACAAATTACTTCATCCTAACATTGTTAATGGCTCATAAAAGCTTACTAGAGGCTATTATGAAATCTTTGCTAAGTGCTTGTTTTTAAATATTCATAAAGGCACAATATATACTTTAATAAGACATGTTGCAAGTTACAAAATTGCACCCTGCACTAAACATTAAGATCCCAGGAAAGATTCATCTGAAAGTACAAGATGAAATCCACAGAAAAAGGCACCCACAGCTCTCTCCTAATCTTCCCTTTTCTTGATTGAGAAGGTAATCTTGTCAAATCCTGTAGTTTCACACTTACTAAAATTCTTTGTTTTAAGCCAACATGCCGATTCCAAATTTCCTTCTGCCATTTCAGAAAGAGAAGAATATTCCCCTTTCTATCAAGATCAATATGCAACACTAGATAGCAAAACTGATTTGGCAGATTTCAAGAAAAAAAAGCAGTGATTTAATTCAAGTTCATCATGCAGTTACCAAAAGCGGGTGGAAGTTTACCCAGGTATCAGCCAAAGCCCATCTCAAACTGGTCACTCAACACACACAATTCCTCACCAGTAAGCACTTTCCAAACAGAAAAATGAGTGGCTTTGTGACCTGCTGCACTGTTTTCTACAGCTGACTTCTGAGCTGGACCTACAATTTAGAATAGATCGTAAAAGCAAGACCAAGTTTGACAATTTTGTCCTAGTGCTTAGTGGACGTTTGGCCAAAGCCACATTCCCTTGGCAGTCCTGCAATTCAGCACAACTGTCAAAGCCTTCTAGCAGAGGTACAGCAATCCAGCAGGATATTAAGTAGACTTACAGAAGGAACAACAAAGTCTTACCAGGTTTTCTTTTATATATATTAGTTATAACCAATACCATCAATCCCCTCGCTTTCGGGCTCAGATTCAGAAAGCAATATATTAAATCCTTTTATATGCATAAATCCCTGCCAAGCATCTATTTATACAGTGAAACGTGTTTGGGAGCCATGGAATTCCCATAATGTACTCTCCAGCAGGAGCACACCACCTGTCCCAGCGTGCAGCCAGAAATGTTCCATTTCACAAGGCTGCCCTGATGAGGTGCTAAACACAACTGATGGGGTGACTTCCCAAAGCCACAGCAGCATCACCATTCTGAATGGCACCCCTGCTACTGGCCAGCCAGAATAGAGCTATTGTGCCCTGCTCCATCCCCGCCTGGGTGGTCCCACCCAGCCCCAAATCCTGCCCGTCTTCCCAGAGCCTGAGCAGTTTTATCCGCATAACTCTGCTATTCCCACTAGTGGAAGGAGGAGGAGGGACTGAAAGCTTGCTGAGCTTCACACCCACCGTCCAACATCTCTTCTTTTCCCCAAAAAAGGGTCACAGCAGTTTAGAGATCCACTGCATGGGGGGGGGGGCTGAAGGGGGTGAGGTGGGCATTTGGCAGCACTGGGGTGAAGGATCCCATACGGCGGGGGGGAAAGTAGTTGAGAAAAGTCCTACATCCTATTCAGGGCTCTTCACCTTTTCTTTTTTTGCAAACGGTATTTCACTACAGGAATATTTGGGGATCCTGTGCTACATCTGGGACCGCAAAGGATCCAAAGAGCCTCACTGGGGAGTGCTGAATGAGGAGACAGCAGCTGGCAGGATGTATCTGTCAGAATCCTGGGCTCTGTCTCCTGCCAAAGAGACTCCAGGCAGCGAGGGATGGACAAGAAACTGGGCACAAATATCCCAACAAGGAGTCAGAGTGAAAAGCCATGGAAGAAAAGACAAAGCAGGAGATTAGGAACTGCAACTGTTTTCAATAAAATGGTCACCATGAGTTATCAGAGATGCTTGGAAATACCTCACCAGCAGGACCTAAGTGAGCTTTAAACAGCTTAACTGGACGAGCAGCCTCTGATCTACCCTTCTGAGATGCTTTCCGGTTTTATTCATAAGAAAACAAAAGGCTAAGAAAGACTAACATTCCCAGCAAGAGCAAAATAATTCAGCCACTTCAAACCCCTGCATCTTCTTAGCTGATCCTCACTTCTCAATTCCTGCTCTATTTCTCCCCAGGGACTGTTTGATTAAATATATGTGAATAAAAAGTATCCATTCCCTTTTGAACTATGTTAAATTAACAGTGACCTGAATCAGACCCCACAGTCTTGACAGCAATTACTTATCAATGAATCATTATCCACCTCTAAATACGATTCCTCTCTCCTTCCAAACTTCTTTGACTTTATGTGTATGAAAAAAAAAGCACATTTGCAAAAATAATTCAACAAAGTCAGTATCTTGCCAGGGGTGGGGGATGGACACAAGACAAAGAATAGAGAGAGGACTAGAAAACATTTTCTCACTTCCTTTCAAGATTTTCTTCACTTTTCCAAAAAAACAATCAGAAACAGAAAGTGAATTCAGATCCAAATGGAAACAAAACAAAACCAAAAGTCAACTTTTTTACTATGTCCACAGTTGCTATTTCAGCACTTTATTTCCTTCTTTCCTGGTCATGGCATGCCATGAGGAAGCGAGATCAAGCCATAAAATGTAACTTCGGGGTTCCTAATTGTCCTTCAGAGAAATGTTTTTCTAAGCTTCCTTTTTATTTGTACACAACCTTGAACAGCAAGAGTTGTTGTACTTATGCTGGGATAAAAAAAGAAAGCAAGCAAGAAAAAAACCCCAATCTTTTTAAGCCAGTGCCTACAACCAAGATGAAAAAAACCACCATTATTATACCTCTCCTACAATCAGATTTTAGATCTCAGGGCAGCCCAGCAGAAAGGCAGAAACATCTTTAGAGCAAGTGATTCAAGTGATTCCTCTTGGCTAGTGTCAGGGATTTGCTCAAGTGGAAATTAAAGGTCTTACTGCAGGATTTGAGAGGCATTGTGCTTAAAGCTCCCTCTTTACACACCGAAACAAGATCTATTTTTCAAGCCCTGAATGAACTTGACAGCTGAAGACATTTGTCCCATTGCCTACAGTAAAGGGACTGCAAATAACTACTCATCTTAAAGGAGTTTCTACAATCACATTTAGAACGTAAAGGGGCTACACTGCTCCAAACTGTGACATTTACTTTAAGGTTTCCAAGAGATGTCTAGATAAGCAATGCAGGCACCTGGACAGGCTGGAACACTCCCAGTTATGAGTCTCAGCTCACATTTTGCAGGGAGTTTCCACTGCTGAGCAATGTGAACTGTTTCTATGATCCCCACAAGAGCAGCAGGTAAATGGCAAAGAGCAGGAGCATTATTTAAAGTGCCACAACTAAGAGCTAACTTGAAAATACTGACAAGATCAAAACAATCTGGACAGAGAGTAGCACTGGCATCCTTCCATTTCAGGACACTACACCCAGAAAAGTGAAAGCCAAGGGCTAGAACCAGAGCCTAAAAAAACCCTGAATGAGGATCTCTGACACAGAGCTATGGATCCAATCCTGTTACCTGAACATGTTTCCATTGGTTAGGTTGGATGGTGGCCAACCCTGGTACCACAGCACTGAAATTGCAGAAGACCTTTAAAAACCTTGGCCCTTGCTTTCCCTGCATTGCAGGGGAGGAGGGAACTACAAAAAACCAAAGGATGAAAATGGGGAAAGGAACAGTCTTTGGTGAGGATCTGCAAAGTCACAGCTCAGGTCACACTCTAAGCCAGAGAAGGTACAATTGGTGGTCTTGCCTTTACTCAGTTACCTTTACTGACTCTTGAGCTCTCATCTGCTGAATAAGATTCAACACAGCCCAATTGCTCAACTCAGCACTTACCTGGAGTTCTTATGGGGAACATCAACAGCACTTTGAAGCTGTTTGCCATAGAGAGAAAAAATACCACCAAGACTGAGAGCTCCTGATCCAAGAACAAAAGACATTTGTGCTGTATCATATGATGAGAGGCAGAAAAACCCTTCCTTTCACACTCTTCCAAAATCACTTCATCCTGCTGACCTCAGAAAAGCATTCCTAACCTGTCTCTTGCCTCCTGGACATGGTCACAGACGTATATTGGGCCTTGCTGCATTTACTGGTGTGTAATGATAGTTTGGGCCATATATAAAAATGAAGATTAGCAAAGCTACAGAATACTGAAGGTTTGCAAACTGTCACCATTTGGGGTTCTGTCTAGGTTTCGAATTTATGAAAGCCTTTCTATTTGGAGTGGTTTGGTCATAAGGTTCTCTATTTTGGTCCATCCATAAATTCAAGATAGCCATCATCCAAAAAAAGAAAGCAAGTAAATAAATAAATAATTGCTATAACCAGAATTTAGCCATAATGAATTCCATCCCTTTTTACTGTAAAGGCAAAGTTATGCTTGCAGGCATAGTTTGGGCCTTGTTTTTAAATGCAGAGAATAGTAAAATAGATGCAACGTTTATGAATTATTAAAACCTGCACAAGGATTTCTTTTCCTCTTCCACAGCTTCTTGTTTAATCCTTGTTCATTGTTGCAGGCTCTGGGGATGAGTGACACTTAACACAGCTCTGTGGTGCCTCCTTACCCACTGAGTGCCTGACATGGGGAGAGAGGGAACCACACACACACACCCCCAGCAGATGCAGATTGCAAGTGCTCCACCTTATTTCAGTTCTCCAAACTCCCTGAACCAAGTCTCTTAAAAAGACAGAAACATTGCCATCTGGAAGAGTGTCCCAGCAGCAGCACATCATCTGTTACATCATTAAGAACCCTTTTTTCATCGTGGAAGTAATAGATATTAAGGATTAACAAAGTTTGTGATTTTTTATTTTTTTTTCAAGTAGTGTCTATATTTCATAGTGGCATTGGTGGTGAAGGATGTGTTTTGATGTAATTATACTATTTTTTCTTAAGAAAAAAGATAGTTTGGGGGCATATTTAGGAACAGAGCTTCAGAGGTATGCAACCTGGAAAGAGTTGAGCATCACATCACATACCAGTCCTCAGCACTCAAAGAGACCCCCCCAGAGCACAGCCTGGCACTGCTAGCCACTCCATTATTCCCTGGGTATTTACAGCATCAGCTGCAAGAGAAAACCTATTTCCTACTTTCACAGGGAACTAGAAGAACAAAAATCTAGGCACTAATTAATCACAGTCTCTCATATAGAGAATTTTGAAACAACGGTTAATTCACTACCAGCGACGTTATTATAACAATGATGGTCTGAGCACAAACGACAGATGAGTTTCCAGGTGGAACAACTGATAAAAGCAAAGGGAAAACAGGCAAGTTTGAGACATTCTGTTCAAAACTGGTTGTCCCCAGCAGCCACCACATGAGACACTAAGAAGGTATCTCCTTTCCTGATCAAGTCTGCCTTGCCCTGAACACAGAACAGAGGACAATAAGGAACCCACAACACAGCACTTCTAACAGCACCATAATTTTCCAGAAAGCAATTTAACAGCTTTAGGAGTTGGAGATTCATTCAGAATATTTGAGGCATTGAGGAGTTAAGAGCAACAACAAATAATTTACAGGAAGCTGGGCCACATTAGACGACTCATCTCCATTAGTACATCCCTGGTTAACGTGTCAGTGACGCAGTTTCCTTAAAAAGCTCCACGTCACCCATTTCACCAGTGCCCAGTGTACACACAGTGTACAGCCCCCAATCCTGGGGCACAAACTGTGCCCCAGAGTCTGATAAAGTCACTAGCAAACCACATATTAATGTATGCATGCTTTTAATCAGCCTGTAAGAAGAAGCTTGAACGTTTAAATTGAGAAACAAAGGTAAGAAGCATTTAAAACTAAAGATGACATGAGAGGAAATGCCTGGGAGCCACTGCAGCTTTTGTGCTCCCACAACCAAACCTGGTTATCACCAGTGGCAGAGGGCGTTTGTACCTTGTTTTCAACAACCAAACCAAGCATAAAAGTACAAAATACTAAATGGGAGGAGAGCGAACCACAGCTTTAGACAATGAGAATAAACCAGATTTTTCATTAAATCAAGGCAGATTTCCTCTAAGAAAGTGTGCTGTATGAGCTGTACCTGCACCTCAGGGTCACACTGAGTGAGGCTGAGGGGATGTGCGGGGTTTGCACTGAGGCCATTGAGTGTCACCTTTGCTACTTAAAGCAGAACACGAGAATCCTGGAGGAAGGCGCAGGAGCTGCAGCTCAAACCCTCCTGTGTCCTGCAGCATGGTGTCACAGCCTGCACTCATACATCAAAGAAGGACAATTGTGTATCGGGTTACAGAAGATTACGTCAAGCTGAAATATTTAAGGAGACATAAGCTTCCTTGACAGCTAATTTTTAGAAGTACTCAAAGCTATTAGTTCAATAAAAGAATAATACTCTAAAACCTATCCCTGCCCTGAACAACCCTAAGCTTAGTGCAGCTTCCCACGAGCTCCACCCCTGTGTAATCAAGCTACTGACAGTTTTTGCTCTATTTCTACATCATTTCTACAATTTCCCTTTTCTCTTTCTTATTTCTTCTCCCTAATCACCAACAAATCCATCTCTGAGCATAAACACACTTTATCGCCATGGCACTAAAATAAAACACATCCGCCTTGCAAATGAGAAATGGAAAAAAGCCTGCCATGGTTTTAATGAAATTGTCTGTCTGTGATGTTTTCATTGTATAAGCACAACTATTTAACTGTTCACAAGAGAGGTTTAACAGAGAACATCCTTGTACTACAAGATGGGCTTAATGTTTGAGATTACTGGGTATTCCCATGTAAACTTCTTTCCAGCCTCCTCAAAAGACATATTTCAGTGTTCTTTTAATTTAGTTAATTTTTTCCCCTGTTAAGAGCATTGTTTTTCTGAAAAAATATCCACCGCCATTCTTATGCAAGTTTAAACTGCTGCCAGAAAGCTTTTGTTTCCCCATGTTTACTAATAAGCTATCTCTTTAAATCTACTCTGCTATGCTCTACAAATTGTAAAGAGCATACAAATGAGACACAAAGCAGCTGCCAAATGCACAAGGAAAGCTTGGCCTGGCCAATAATAAGCAAAAACTATTTAATCCTCCTTAACGCTTTGCAATCTAGGCAAAAAATATTTATAGGAGCTGCATCAAACCCAAAATTTATCAGATCAAGTTTTGACAGTTAAAGAAGAGAGATGCAGAGGAGATCAATATTTTCCTTAGCTAACATAATCTATTTATGAGTTACAGGCGATTGTTGATCAAGATTTTTCAATCAAAATTTATCCATCACAACACAGACATTTGGGAGAACCAACTGTGTCTACAAAAACAACTTCTAGAGTAGCAACTTTATTACAAGTGAATGCAAAGCCTGAAGAGTCCTCCCACAATTCCCACTTGAAACAGAAAAGGCTAAAACAAAAAAATCCAAACCACTCTATTATGGTTTAAAGTAGATGTTGCTCTAGAAAAGCAAGGGGTTTAATTCTGAAATAAGGGTAGGTAAAGTTCCATCTTTCAAGTTTATCAACACAGACTGACCCGATCAGTTGCCTGAACTTCTGCTTTTGAAACAGAAAACAAAACATTTCCCATCTGACATTTCACTCCAATGTAGAAAGGCAAAGGAAAACCTCAAGTATTCTAAGTTTTCAGTCTAAATAAACTGTTTTCTGCTTCCCTCACGTTATATAGCCTGGAGAGCAAAGAGGAGTTATGAGTAAATCAAGTCAGTAACTGCAAAATGATCTCAAGTTTAAAAATGGACCGTAGGGTCACATACAGGCTCCTGCAGTGAAATACACCTTAGGGAGGGTAAGCTGGGAACATCACTGATTTTCACACTACAAACGTTTAACACACAAAAACAAACAGACAAACAAACACAACGACAACCCCCTGCTGCAAATTTTGTGTGACCATACCCTGGCCATCATCCTGTGCCCACTGCCAGCACAGAGCAGCCTGGTGACAGGTTCAGTCCTCAGCAGAGCTGAGGTGGCAGCTCATTCACTGCCTTTTTTCTCTTCTGCTGAAGAAGAATCACATATGAAAATGCACAGGCTGCTATGCTACCTTACAAAAAACTAAATCCAAGCCGTAAAGAAAACTAACATCATTCTACCTGTAAACACACAAGCAATTTCAGTCAGACATGCCAGACAATACTTGGAAAAGGATTCAGCACCAAAGGAGTGGGGTCTGCTGCCTGTCTCTCCTCCAGGCATCCTATATCACCTCTCACAAACACCAGACACAGCTCACAAACCCAGAGTGTTTCACCAGACAGAGCGTGTTATTTCCCCAGCCAGCTCCAAGTAAAGCGTTTGAGTTACAGACCAATTCTTTGCCACACTTTCTCTACTAAAACACAGCAAAAGCTTCCCAGGGCTATTCCTTTTAACTGGGAGGGAGAAAAATGAACAGCCCTGAAAGTAAATACACCAAACATTGACTCATGGTAGCACAATAGCAAAAAAAGGGTAAGAAAACAGCACAACAAGGTGGCATTTCTGGTGCCACCACAGATCCCCCTTTATCTGCATAAAATCATCTGTATGAGATGCTCTGTGTTGCTGGGCTACTTAGGCACCTACTAAGTCCAGGGTTTTTCTGGCTGGGTTTTGCAGGGCCCTATGAAATGTAATTGTTTTGAATCCTGCAGCAAGTGCAGAAGTTTCATGGAATTTCTATGAAAGAGAGGTATTTGTAATCGTCAGTGGAGCAACTTGAATAACTGGGAAGGAAACAATCCAAATGCAGCCCCACCTCCTGTTGGCAAGTAACTGTGGGCATTTCCCCCTGTTCCTCAGCTCTTATTTTACAGTTCACAGATGATTTGAAACAATCTTTTGCAGCTCACTTCAGGTGAGATCAGTTTTTGTTATGTGCTCCTTGTGTTACATGTGACACAGCTTCCATTCTCCTTGCTTTGGCAGGAACCTGGTCAGCAGGAGAATCACAGCCCTTATGTGATGAGCAGAAAATCCTCGTGTTTGTCCATGAATTGCCATTGCTGGCATGCAGAAGTGTGGCTTTGTATATATAAGAGCCACCTAAGGATCTGCAACAACAAAATTTTACTCTAATTTCTCCCAGAAGAGATACCATGGTACTAAAGTAAGTAGTTTGGGATGGTTCTATTCCTGGTGTGTGTGTCCAGCCTGAGGTTTCCCCACAAGTCCAGCTGTCAGACACCACCACACACCTGCTGTCCATCCAAACCCCATCCATCCTCAGTCACCCTCAAAGCATGAGAAATTAGATGCTAAAACTCACTTGTCAGTGCACTATTTGGTCTCTATTTGGTGTTTGTGGTTGGATTTCTCTTCACACAATAATTTTCATCCTAATTAAGACTTTGAGTGAACACCCAAC
>JAWWEW010000051.1:4014109-4108727 GCA_035583185.1 Anabacerthia variegaticeps | reverse complement strand
CTATTTGGTGTTTGTGGTTGGATTTCTCTTCACACAATAATTTTCATCCTAATTAAGACTTTGAGTGAACACCCAACACAAATAAAATTAATTTGTAAAGAGTAAATACAGAGGAACAAATCACAGTCCAAGTGCACAGTCTCTGAGAGCCTGTGAGACTGTCTGCAGAATCCTTCTTGCAGATCCTCTCAGCCAGCTCTAATCATTTATTTAAAAAGAGACTAACAGAATAGTCTGTCCTGGAGGATGAAAGCATCTGTTGGGCTCAGCGTGGATTCCTTTAGGAGGGGAGCGTAATTATCACATTCAGCATTACCCTAGCTCGGAACTACTCTTTCATTTTCTCTCTTTAAATACCAAGGGAAGTGTTTGTAAATAACTTGACTGCACAAAATGCAGCTCTCCCTGCTGAATTGTCACCGAGACAGGCCAAGTCAGCTGGACAAAGGACATGGTCCCAGCACAGGGTGCTGCTTACAGCTGCCCTGCCCTCGTGTCCCATTGACACTCTTAACACACCTCTGACTTCTGGTTTGCTTGGGATTTTGGGGGGTTTGATTTGGTGTTTTCTTGTGAGTTTTCTGGTTTTTTGGGTTGGTTGGGACTTCCTTGTTTGGTTGGTTTGGGGTTTGTCTTGTTTTTAAACTAAAGAACCCGCATCATAGCATAAAACAGGTGCAAATAGCATCCTCTAGCAGTAGTTTTGGGAACTCTAGGGGTCATGTTGATATCTGCAATCCAGGCAGAGGGCATGTGAAACCTGTCCCGATGCTTTGGTTACTCCTACACTGAGTCCAAGGAGTGGTCGACAAGTCAAGAAGCTGTAAACTTTGCATATGGATATGAAAAGGCTTTTGGAGTTCATGGAAAGCAAGAGCCTGACACATGCCCAATGCAACGCAGAAATTAAAACTAAAATGCAAAAGAAAGCAATGCCATCACTCTGTGCTAACAGAGAGCCTCTACCCTGCAAATAAATTACTCAGGAAAAGATTTACTGAACAAGCAACTCAACATAAGCTCCCAGCACAATGTTGTGACAGAAGGGGCTAGTGTTGGTTTTAGAGGTATAAACAAGAGGAGCAGTAAGCAGGATTGATGAAGTGATTATACTTTTATTTATGACATTGGTGAGACCAGTAAAAGGCATACAAGAGTCAGCTGCAGTGTTGCAACTTTTTTAAGAGTGTTGAGAAAATATAAAGACCTGAACAACTGAGGGGCAAATAACTGGGTCTATCTCAATGAGAGCTGCAAGAGCTCAATCTATTTAGCCTATCAACAAAGACTGAGAGGTAACTTGATTAGTGTATAAGTACCTCCATGGGAAGAAAACAAAGGGTATTAAACGGCTCATTAATCTATCAGAGAGAGGCATAACAAAAACTAATGGCTGGAAACTGAAGCCAGACTGATTTAAATTTAAAACCAGGCACAATTCTTTTTTCTTTTTTCCATTTTTTTTTTTTTTTTTTTAACATTGTGGGCTGTTCTTCAGCTTTGGATAAATTCAAATCAAGAAACGGGTGCTGTCTGAAATAATGTTTTAGGCAGAAGTTACACTGTAGTTAAGCACAAAAGTTATGGAATCAATGGTAACCAGGAAGAACTCAATGGCCTATGATACACAGTAAGTCAGAGGGACAATCTAGGGGTCCCCCTTGGCCTTAATTCCACGAATCTATGAACAAGCCATCTCTCTGCCCTCCTAACCAATCCAATCGTTCTGATTTTCCACCAAATTCAGTCTTTGCTGAAACCTCTCTGTTTTGTAACAGGAATGTACAAAAGATTGGAGTAAAATGTGAAGCCAAGATGAACAGTGTGCTGAGACATAACCCAAGAGCTAATTATTTTGCTTGCTATTTAAAACTGAGGTTTTCACTCCTGAGAAGTATTAGATTGATGACATTGATAAACTGAAGGGGGTGGAGGGTAAGAGTGGAGAAAATAGGAATTTAAAATGGTTCAAGCACACAAAGTACCTCATCCTGCAAGATGCCTGAAGGACTCTTCTGGAAATTACAGGGTGGTTCATCACTCACATTTGTTCTGCCCCAGCCTTACAATTCATATCAAGAAAAAGGGTTATTAGTAACCAGTTATGTATTTACCCAAGCAGAGTCATAGAACTTATTTTTGAGTTATTCAAAGCTTTTCATAAATGTAGTTGATACACTCGGAGAGGGGAAAAAAACATAGTGATAAACCCTAACTCAGTAAAACTTTCTAGATACATGACACAACAAAAACATGTCATTCATCTGAACTAAACTGAAATTTGCACAGCTGAATTTATTGCCAAAACAAAGCATTTTCAATATTTGAAATAACGCTTTCAGCACAAAAACCGTTTTGTGTTCAATCTTAAAATTCGGCCACCACACTGAAAATTCACTCACACCTCTGCCTGGTGCTGGGATTGTCTGCACAGAGGATGCAGTGCTGCAGACAGGATATCAAGTGGCACACAAGTCTGTTCAGAGGGAGACAAGAACAGCACAGAGTATTTGCACAGCCCATCAGATAATGCTCCTCGTGATCAGGGATCCCCAGCAGGGCTGAAGATGTGAGACCTCTCAGCTTTCCCAAGCCCCAACCCTGGTCCTGCCAGGCACTGTCAGCGCAGGAACGCCCCATCCATTGGCACCCAAGCAGAGCCAGTAGGTGCTTCCTGTCCCCATCCTTCCTTGCTGCTTCCTTCTGGAATTACAGCCTGTTTGCTTTCACAGAAGAGGGCTCAGTGCCCCCACCGTGCCAGGGGAGATGTCAGCTCTCCCTTCCCCAGACCCTTGTGAATGAAAGCAGCATGAATGGAGCCCGCTTGGCCTGCACGTGCGCTGTAGATATGCACGAACTCCAGGAAGCCAAGGCTTAATTTGATCTGAACCCCCCCCAGCCAATGCATTTTAAAGACAGAACCACAAAGCCAATCAATAGGGACCATTCAGATACTTGCTGTCAGCGGCTAAAAGAAAATGGATACCGAGAAAGCCATAACTATGATAAATTTAGGCGCTGCTTCTCTCTGACTAATGTAGGCACTAAAACACTCCATGAATATCCTGCTTTGAAACGTGTCATATTTCTGAGAGGCCAATCAATCTCGGGTTCTCTGTGGACCACATTAAAATACATTTGTCACTGTAAGTTTATGAAATATTGATGGTGTTTTTTAGGGGGGTGTTAGGAGGTGGAGAGGTGGATCAAAAAAAAAGAGGGGGGAGAGCTACTTTAATGAATTATCTTTAGGCTAGAAGGAAAAGAAGAAACAAATGTAGGTGCTTATTGTGGAAGAGGGTGAAAAACAGGAAACAGAATTGCTTACTGAAGGAAGATATTTGTTGGATTAATAAGAAAGATGGTGTAGATGAATATGTTACAAAGGCCTTTCAGTATTTCAAGCTCAATTTGAACTGGATTTATTATTTTATTAAACCTTTAATTTTCTAAATTTGGTAATTAATAAAAATAATATTAAAGCTCCCTTAATGACATTCACAGAAGGGAAATTAAAAGTGTGTCTGTGTTCCAGAGAGGAAAAGGGCTCCATGGCACCAGGCACTGCATCATATTTAGACCTGAAGGAGGGAAAGAGCCCATAGGTACAAGGAAGCCTCACCAGCTCTTCCAGGCAGGCACACACACACTCCAAGAGAAGAAATGGAATAGAACGGGGACATACAGAGATAAATCAGCTACTGGGGCATCTACACACACTCAATACCTGACATTGCTTGGTGTTTTTCACCAGAAACATTTCCATCTTAAAAAAAGTATGATCAGAATAACTTAAAGACCAGAAGTGGGAAAGAAGAAATTGGGAACCAAGGTGGAAATGGCCACAGAGTAATTAATTTTAGATTATAAGTGAAGCCTGTGGCAGATCTGAGCTGGGAGTGTTCAGCCAGTCCAGGGCTTTCCAGACAATACCACTCTAGCTTTCTGTAACCCACCTAAACACCTAATGACATCCCCAGCTTTCTACATGAGTAGCTCGACTGAAGTCAATAAAACTATTCACAAGTGTAAAGTTAAGCCTGAGCTTAAATACTGTGGTACTGTGATCTATGTTTGTAAGTCAAGTGAGGAACTACAGCTAGTTTGTGCAAATAATTTGAAATTGGGTCATTTCTCACCATTTCTGTCAATGCAAAAAGAAGTTTTTCAGATAAGAACAACAGCAGCATTCACCAAAGGAACAAAAAGTAAATCCTCACATGCATTTTTAACTTACAGATGCTAAACATTTTGGTAAAGACATTATGCCATGTTGGTAGGAAAAACACTCTTAGGCAATAAATAGCACATTTTGCTTTAGTGATGAATAGCAACAAAAATAAGTTGAGGCAGAAGCATAAAATTTTTCATTTTTCACAAATCCGGAAAAATACAAACTTTTCTGTTAGTTCTGGCCAGGGGCCCAAACATCTTTCTTTCAGCCTTTACAAGAACCTCACTCTTCTTACTGATATTATCCAAACAGATACACAGGTCTATCCTTTATTTCCTTTGCCATAGTTGAGGTACTTTGGCCATAACAATTTGACAGTTTAGGAAACTTGCGTTAAAAAGCAATTTTTCCCCCTCCACCTCAACAATTTCAGCCAAATTGAAGACTTCCATGTGCATGGAGGGCAGGGGGAAGGGAAGCATTTTGTTTCCCCATCAGTTTGATGCAAGCTTAAACATTACAGCATGTTCTAGTGGAGCAGAATAATTTGCTAAAGAGTCAGCTTAATATTAAATTACACCTCTTGCACTGCTAATTCTCCCCAAGAACTGTAGCTCAGGTGCCCAAATCCCCATTTTTCCCCCCAAGGCTGCAATCCTGGATTAAACTGCTTTTCCCACCACGCATTGCAGTTCTCTCTCTCTGCTATGCACAATATACTTGTGCCTCAGCATTACTAAAATGGTTTTCCCCGTTCTGAATTTTATCTCAAGCTGATTATTTCCCTCTGTGCACCTCTGGCACACATGGACCCTACTCATGGGCTGTGGCTCTATTAGGTCATGTGTTGAGCAGAAAGAAAATAAAAGAAGAGCAATTATTTGGGGCAGAACTTAGTTTTTACTTTTCACACTTGATACACCTGAAGTTTGGGCTCAAATCTGGTATAAGTGTGAGCCAGTGACTACCTGTGCAGGCACAAACCTCAGGGCTGTGCCAACACTGCTTGGATTCATGACAAACATCACCAGGAACCATATTTCAAACCTTAAAAAGGCTTTGACATGTATTTTCTACAATTTCCTACATTGTTCCCCTCTGTACCCCATCCAATCTGCTTGTGAATATCCCAAGAAATGGACACTCCATGGCTCCCTCTCAGAGATTCTCTGGTCACCTAGACAGGTCAGTGCCAGCAGCTTTTCCCTGTTGTTCAGACTAGGTTTCCCCTTGGATTTAAATCTATTTTTTGTGCTGTCTCCCTTTTGCTATCACCCCGAATGAAATCCTGCACCCAAGCCATCCCAAACCAGTAAGGGCCAGAAGAGAAACCTAATAAATTGTGCAATAGTACTTGACATCTTCTGCACTGAGATGAAGCCAGACCCCCATCCCTCCAAGCAATACAAGGAAGGGCTGGGTGATCCTGACTTCAATTTCAAATCTCTGTATCTCTTCAAAATGTGGCAACTGGATACTTTTATATGGTCCCATTTAGACAAGAATCAGATAATACAGTCTAATGACCCCTTTGAGCCTTAAAGTGAGTGATGCCTTGGGTATGTTTTTAAATAAAATGCAAAATCCATGGAAAAAAACCCAATTCCTGACCTCTAAACCCTCGTGCTTCCTTGGCTGCATCACTCCAGATCTGCCACAATAGCTCAAGGCAACACGGAGTTTTTCCCCATTTATTGGAGAACTGTGCTTATGACAAAATACATATGAAAATAAGTTGTAAAGCTGATTACCAGATTCATTAAGCACCAGGATTCATGTCATCTTTGATAATAGTTTATACTCAGCATTTTCATATGCCATCTATTTACATTTCCAAGCATTCTATAAATATCTGCTAAAAGTATACTGAGGGCTGGCAGGGCAGCTTTCCCCACAGGTCTCTTGACCCTTTTGGCTCTTCCCAAAGGACAGCCTGACATCCTGAGCAACACACAAGACATTTTTATACCATGCGTCATCAGTTTACATTGGTTCTGGCTTTTACTTGACCATATTCTGGATTTCAGCTTGTAATTGTGGCAGTAACTTTTGTGTGTTGCTCAATAAATGGTGCAAATGAGTCTGTCCATGCTGCCTTTCATCAGTCCCACTGACGCTGTTCCTACACGAGGACTGGTGAACTCCACTTCTGGAAAGATGTAAAAGGATTGCCAGGTAGCCAGAAACAGACCAACCACTCCAGTATTAGATCGAGCATCCAAAGCTGAGACTCTGGCCTTAGTTAGGCTTGCCTTGATCACGTTATTTCTGAAATAAGGTTGGAAGTGACCATCTACTGCACAGCATCAATTCAGCAGTTCCCTGGAAGGTTCTGGGGGCAGATAATTTGAGCAAAGCACATTCTGAAAGCTGTTCAGTATTTGTTATTTCTTGGGAATTTTTACTCTGTCTGGGCGAGATATTCATACAGACCACTTAAGATGTGAGATAAGCCATACAATTAGCCTAGCACGGAAAAAAGAACATGGAAGAAAATTGGGGAAGTCTCAACAAATTAGTGAGTATTTAAATATTGAATAAAATTCTTCCTTTGTTCAGGAAGTGCCTGTCTGATGGAAACTCTCCTGTTCAAAATTGGTGTCATCTTGAGTGCCAGAAAGGGAAGAAAAAGCCATTTATAAAACAATTAGAAATAAGGTTCCAGCCTTGGGGGTCTTCCTCAGGGCATGGTGAAACTAGGACACAGCAAAACTAAACAACATCCTGTTCTTCTTTAGCCTAAGGAAGGCCCCATGGCCAAAATGCCTTCTCTAATCTAATTTTGTACTTTTGACAAACAGGTTGACCCCTTCCCTGCTAATTACTGCTCTGCAACTTGTGACTTTGCACCAAGTTTGTCCCTTCATTTTTAGAGGTCACACACAACGTAAAGCATTTATCCAAGACATCTTCAAATCCCCCACCTTCATTTATGTCTGGAATGATCAATTTTCAAATGTTCACTTTGGGAGGGGAGGGAAGCTTTATAACTAATTCTCCACTGCCTTTCACTGCTGAGACATCAACTCTCCTGGGCAGGAGGATGAAATGCTACTGTTCCAAACTGGTAGGAGTTTGCATAACTGGATAAGACCAGCCAAGGTGCAAAGCAATGGAGAATAGGACCCAGCAATTTGAGGATGTCATCTGTAAAAAGAAAGGATGGTTTCTGTCACACAAGTTTATTGCAGCCCAGAAATGTCTACAGTAACTGTGGGCATATAATATGATGTGCAAGGCTTTTATGAATGAGACCCTTGTGGCTTCTTGTCAGAACTGAATCTGAAGTGATGACAGGACATTTGTAAGAAGTCTTTCCTGGGATGCTGAAGGACTTCCATAAGAGATCATCTTGAAGATTGGGCTCTTGAGGCCTTCAGTCAAGAGAAGTCCTTCCAAAAAAATGCTGAAGGTTTTTGGTAAGGAGCAACACAGAAAGACACCCTCAGAAATACTGAGGGGCCTGAAGTGCTGAGTTGGAACTGCTGGTGTATCAGTGAGTTGCAGGACTGAGCCACACAGGGTGGGTGACAGGACAGTCTGCAGGCTGAGCTGGGGTAAAAGGAGGCAGCCCACACCTTCCTACAGTTGCTACTAACGATATCACTGTCAGAAATATGATAATAATTTGGCTGCCGAGGGATTAGTCTGACTCACCAACTACACAAACAGTTGGTGTAATTTCTATCCATTTGCAAGTTTTCAAAAGATTATAAGAAATAAATTGAGAAGGCTGCAGAGGGTCCCTTCTCCCACTTAGGCACTGCTGAGCACGGCTAAGTGTGCAAGGTGAGCTTTACATCTGCCCAGCTGCTGTTCATACATATAGACCAAGAGCCTGACACAGCAAACCCCTCTAAATCATCTACACAGCAACCTTCTCCTAATCACTTTTCTCCTAATCACTTAGACCCAGCCTAGGGAAGCAGCTTCTGTGGTTTGAGAGGTCCCAGTGCTGAAATCCTACTGTTCACACAGTCTGGGAAGTAACTGATGAGTATATTACTAATGCCTTAGCTTAGACAAAGGGTTTGATAATCTTCTGTAGTTTGGAGTTTTTAAACAATGGTTAAGAAGACAGTCCATTATAAGTTCCAGTGCTGCAATTTGTGGTGGTGCACACTGCATAAAGCTGGCAAACATCTGTAACCTGTCCAGAGCAGAACTCTGCTACCAACCTAGGACACAAAAAGAGCATGTGTTCCATTTTACCAGATATATGGTGAGAAGTAAAAACACTGCCAAGCCAAAACCATAAAAGCATGAAAAAGCATGGAGAGTGTTCTCTTTGCCCTTGATCTGTGTTGGAACAGATCACCTGGCAATAGAACCTTCTCCAGAACAGGAAATTTATTCTGCAAAGGCTTCAGCATGAGCTTCTTGAACTCAGATGAGACAGCCCCCAAATCCCTGCTCCCAGTAACTGCTACTCATCTCTCAGCCTGGCATCTCCCAAATGCAGTTGAGGCTTTTTTGCTCACCTCTCTGCACCCTCATGATACTCTGACTACTCACCATTTGACTCTGTGCTCACTGCCAGCATGACAGCATCCCTGTTCCCAAATTTGTCTATATCTGAACTTTTTGGAAGCTGTACAGCACCCCATTTTCTTGAAAATAAGTTTATTTTAAAAACAATCCAAGGACGACCCTGTCTGAAAGGCTCTGTTTTAAAACCCAGCAAAAATAAAAGTTGCCCCTGGTTCCACTGATGAAACCAGTGCGAGCCTGCAGAGATATATTACCTGTCTATAAAATGAATGTAACATTTGCCACTATCACAGGGAGGTCTGATGAAAAGCTCATTAGTGTTCCTGGAGCAATAAGAGTTTGGGTGAGAGACTACAATGAGAAAACAGAGACATCTCAGGTGAATACAAGTATGTTGTGCCTCAGAGCAGTTGGAGCAGAGCAACACCCACAAGGGATTCAGACTTGAGCAGTGAGGGGGAAAAGGCAATGAGAGAATGTGTCTTAAAGGAAAAAAAATCCTAACAGAAAGCAAGTTGGCTGCTGTTAAAGGAAACAAAAGTCCCTTCACCGTTCCAGTAATGCGTGCTTTGATATTAACCCTGGGATTGTCACCCTGGGGTTGTCATTTTATTGCTTTCCAAAATGTTCACAGAATTAACACACTCTTTCACCATGACTCTTGAAAAAACTCTGGGATGTGAGGCAGCAACACTTTGTCCAAGGTCCTGAAGGAAGACACGGCGAGGCAGGCGTCAAATCTGCTCTGATTCAAACCCACCCACTTGGCACAGCTGCCCCCAGCATCCTTGGCCACATGCTGGGCAGAGCTGCATGGCAGTGCTCCCTCCTATGTGCCCTCCTGGCAGAGTGGTGGTACCATGGAATCTCCACTGCCATGTGCCTGGTTTCATTTTCAATACAAGGTGCATTCTCTCTAATTGGATCCTTGTGCATGAAAAGTTTATTAAGTCAGACAGCGATGCTGCAGAGAAGCGCTGGTACAAATTGCCCTTGGGCTGATCCTGCCCAGCCTGCCATTAGGTGCTGTTACACTTAATTGTTGGTGAAGACAACTTAGTGCTTGATCACATTCCTTTCCCCTTAAACCTTTTCTTTGACACAGGTTCTTTGTTAGAGGCACATCCTTCAAATATACTTGCAGGGACAGAAGTACCTTAAAATCAGCAGTAGCTTTACAGGCAGAGAAATTACCAATGCCTATAAAAGGTGTGCAACTGCGATGTTAAAGCCAGGAGAACACAAATATTCATTAATATAGAAAATATATTTCATCATTTTTTAAACCTTTCACCTTTAGGAAGACCTCTTCTCCTCGCACAAGCACTCAGACTAAAAACTGACTTACTAGTGCCACGTTTAACAATGAAAATACTCTTTGAAATTGTGAATTGGTCTGGGACTTTCAGTGGACGCTGAAAAAGCTCTAATTACACAAACAATAACTTAAAAGAAGGATATGCTGGCCAAAAAGACTTCAAAAAAGTATTAAAAAAGTTTAAAAAAAATGAGGAGGCTAATGGAATAAACAGAACATCAACAGACAATAGCTAAGCAACTATTAAGAAGAAAGAGTACCAAAACTCCTTATGCAGGCACTCATTAATTTCGAAATGCAAACAGTAAAACTACATGGAGACACTGAAAAGGCAGGAGTGTTTCACAGATCCTTGCTGAAACAGAAGACACTGATGTGTATATAAACATTCCCTTTATGCCACAGCTACACATCAGAGAGTTTAACACAGAGTTGTGGCTCTACTTGGTTTGATCAGATGACTTATCATCAAGCAACTAAGTTGTCTGCATTATCTTTGGCTGCCTGCCAAAGCTAAAAAAAAAATTTAAAAATAAATAAAATCAACAGAGACCAAAGAGTTTTATAGGAACCATAGACTGTTAACTTTTTAATACATCATGGCAAACAACCCTGTAAATGCCAAAAGTTGCAGGATTGCCAACATGATTTCCATTTGAAAAGACTTAAGGATGACTGCAGAGCACTGTGGACCAGCTAGCTTAGCCTTAATAACTGACAAAATAATAGAAGATTTATTCATGAACTATCAATAAAGAATTGCCAACTAGAACTACAATTGTGATGTTTCATGGAAAATTGGTTTAAACAAACCACACTTTTCTTTTGGCCAGGTTACAAGACTGATTGATAGAGGCAGCTGTGATAATAAAGTGGACTTGGATTTCTCCAAGACTTCTGACTCAGCTGTACCTAAATTCTTACTTCAAGCCCCATATTCTAGGCACTAAATGGATTAAATAAGGGTTCACTGACTGACCTCAAGCTGTAGCTGTTAATGGAGAGCTACCAGGGAGGACCAAGAACCGGTCTCAGTCCAACCCTGTTCAGAATTCTTTAAAAGATCAAAGTAGCAATGAAACTCATGGTCAGTGGGGTTAACAGATAAAGACTGGAGCTGTGAAAAGTTCTGTTTCTTTGTAGGCTGATATCAGTAGTGACAAGATGGTTATTTTTAAAAAAAAAAAAAAGTATGAGTAATTCAGAGCAAAACACTTCTCAATAGCATTATTCCTCATACAGCCTCACCTCCCATGCAGCCATTCAGCTGCACCCAAATATTCCTGCCATTAAATTTTATGTTTCTTGGTTCTGGGCTGTGAATCTCCCTTCAGTCAGGGCAGAACTGTTGGCACCTTACTGGACTGCCTGGCACATTCCAGCAATGCTCCCAGAAGACACAGCAAAATGAGTCCACACCTGAGAGGAGAATCCCAGCAGACCATCCTAAGCTAGGAATTCTCCTGCTTTTGAGAGTTAATGCCTATTGAATGTATACCCCTGCAATCCTGTGTCCCCTCTCACAGTCCTTGAATGGTATTCTTAATTAGCAAGACAGAAGTAATGTAAAATACCATTTAATGACAGACCCTGAAATTTTAACATTTAATTCAAATCCACATCTCCAGTTCAATGAAGCTTCTGTGAGGCTGAAAGCAGCATCCTCAGTAACAGACATAAAGCTGGATGTAAACAAGTGACTAACAACTGAAAAATGGGTAATTACATTCTGCTCCAAGTTCCCATTTGAGCTTTTTGCACAGCATTTTTCCTGTGCAGCCCAAGCAGGCTGAGTGTCCCGAGTCTCCACAGGAGGCAGGTTCCAGTCTGGTTGGTGTGTCCTGCCAAGCCCTTCATTTAAACATTCTCTGATGCACTGCAGACAGGAATTAAATACAGCTGCTCTTCTGGTGAGTCCTAGACTCATAAATGAGTGTTTAAACGGTCTAATGGAGGACCATATTTAAGCCATAGCAGGTTAGGTGTCCCCATGGCTTCATGGAGCAGCACAGACACCAGCCCCTGGCAACACGACAGCTCAGGGAGGAGTGTGCTGACTCTGCTTTTAGACTGCTCCTCCTCCTCCAAAGTGGTCTGAGATACTATTGTAAACTGTAACCTACATGTAAAAGATCAACCTTTTTAATCCCAATTTATGGAGCACAAGAATCTACTTTCCTTGGCCTATAAAAAAAATTAGCATTGATATTATTCCACTGAAACTTTTTGTGATAATTTCAGAATATAACCTAGGATTTCCAAATTTCTCACTTCAGTATTTCCCTCTAGAAAGGAAGAATAATTTCTTTCCTTTTACACAAATCTCATTACTGCTGTTGTTACAACTCTTGAAGGACATAAAATTGCCTGGTGTCAGTGCTGTTCTAGACATCACTGACCAAACTTCTCAGGATTTTATTGCAAATAAGAAACACTATTGCTCTGCCAGCTCCTCCTGCAATGTTCAATCACAACAATTCGCATAGTGTTGTATTCCCACAGGAGAACAAATCCATGGTATGGACTCTGACAGGGACCACAGTCTAAAGTTCCCAGTGTGCCCACTCTCACCCCAGGGCTCTCACTGGGAGCTGCCCTTACCCCAGGGGAGTTCTCTCTCCTTGCCTGGTTTGTATCACAGGGCTTGGACCAGCCACCCTGCCACCTTCCTCTTCCCCAGAGTGAAGTCCTTCCAGGTATCAGCCTGTCCTTTAGTCAAAATTAGAAATACCCTTGAGGGGCACTGGAAGGAAGCCACAGGATACTGGGACAACCACGTGTGCTGTACCTGGGTGGGAATGCTCTGCTCTGGAAGGAGCTTCCAGGTCAGGCTGAGCTGCTGCCAGAGGCAGGGGGGAGTTTTAGTAGCAGTGCCTTACAGATGCAGGTCTGAAGGTGATATCTATCAATTAAAACCAACACTAAGATTTCAGACTTGCATGTGCTGCTTTACCTTGGACAGAGCACTGATAAATAAAAAGCAGGTAAGTTCACCTCTTTGCTGCACGTGGAAAGCATTTATACTTGATATTGAGCAATTATTAGAAGTAGCTATAATCTGCTGAGGGCCCTCTCTGGCAGCATCCTGCCTTTCCTCCTAATACCTGTGTGCTGACAGCTTTTATAGTGACCCTAAACTCTGTAGATAAGGCTAACAACTGCTGGAACACAATGCCCCATCCTTTTTTAGCAAGCTATTTCGTTTGCTAACATATTGCAAGGAGTTCCACCAGCAATTTCATTACACAGTTTCTTGGATTACAGGAAGGGTTATTTGGTCGGGGTTTGTGTTTGGGATTTTTTTTTAGTGCAAAGGCAAAACTGCAGAAGAGCCAGTTTGCAGTTCCACAGCTCCTTGTGCAAAGCTTTCCATGGCACCACCTTAGTCAAACACAGCCCATTTTCCAAAACATGATCACCTTCGGGTTTCCTGGTGCCTCCACTCCTAAGAAGGAGAGGGCAGGTAGGTCAGATGTCTTCAAGGAGAAGGAACTGCTGAAACCGTCACTAAGGTCCCCATAAATATTCCCCATGGACCTCATTACACATTTGAGCAAACATTACCTTCACTCACACAGCTAAATTTCCTGTTTGCTTGGCTGATCAATTCCTCATCAAATTTTAATGTGGGGTTCAGGCCGTCTGTGGTGTTTTAATTAGCCCTAAGATTGCACAGCGTTGGAGGCAAAGCTACGAACCAGGGAAGTCGCCTCCGCCTGGATAGGAAGGTGGAAGGGGGTTGGGGAAGAGCTGAAAATGAAGAGGCCAAGAACTAATTAGCTCTTGTTACTAGGTTAAGCCTGCTCTCTAGTGGCCACATCACACAGCAAATGCAGCATGCAAAAAGCCTATGGAAAACAGCATCTTAAACCTTGACTGAATTCCTCTCCATCAAATAGGAGGAAAAAATATGCACTACATATCATACTTGCCCCTGCTGCTGCAACTTCCAGCATTTCTCTCCCTGTAAGGAGTCTTGTTTTCTACCCCCAACTCCACAATTGTGGATATTTTTATTGGTGCTCTGAGTTGTGGCATGAGAGAAGAGCACAATGAACTGCAGCTTTTAAAAACTAAACACACTTTACTCCAATCCGCACAAACAGTCCTGAATGACGGAGAAACACAATCTATTCACCTCCCTGTCCAGAGTCATGAACCACAAATGGCCACCAATGGTCCAAGGCACTGGCCAGGAGTATTTTGTCCTGCAGTCAAGTCTGAGAAATTCTCTGTATTTTGCTCTCATTACATGTAAAGATTACGTTTAACCAAGTTTAACCTGCATCCTTCTCTTGGGCAATGAAGACACTCGCATCATTTTGAAATGCAATACAAGCAGGATAAAGAGACCAAATATTAAACACTATTACTCCCACTCTCTTAAAGTGAGCAAGTTACATCAAAGCAACATGAAATGTAAGTCTTATATCAGTGGCCTTTCTATCAAGCAGCACTGCTGTGTTTCACAAGCTCCTGAGAAAAACCTTTACCTCTTTCCCAAAGAACCACATGTACATTGCACCAGGGGTGTGCAAGAGCAGAGCAGTTTTCCCCAGAGGACAATTATTTGTTCTGTGGACAGATGCTACTGCATGGCACTGACCTGCTTCATCCCAAACCCAGGCACTGCCACTCTCAAATTTGGGTAGCTTGACACAAACAAAATTATCTAGACAAACTCCACCAAAATCCACCTGATTTTTATCTGGACTGGAAAAGTTCAAGTTGTAGGAAAACCTGTACAGATTTATTGTGGAGAGAGGAAAAGGGAAATAAAAAAACAAGGGGCTGAAAAGGAGTGAAAATGAAACAAATTCCTTATTTCCTTGCAGAAATTCCTTATTTCCTTCCTTTCCTTGGGTATGGTTATTTAAATATTAGCCTGCGCACTGCAAAGGCACTGGGTGTATTTAAAACAGCTGCTTATTTCACACAAACAGCAAACTAACCCCTGCTCTGACTTACTTGGAATCACAAGTTTTTGAGACCTTAGGAATAATATCAACGTCTGCAAATACACCTATTTGCCACAAACAGAGGGAGCAGCAAATAAAGCTGCTGGTGCTGCAAGAAATAGCCAGTCAGTATCACTCATAGAACAGATACCAGAGTGTATGTTTTCAGGCTCAAACTATGGAGTTTGCTTGCATATATCCATTAATAAAAAGGCAAGATGTTCAGCTTCAGTCTGACAGGCAGAAGATTTGCACTAATACATGGAAAAGAGCAGAATAAATACTTAACCTGAGTCTAACCTCCCTGCTTGAAACCTGGATGCACTTAATTTAGCAAGTACAAATTAATTAGTATTATTAAAATAGCACTTAGCACCAAGAACAGGCAGGCTGACACTATTTAAAAAACACATTAGCTGGTCATCATAATCATCACATCTCACAAGGTCTGGCCCAGCTAAAACTCTTTTTGCCTACACCAGGAAATACATGTTTAAAGTTTGAAAAAAAAAAATCACCCCTTTTTTTTAACACATAGTGCTGGGATCTAAGCATAAGTAGATTTTGACCCCATATTTTAGAATAAAACCTCCTCAATTTGGAAAAAAAAAAGCAGAATCAAGTGAAATCAGAAAGGACAAATATCACTTGATATATAGTTAGAAAAAGATTGAGGAAGAAACATTCTTTCACAGAATTAATTTACAAAACAAATAGCTATTTTAGAAGCAAGTACAACAGGAAGGGCTTTCTGACCAGTTTCTAGTTCTTTGCAATATTCCTGCTGCCTTTATTGTTCCAGGTCATGTCAAGCAGTAGCAGCACCTTCGCCTTGTTTCTCTTCCAGCTTTCACAGATAAACACTCATCTGTATTTATTTGGATTTTCCTTGCAAATAAGAGGCAGCTATCCCCAGGCTTTAGTCACTTTGTTTAAAAACAAAAAACCCCAAAAGAACCCACATGCAATAAGTCAAAACAACTGCATCAGCTCCCACACTCACAAGTAACCAAGGAAGGTGAGTGCCAGCAAGTCCACCAAAAAACCTTTATCCTCACATTGGGTCTTTCATCTCAAAGATTCTACAAGCCAGACCACATCTCAGAAACTTCCCACACGGCACGTTGGGGGCAAAGGCATTCCTGCCCCACAACCCTCAAAGAGCTGGATTTGGCCCTTTTTTTAACTGTTTTGTTCATGCCCCAAATGCCACCACAGCTGCTGTACATCAGCACTCGGTAGCAGTTTAAGGCAATGATGTTCACAGACTCTCACCAACCCCAGAAAGGCAGGTTTGGGGATTTTTAGTCTGTGGATAAGGAGCAATACCCCATTTCTTGCAAATAATCCTATGGGATGCTAATGGATTTGGTCCCGTGCCTTTTACCTGATGTGCCACAGATGTCAGAGTTTTTAATAGTGATAAATGCAGCACAGCCAGCATTAGCTGCCACCGTGCTCTGCCTCTGCAAACACTCAGCACTGAGCCATAACTCCTTCCTCCAGCTCAGAGCTCGTGCCGACAGAACAGCCAAGGTTAGGTGTGGCCCCACAAACCCAGAGCCACCACCAGGCTAAAGCAGGTGCCATTTACAGCAGGCAGCTCTCCTTTCCAAAGGGTTTCCACTGCCAAGAGTTCCCCCCAAATCAATGTTACCAATCCCACTTGTAATTGTACAAACTTCAAAGGGTTAAGACAGCAAGCGCATTTATTGACCCGTGCTTCTTGGTGGGTTCAGTAAAGCATGACTGATTAGAGCCCGGTTCTAAAGAGCCCAGCTTTGTGAGGCTGGAATAAATGGGAGTCTGTCAATAGCTCAGATCCAGGCATATTGACATAGTTTACAGCCTCAATAGGCAATTAACACTTTACAGTGGATATTACCCAGTGGCCTCCCCATGTTTTACTGCACATTTTCTGCCGTCAGCTGCAATATTGAAGGTTTGGAATAAAAACGATATTGGACAGACAGCACCTTTGTTCAGCTGCACAGAAATTTTTTTTAACATCTGGGAGAGATCACAGTTTCATTCCTCTTTATTCACGTTCGCACACCCCTTGTCTCACTTTCTCTGTTGTTTACAGTTCCTAGCCTGTGTTGGTGAACCCAAGAAACTCTCTTAACTAAGTAATTAAATCTGTTACATGCCAAAACTCTCTAGGGAAACCCCAAAAGAGTGACAGTCCCAGCCTTTTCTGCTGCCATGGGAGAGGCTGAGCAAGTTCACAAACAAATTCCTTCTTGGCAGACAAATCATACAGACAAATAAGTGAAATTCATCCAGGACCATTTAAAGCAGAAATAGCTTTAGAAAGAGTTCACAATCACCTCTTGTAGCCAGGTCCAAGTCTGTATCCCACTTTGACCAAGACAGGGCTGCAATACAGCTCCTCCTAACTGCACACTCACAGAAAAAGGGAGAAAAAATTCCATAGAAATATGTATTCATACTTGGTTTCCAAGCTATTTAACCCTGATGAAATACACTGGCTTAGCATTTTGACACCACTATCACAGTTGTTTTGCACCAGCAGCATCACAGAACTGTTTGAGTCAGTAAAGAGCTCCAAGAGCATCGAGTCCAACCATTCCCCAGCACAGCCAAGCCCACCACTAAACCACGTCCCCGAGCACCACATCCACACAGCTTTTAAATCCCTCCAGAGATGGTGACTCCACCACTACCCTGGGCAGCCTGTTCCAAATCCCAGGCACCCTTTAGGTGAAGAAATTATTCCTAATATCCAGTGTAAAACTCCTCTGGTGCAACTTGAGGCTGTCACCTGGCAGAAGAGGTTGACCCCCACCTGGTTACAACCTCCTTTCAGGGAGTTGTAGGCAGAAGAAGGTCCCCCTAAGCCTCCTTTTCTCCAGACTGGGCCCTCCAGCTGCCTCAGACACTCATCAGACTTGTGCTCCAGACCCTTCTCTGGGCACAATCCAACCTCTCAACGTCTTTCTCATCATGAGGGGCCCAAAACTGAACAGAGGATTTGAGGTGCCTCCCCAGTGCCCAGCACAGGGGGACAGTCCCTGTCCTGGCCACACTATTGTTGATACAAAGTCCTGAAAAGCAATCAGGAATCCCAGGCCAACCCGGCACCAAGACTCACCCCAGCAGGGTCCACCACAGGCTGGGCAAAGCAGCACGACCCCAGCAGTTTGCAACATTCTCCGTGCCCAAACCTAAAGAACTCTTTCTCTTTGTAAGGAATGAAGCAGATGTTACTCACCCCAGAAGAAAATGTTGGAGAGAAGACCCCGACAGCCCTCGCAGCCCCCTCAGAGCCAGGAGTGAGAGTGAGGGAGGAAAGGGGCGCTTTATAAACCAGCTCCAGCTGTGGCTCGTTCTGAGGGACAGGTGAGGGGGTCCCACACCTGAGCCCAATGAGGGATCAGCACGAGGGGACCACAAAGGGGTGGGTGGATGGGGGTGCTTTGGAACAGCCAACACCAGCTGCCCCTCGTTGGGCTGCCCAGCCACCCCAGGGGGATGGAGCTGTGGGGCTGTCCCACCTGAACTCTCTTGGGTTGAAACATGAGCCCTTCGGGCTCCCTCGTGCTGGCAGAGCCTCACCTGCTCCACGCTGGGCTGGCAGCATTCTGGAAGGGCTCGCAGGTGGAGACAGCATGGAGGGGCTTGTTCTTTCAGGCTACACAAAGTTACAGGCTCTGAATGAAAGAGAGAATGCCTCCTCATTGATTCACACAAAGGCTCAAGTGAAATTACACAAAGATGTAACACAAGCCATAAAATTCCCACAGGCACCATTTTCAGCAAGAAAAGGAAATCATTTTCTCTATCTCTGTCTTGCAGAGGATTCTCTCTCTTGCCTCGTTCTTTCAAAGGAGGAAAACTCCGTAGATCACAGTTTAACATGGCTGTGAGGGGTGATAGGGAATTGGTCTTCATTCATCCCATGTCCAGTAGCAAAAGACACCAGTGGAATTTTCCAAGAAACAAACCTAATCCCCAGTGGCCAATATTTTATTTACCTGAAAATTATAGAAGATTAGTACACTATTTTAAAATGAGTCATATATTTTGCTCCTCACTTTTCTGGATAGTGAAGTATTACCTTAATTATAACATGTTTCAGATGGGCTGAATTTATCAAATAATTGATATTGTTACAGTGTATTTACATGTATCTGATAGACTGGCAAATGGATTTGCCATCAGCAGCTTTTTTGCCTTTAGCAATTACTTTTAGACTAGAGAATTTAGAATTATGACTTGTTTAATGGAAACCTCAGACAAGAATAACTAAAGACAAAGTCACCAGGTTTAAGAGGAGGAGCAATACGATTTTGAAGGATGCCTGAAGTGCCATGGAGCCCTTAGTTTTGGATCAAAGCACCCACCAGTGACATTTAAACACAGCGTTGCCCAGCTAAGGCCGGACAAGCTGAGTCCTGAGCCAGGGGTAAGGCCAGCACTGAGCTACACCATCAGTGATGTGTTTGCTAATCACAAACCCCCGTTTCATGAAAGAAAATAGATAAAAGAATGAAGAACAGGCTTCAGACATGACCACTGGATATCTGTAATTGCTGGCTGTCCCCTTAGAATTTCTCTTGAGGAAATAGAAATACTACAGTAGCTTTCTTCCCTCTCACATTGTATACGGAATGGAGTAGCTTAGAGACATAGTCTGAGAAATACATATTAACACAGCATTCTCCATGCTGAGAGAAGTCAGTGGGAACTGTTCCCTCCAGAAAAAAAAAAGTCACCCTTCCAAAGAAGGAAAATATAAATGAGATAAAATACATAAATAGATAAATAAGCAGAGTCCCAAAGATGAAACCAGCCATTTCTGTCTGGCATTTCTAAGAGTTCAATAGAAAGAGCATTCCTGGCCGACTGCTGGGAGAGATCTAGCTGAGAGCTTGCTCAAGGAAACAAAGCACAACCTGTTCCTGAGCTGTTACTTGACGGAAACCTCTTCAAAGTCCTTGTCTTTAATGACTTTCAAAAGTGAAATACATATAGAGGAACAATGTGAGCCATATGCAAATAACACTCCTTTTTCCAATCAGGCACCATCCTGGAAGTCTCCTGGACTTGAAATTGCAGAAGCATCAAGAGGCAAAGGGCTTGTCAGGAAATAAGACACTGTTTAGCCTAAGTGTGGACAGGCAGCTCTGACCTTGAAGAATCACGGTAGTTATTACATCTACTAAAGGGAAAAGGAAAAAAAATCCAAACATCAACAGAACCCCCAAAGTTGTTGTGTGTTTGCACTGATGTTATTTCTTCTGTGGTCCCTCTTTCTGGAAGCAGGTGATGTCCCCATCCTGTTTTGCAGAGACAGCCAGCCCAGTCTGGCAGCCGGAGCCGTGGCCCTCATGTGGTATTCTGCCAGGCAAGTACATCTGGCAGCTCTTCTGATCTGAAGGCCTGTGGTTTCCTTTGTGATGTGGCAAAGCACATGTCCCCCAGTACATCTGTATAATTAATGTGAGGGGAAAATATGAGCAACAACAACAACAACAAAAAAAAGGAGCCCTCAAAGAACAGAAGCTGTTCAGGGTCAGCAGAAGGTCTGATAGAAAACCATGCAAAAAATCACGGGGTGGGTTTGCCTCCATACATTGGGGTATTTAGGAGATGAAGAAAGCTCTGATTGCACCCTGTGCCACTGAAAAAAATTCTCCATTTCTTGAAACATCTCTTTTAGCAGTTTCTCAGACTTTGCAAGTCCTGCAGGGCAGGGACATTACTATATTTACATATAAGGTCTTAACTGGACCCAATAGCAATTTTGAAACAAGAATAAAAAAAATCATCTGCCTATTGCAACCAACAGGAATTACCATGTCCACAAAGCTTTTCTAACGCTATTTCTTGTGTTTTGCCATACTGGGGTTTTTAACATTTGACTGAGCTAAGTGGTAGGGTGGGATTAGGGGGACAAGTGTCCTGTAAAGGACAGCAACAAGTTCAGCAGCAGCAGCAAGGACTGTGGCTCTGGAAGAGCAGAGCTGGCGAGCTGAGCTCCTTGCCATGTGAAACACCAAAAGCAGGACTGAAGTGACACTGAGCAAAGAGAGGACCCCGGGAGGCAGCCAGGGTGACACCAGGGGACAGGGACCCCCAAAGCCAGCAGGTCATTTCTGAGCCCTGTTCCACTCAGATCTTGGTTCTTTACAATTGAGCTGCTTGAAAAAAAGGAGAAAGAAAAATAATCCTTTTTCTCTTAAAGGAGAAAGGGAAATCCTGAAATTCAAAGGAAACTTCTAGTGTGATTTATAATATTTATGAAAGCCTGTTATCAGGGAAGTGTTGTATTAATTTCTTCCCCCTATACACACTGAAGGTCATAAGTAGGAGATGAATTTCCACGTTTTATGTTATAAACAATCTCCTGTTCAGAACTCCCTTGTGCCACCCTCCTTCCTGGGGACTTCGTTGTATTTGTCAAACTCAGAGTTGTCACTCTGTTGCATTAATGGAGACTTATCATGCTACCGAGTATTTTTGGTAAGCTTTTATTTCAGAGTTTCCATGATTATGAATTAATTTTACACTGAAAGCAATAGCCCCACTTGTAATGTATTCTTCTGGTATTAGCAGGCCTCTGCAAGTGTGTCCATAGGTGCTCCAGTGCAATTTAGCATTAGTTAAATGAGAGTTAATGGACACTAAAAGTGCCGCTTATTTTATAAGGGATCCATTAACACACACACACACACAAGAAGACAGAAACCAGCCAGATGATTCCTTAAGATAACTCAGAGACCTGTTCTGCACCTGGAAGGTTTGTTTTGATACAGGGGTGGCCTCTAAAGCACATCACAAGTGTCTGAGTGCAAGAAGCTGATGTGCAAAAGGGGAGGAGAGGGGGAAAATTTTGTACTGAAAACACAGGGGAAAGGACACAAGAGTAGAAGAGCAGGGTATTATTGCCAGACTGAGATGATGTGGGCCCTGTTAAGTGAGCAGTTCTGAATGCTGAATAATTACCTGTAAACACCAGCAATCAATGGGTGACTACTTAGAAGAAGGTCTTGTATGAGTTAAACTACTTTTTACTTCAAGTACCACTATCACTGGTCAACTGAGATAGTAATGAACACACTAAGCCTACCTATGTTTTAGTGCCATCTTTCATACAACTGTCATTAGAATTTGAAATATCTCAGTATTAAATCAAAATAGTTTTAAGGTGGTTCTAAAACCACCACCAGGTGGGGAGAAGGAAAGGATGCTTTTCCCTAGGATACAAACTGAAGTGAAAGCAAAGAACATGGAGACTTGTCAATCGTTTTAAAAAACAACTAAATCACTGGGAAAAAATTGATTGTGGGGCACAAACTTCTTCACTTTATATTCCATAATTTTCTTCAGGATGTTCCAGGTGCACTTGCTGTAGTGACTCAGCTCAACCTAAGGACTGTCCCAGCAACAAGTATATGCCAAAAAACTCTTGGAAAATACTACTAAGACTCTTACAAAAATGTCTACACTTCTGTTTATTTTTTCTGAAACTAGATGCCAGCATTCCCCCCCCCCCCAACTGCAGTTCATCTTGTTGAATACTCTGAAATTTAAGGAGTTTGTCCATCTCAAACGTTTTTCAACTTCTCAGTCCTGTATCAGGGCTTACAAAATACACCACTTCTTAGAGTCATGGAAATGTAGCACTAGGACATGTTAAAGTAAGACCCATTTTATGAATTTTGCCTTAAAAAAAGAGATGTTCTGTAGCATTATTCTATTTGGATATGAAAGACAAGCATGGATGCAGACTGACATTATTTCCAAGCAGGGGTAAAACCTCATAACTTACATATGTAAAATATACACACACATATAGATATATGTATATATATGGGAAAGAGGATCAGCAAGGAGTGCCATGTCCTACCAGGAGGGGCAGGGGAGATGAGGGTCTCAGCAGGTCCCAGGGAGCAAATGGAAGGGACATGCCAAGGCAGCAGAGAGCTGTGTGTAACACACACAACGTGGCCACACATTTTGCTGCCTATTTAATCCTTCCTTCAGCTGGGGCCACACTCCCAAACGCCTCACCACAGCTCTGTTCCTCTCTGGGATGTAGGTAAGCACAACAGAGCATGCTAAAACACCTTCATAAACAATCTGAAAAGCGAATAACTGAAAGCAGTTTACTTTTAAAAGCCTACTTTCGTCTGGTTAAGGTAATTAGTTCTGGGAGATGATGATAAAGCAGTGGAGGTTGCTACAAGTGACAGCAGTGAAACTCCTTACACGGATATGGCACAGATTGCAAGAACAAATAACACTTCCCATGTTTCAGAAATCACGTTGTCAACAATGTTTCCAGGCTCTTAAATTAGCTGAAGTAATCAGTAGCTGTTGGCAGTAGGCAGTTTCTTGAATTGCTTTTCTTTTCCTCTGCAAAAATCTCTAGTTGTAGCTTAACCCCCCCCCCCCCACACACACCTGTAACAGCTTTCAATGGAGTTTCTCTCTGCTCGTGGCCCAGGGACAGCCTCCAAAAATTGATGCAAAAACCAAGGTTCTTGGGCCTTCTGCAACACTTTTGTCAGGATTTTCCCTCCAAATCTGTCTTGCTGCCTTCCATTTCCTCAGCTCTCTGTCGTGGTATTGGTAGGTCAGAAAGGAGGTGTGTCACTTCTACTGAAATGGGTCCATTCTGACTTGATTCTCAGAAGTGGGTCCTAGTTGGTTATGATGTGCCAGACAAGCAGACACTTCTGCAAAGACCCCCAAGATATTCACTCCTTGGGGTCACCTCACCTATTCCCTACAGTCATGTTACCAGGCACCAAACTCACAATTATCCCTCTAACCCCCCAAAACTGAAGGAGTTTCTCCTGCACTGCTCAGTCCTATGTGATCTTCCACAAGGAACACAACTGTTTCCAGCGTTTCATTCCCAAGCAGACACAGTGTAGGATCCATATGCCAGCAGAACAACCTCCATGCAGGATGGGTTGCTCCAGGACACAGGGGGATGAGTCAGGGACCTCAATCCCCCCGCATGGATGAGGACAGGCTGCCTCACCACGTGTCTCCAGAGCCTCTGGAGAGCTGCTCAAAGCCAGCACATCACTTCTGCAGAAGGCAGCACAGGATGAGGCCTCTTCTGTTTCACTGTGAAGGTCAGAGGGGTCCTGATGAGCAGGAATTTTCCTCCCTCCCTGGCCCTGCACCTGTTTTTTCTCCATTTGCCAATTATCAAATGAAGCAAAGCAATAAATCATCATCACCTCAGAGGCAAGTCCCCTGCAACCACGACATCCCAACTCGATGGCAGACGTGCATGTTCCAGAGTGAAATCACTGCATGCTCACACAGAGGCACATTTTGTTCTCTTTCCTTCTGTTTCCCACCACTCTCAGTGTTCTCACCTGTTCTGCAGTATCTTCAGACGACATCTCTGAGATTTTATTTTTTTTGCTTTTTTAGCTTTTTTAACTCCTTAAAACCCTTGGGGAACTACCTGAACAGGATTCTTAGATTAGCTCCCACACACCAATTCCAAACCTCTCTTCTTCCTCCACAGAAGTGGAAAATAGAAAAGATGGTTTAACAAGGCAAGCAGGTCAGTGGATAAAACCCCAGGAGAGAGGGAGCCCCAGCAGCAGGGCTGGAAACTTGCATGCTGACAGTATTGAAACTGGTTTAATCTCCAAGGTCTTCACCTTTTGCTCATAGACCTCACTTCACTGATCTTGGCTGTATTCAGTCAATGTTAGGCACAATATACAAGGAGAAAAGTCTTCAGCCGAGACAAACAGAATTATCTCAAGCAAACACATACATGGTAAAGTCAACCTATGGCCTGTTTTGGGAGGGAAAAAATCATTAGCTATACAGACAATCTAAAATGCCAGGATGACAAAGAATGATACCTCTCTCAGTCCAATAGAATTTCAGGAAATAACACTAATTTTGAAGGAAATCTTACTTCCCTAGGTTTATCTAACAGGTTTGTAGAGAGAAAACCCTTGGAGTAAAATCTCTGAACCCTGACCACCATCTAAGCCTAAACTCTGAATAGCCAAAACAAAGCTGGTTTTTATTATATTTTTGCATTTCAGAAGGGAGAATACAAAAGTCATTTTTGGCTAGTCAATAGAAGAGGTGGATAAAGTCAGTGTGAATATGCAAATATTCATAGATCAGGGCAGACAAAGTCTAGAAGTGAAGGATCAAACTCATGTTTTACAGCTTGAATTTGCCTTTTCATTTTGACCCCACTGAGTTACAGTGAATTCCTTTCACCCTTGTCTTAGTGGCTAATACCGGTGAAAAAGCTTACTTTGTTGTTTTGGTTTGTTTTTTAAAACAAAGCTTTTCATGGAAGTGAAGGGGGAAAAAATCCTGCAAATACCAAGATTTACTTTTTCTTAAATGTTACTGCAAATGAACAGAGAAAAGCACAGGTTTGGGATACGGGGATCACAATCACGGAATGATCACGTGGCTGCAAATATGAAAGAAACTGGAACATAAAAGAAGAGAACTGAGTTCATCAAGTCATTTATAACAGCACAGGCAGAGCATGGGAGAATCTATATCCTTATAAAGAGAGGCTAATTCAACAGAAATCTTGCTGCCAAGGGCCATAATTATAACCAAGCAGTTTAATTGTGCACCAGGTCCTGATTTAGCCCCCAGGTTTAGTCTTTTGTCTCTGCTCACAGGCTTTGTGTACCGAGCTGGCACATGTGGAGTTGCCTCATGTCCTTCTAAAGGTAATAGAGAAATATAGTAGAGGCTCCAGTTCTAACTTCTTTTTTTTGCTGGTGAAAGAAGAGCTGACTTTAAATTTGTCCCTTTTGTCTTCTTTTCCATATGGCTTTTCCATGCTGTTTCCATGACTTGTTTAGGGTTCAATTATTGTGATATTCCCCCTGTGGATAGTGATGCTTGGGGAATCTGGTAATACTTAACAAAAATATAAAAATAAAAGAATCCTGTCTGCCAAGCAGAAAGTAATTAAGGAACCTGGAACACAGAGGGTAATAAAGTTATTGAAGGAACAGTATCCATTAAGCAAGATAAAGCACAGCAGGGCATGCAGTGCTGGCCATGTCTGCTGTGCCCTACCCAGCATCAGTATCCAAAGGCTGACACCGTAATGCCACACGTAGGAGGGTGTAAGGCTGCAAATCTGCAGCCAGAGGAACAGAGCACTAATGAGTGCAAAGCCCAAACTACAATCTCTCACTGCTCTTCTAAATCAGCCCTTGTTTAAATTACAGTTCAGGCTGAACAAATAATTCCCAACAACATTCCCAGCCTAAACTTGCTCCTCCACATTAGTCCAGCGCTGTGTTTTGCTGTATGAATTTTAGACTGGCTGAAGAATGACCCTCAGTCAAATTTATTGCTCTGGGTTAGACATCTGTTAAGCTCTGCCTGGCTGATACAGCATTGCCTCACACAGGTACCTGCACAAAACCGAGCAGCAGAACAGAAATAAACTACTCGACTCCAACCTCTGTGTTCACAAGTTCAGTTTCTTCAAGAATGCACATAGAAACCCTTGAGTTTGTGTCTTCAGGCAAGCTGCAGTAACACAAGCTCCCCAGAAACTCCAGGAAACATTTACTCTCCAATGTGACAGCTCTAATTGTGGGGTATGCCAGGTCCCACCCCAGAAGCTGCTGCTTTTCACTGCCAGTTGAAAAGATCTCAGGAGCATGACAGAGACCTTCAGAATCATCTGATTGTATCCACAACTTTCTCTTAAATGACTGTGGTTGTCACTGCAGTGTTTAGTTTTCCTGTGTTGCCACAACGTAGGAAGTTGTTATTATTCCCACTTCACAGAGACAAAGAAAATTGTCTTGTTCAAAGTCACACAGAAAGGTTGTGGCGGGAATGGGAAGTGAAGCCAAATCTCCCAGCCCTTGTCATACCCTAATTCCTGATCTCCTTCATCATGACCTAAGAAATTCGGGGATTTTTTTTCCTTTGTTTCTTTTTCTTCCTGTCCTCAGAATGTATTTAGGTTTTATTTTAAACCTTTTCCGTTCAGCCCTTAAGGCAAGGAACATGATTTGAACCACAAACACACATGACTCCAGGACCTACCGCTCGCTGATTTCTCTCAGATCTTGCCAACTGGTTGCAACACCACGTTTGTTTTCCATAACAACCTAAAACACTTACAGAACAGGTAATATGCACATAACCAAACCCCTAGATTAAATTAAACCTATTTAGACATTTGAGTAGTCCCACCAGGGCCAATTCTAAGATGCAGCACGTGTGATACTGTCAGTGTTTAATTATAGCCCACAATAACCTACTCTAGTTTGCTGGTCTCAAATACTTTGATAGACCATACCCAGGAGCTGCTGAGAACATGTGTACAGGTGATGACACCATTAACTGCATGTTATCAAGGCTTCATTTAGCTAAGCACTAAAAGTGTAGCTAGGCACTGACCCCAAAGGATCCTTGCTCAGGAAGGGTGCAAGGCAGCTCCCCAAACCCTCCCATCCAAGCAGCCCCTCGCTGGCTGCATCAATTTCCCAACCCCATCCAGGCTCGTACTGTGCTGTGCAGCTGAAGCCCAGTGTGTTCATGCCAACAGCCACATCCTCCCAAAATGGCAATGGCACTGGGAGTGCAGAGCTGGGCATGCTGACCTAATCCAAAAGGAATGATTTACATTCATTCCCAGCCACCTTGGGAAAGCCAGGAAGAGGAAAAGGCTGCTGGTGTGAGGCCAGAGCCAGGGCAAGGCTCATCATGATATGGTTTAGTGCTGGGTTAGTGGTTGGACTCTTAGAGGTCTTTTCCGACCTGAATAATTCTGTGGTTCTGTGAGCAGGCAATGGGGGTGCAGATTCAGCTCCACAGACCCCATATTACACTTGCATTCAAGGTCAGGTCTCTCAGCAGATCAGGTAGAAAAGCTTCTTGCAAGACACATCTCCCAAGTGCACCAAGTCCTCCCTGCCTGGCTCAGAGCCCACTGGTCACTGGAGCTGAAGGCAGCACGTGCCACTGGAGTTTCTCAGATCACCCAAGATCTCGATCCTGAGATGCAGAAGGTGCTGCCCAGTTGCAGGGCTTCCCGTCAGCGAGGCCTGAGCTACCTGCTCCCTGCCGCTGTCCTCCCCAGCCAGCCAACCCCCACAGAAACCATTTGTATTCAGTCCTTTGCTACTGCTTTTCCCTGTTCCCTTGTTTCTAATGCTGGTCCTCCTGTCTCCCAACTGGCCACATTCTCCACACATCTCCCAAATTCTGCAAGATGTTTTCTTTTTCCACCCTTTAGTTTCTGCATGCACAAGAAGTACCTTGAACTCCTCAACTCCTGACAATGCTGCCTTGGATCAGACCTTGGGCTGTCTCACCTGAGTCAGAAAACATCATTTTTCCACCCAACAATCAAGGATTTTCCATTTAGATGACCACTCCGCACAACGTATATAGCTACTCCATGGCAGGGAGATGGAAATATGAGGGGAAGAGGGAGAAATCCAGGGTTTGGAAGAGTGGCACCATTGTCTGAGTATATAAATAAAGCAGGAGTTTATCATAATTTATTTATAAAAACTATTTCTAATCTAATTCTTTGCATATTATCTAGGGGCAAGAGAGATGAGACAAAAAAAATGGTTCTTAATCAGGAATTGCCACATGGAGTGGTTTTGATTAATATGCAAAACATAGATTATAAATAGATTTATAAATAAATGATCAACTACGGCTGCTGCTTTATTTATCTATGGACTTGCAGAAAATTTGAAGGCTGAATTCTGATTAAATGAGAATCACCACTAATGGTGGACTGGCTGGCTCAAAGGGACTGGTAAAGGAAAGTGAGAATATATTTGCATAGCACCTTTGATTCAGAAGAACTCCCAAGTGCTTTGCAGAATTAATATTATATTTCAGGGGTCACTTCATCCATTACTGAAATGCAGCCCCTGAGGAGGAGAGAAGATAACTTTCTGCATCTATTTCACCTTTCCTTGAAGATCTTTAAGCACTTTGCACACTAATTAAGACTCCTATTGTATCTGTGCAATCCACTCCTCCTGCCAGTTACTAAACCAATAAAAGCTAAAGTACCAGAAATAAAATCAAGGAAAATTCATCAACTTGGTTGATGAAACTTCATTTCACTTCCAGCTCATAAGGTTGAGGTCAGCTGATACCTCAAAAAGACATCCTTGTTGGAGAACAACATTCAGATAACTTAGAAATTAGTTGTGTCCAGTATCACACCCACCCAAACTTCTCATCTAAGAGCACCATTGCACCCCATGGTAACCAAAACCTCAGCCCTGAGGTTGGCAGCTCTCCTGCATCTCGTTTCACTGCTGTGGACACACACATATCACTGGGAGACTGGAGTTCAGCACGACACTGGAGACCAGCTCTAAAGACCTGACAGTTTGCAGATGCAACACTCAGCCCATCCCCATCTGTACCAAACCTGTTCACCTCCCCATCCAACAGCAGGCACAGGGGAGACATACATCCCCTGAAAGTGCCTGTGAGGGGCTTCAGCCTCTTCCATTTACCTTGCCTTTGTAAAATAAGAAAGGCAAAGCGTTTCTTTTCATATGGCAGAGCTGTCCTGCCAAGTCAGTTTTCACAGCTGAACACTTCCCAAGGTGCCAGTTCTGCAATTCAGGGCCGGGATGAGATCCCCTGAGCATGATGGATGGCTTTAAAATGAAGGCACTGCGAGAAGTACCAGCTGTCCAGGTGCACATTGGATCAGCATGGCTGAACCACCCCTCCTCCTCCTCTGCCTCCCTCTGAAGAAGGAGTAGGAGCTCATCCTGTGCTTTGATGGCAGGAGAAGCACAAGAGCTCAGCAGATATGAGCAGAGACACAGCCACATGTAGGTCACACCTGACTCAAAGGTGAGCCTGCTTTTACTGTGTCTAAAATAACTTGCTGTTGCATGGCAAGTGTGTGTGACTCCTTTTCAATTCCCTTTATTTGACCACCTTATTTCTGAACTCTTCACCCCAACAACCAGTAGCTAAGAGATGGGTAGGCTAAATGTAAAATGAACTTCCTTACCCTGAATAAACCAAGCCAACCTCCAATGACACCCCAGCCCCTACACACACTTCTTCCCAGTGTTCATTCCAGCTTTCCAGATGTCCCTTGAAATAGATATCATTCTAAACCACCCTGTTAATTCACAGCTTCTGTTGGGAGACCAGACTATGAAGACCATCTTTAAACCTTCCTTGCAATCACCTTCAGCAATGGGCACCTGTGTAAAACTTATTGTTTGAGGACACCTGGGCTGAAATTCAGCCACACCACACAAGAACAGCACCCCGGGGCTCCTTGCACATTGTGCAGATGCAACCCAAGCATTCTTGAAAAGAGAAGATTAGTCTCCATACAGGATTTCTGGTCTTACAGAGCCTTATGAGATGGCACAGAACACGTTCCAGGAATTCTGGGGCAGCTGATCCTATAACTGACGTGGTTCAACCTTCATTTAGCACAACCAGACCAATCCAGTCCTACTTCCTCTCTCCACCCAGCAAATCAGCAATGTGGACAGGCTATTGACTAAACAGGGCAAATTTTACCACAACAGTAATAGTCTGTCCAGAGAGAACATTCCCACTCACTGCCCAATTAGAACGTTGAATGGACGGAAATGCCTTTTGAATAAACACTTGATAACCCTCAATAAAACTGTAAGAGAGAGTTACTGCAGATTTACTACCCAGGAAAGGAAAGCTCTTCACAGCACAGCCAAGAGCTTATTGCTTCTTACTTAATGCTGATAAATGCAAGGGCTTCTCAATCCCACAGCAACCAGGGTTAAAACAGCTTAGCAGGGAAATAAAATAGGTACCTTATGATGTGTCCACAGAGAGAAGGGGCAGAACCACAGGTTTGCCACGGTGGCTGGGAGCCGTGTGTGCTCACTCCAGGCTGGGTGGGATTTCCTAAAGGGGACATCACTCCTTTAGCAGCAGCACAAACACCTCTGTGGCTCCACTGTGGGTTCATGTCCCAGCTCGCTGTGCTGTCACTGCTCAGGCCCTGCAGCTGCAGAGGGGAGCTGGGCTGGGGCTGCCGCCCTTTGGCTTTGGAGCCTCCCTGGTTCTTCCAGGAAAAGCACAGCTGTGTGACACATCTGCACAGCCATAAGACCTCTCTTCCTGCTGCCTCACATGGAGAAAAGGAGAACCCTAAAGTGAGCCAGGTGTCAGCCTCACCTCCTCTGCTGTGGGGATGCTTAAACAGTGTTTGTGTTTTCTGAACGCGTGTGATGGGCGAGGAGGAAGGAACGGGTTGGCTCTATTTACACTAATCCCGGGTTCCCATCCCGCCTGCCCAGCCACCTTCCTGCAGGAGCACAATGGGGATGTCCCCAAGCCCAGGGAGGAGACTGCAGCACATGTGCTCTGCAAATGAACACTGACATAAAGGTCTTGCCCTTGCTGATGAGCACTGATGTGTTGTTTTCTGTATCCACTGTTCTTGGTGATGGGGAAGTGTTTACAGGGTAATTTTGTTTTCCTCCTTAAAAAGTCCAGTGGGGAACAGCCCGGTGCTTAAAAAAGAAACACCCAACAAAAATCATTGCTAATTCCCTTATCATCTGTACTCACTTGGACAGGTTTCCTCCCTTGTAACCCTGTGCCTTACCTCGTTGGGAACACCCAGGGCTCTGGGGATGAAACCCCCTGAGAGCTGAGCAGCCCTGCCACTGCTCTGCCACCCATGGCAGCAGATGTATTCCAGTGTTACACTCCCACTTCTTCTTCTCTTCCAAGGAAGGGTCAGTGAATAGGCCCAGCCAAAGGCAGTCTCAAAGGTCCAGACCCTTGTGTATCACAATTTAACCTCCCTCTTCAGCTACGGCAGCTCTTCCCGTGGCACGACCAATACTGCCTGTTTGTTCTATTTTAGCAGCAGCTGCTGCTTTGAGGATGATGCTAAACCGTTCTTTGGAGACTTTTCCTGCTCTCACTATTAATGTTACAGCAAGGAATCTCTGGTGAAATGGAAGAAGGCAATCAGAGAAAATTTCCCTCTAGGCTCCCACTATTATATCCGATCCAAAAGATAATATTAAATGTGATCTACCATTGTAGTAATTAAAGAGATAATGTGATATTTTATATATTATTGGACCCCTCACACAAATAAGTGGAGTTACATTCCTGCTGCTGTTCCAAGGGCTTTCGGAATGAAAAACCGTGATAAATAACTCTGAAGTGGTAAAGCCATATAAAATGACACTACACTGTTGCTGTAGGACAAAAGGTGTATTACTGCTCAAATGAGGGTGCACCAACATCTTCACATCTTTTCTCATCTAAGCCTTAATCACTGTGCATAGCAGAGGTGGAGCCCTGACAATTTCCTAATTAGGGAAAAATGAGGCAAAGATAAGGGAAAGAAAAAGGGTTTTGTCAGGATCCTACAGTGGGTTGGTGACGTGCTGGGACAGAGCATCTTCCCTGAACGACGAAACTGGATGAAGATTCAGAAACTCATGGCCAGGAAGCTGCCAAGTGTTAGTTGGTAAAGAAGAGAAAACAAGATTGTTCTAACCTAAAAATTGCTTAAAGAATAAAAAGTAACACTCAGTTGGTAATGAGGACACAGATGCTGCATTGTCTAACTTTCCTGGTGATTTTTTTCCTCCTCCTAAAACAATGGGACAAACCTTGCTTATTTCTTACATAAATGTTAGATGTTTGCTGATCATCATTGCAGTTACTAAACCTCCTCCCACTTCACAATGCACATTTTGGAAAACACTTTCAAGACACGGGTTGGAGTTTGTGTAAAAAATGACAATATTTACACGTAGCCTCTGGCACATTCCTAGCAGGCTGCTGCAGTTGTTCACACTAATTCAGGAAGAAAGGAGTATATAAATTAGATACCAAGCTGGTGGGTAATCAGTCTGTGCATGTTATTACAACAATAGGAACATCCCTGCACTCCAGCTCCTGAATCAGTAAATAAAAACCAGCAAAAGACTAGACTCTCTCTGATATCAGATATATTGTCTGAGATTGCAAACAGGAACTATCAAGACACAAAACTGAAAGAAAAGCAAAGACTTTTCTTTCAGAGAAGTCCTCTGATACTGACATTTAAGCTGGAATTTGTTAAGAAGGAAGAATAAAAGCTATAAAGGACACAATTCCCTCTATTTTCGTAAGCAAAACATCCAAACTCAAAATTCTCCCCATGTAATGCCTTCAATTAATAATGTAAAATATTTCCCACCAATTATAAATCCTTTTTATGAATGCTGAATATGGTTCATGTCTTTCCTTTCACTTCATCAAATGCTATGACGTGAAGGCTGAAATGGCATCCTGGCTACAGCTCTTTTTTTTCCCCAACACAGAATCATATCCAAATGTTTCAATGGTTTTTTAATGTTCCATTTCTCTTAGTGGCAAATGAGGTTTCAAAACGTAGAGGGAGTTTTGAAAAGATATTGGTGAAACAACAAATTGGAAAATAAAAGGAGGGTGAAAAATGAAGTAAAACCTTCATATTATTTAAGTTGTAGCAGAACATACTGGGAACATGAAGAGGGAAAGCTTTTTAAATGCTTTAGTAGTGACTTCTGCTGCTTTGTATAATTCTCCCTAGAAAAGCACAGGGAAAAATTTCAGTGGAGATTCAGCACGAACTTGACTTACAAAAATGCAAACATTTCTATTGAAACTTAAAAAAAATATTCTAATGAAAAATGTTTTAAATCCAGCACTTGTTAGGATCTGCATTTCTCAATTATTTCTGCAGCAAAGTTTGTTTCAATTTGACTGAAGCAGCAGAAGTTTCAGTAGGCACAGCAACACTCAGTCATTTTGCTCCTTATTGACCTTTCCTGAACCTCTCATTCTTTCACAAATGATGACAGATCCCTGCCATGGTCACTCATTTCTCTGCGTCATGAAAGATGCAATTTATTGTACGAGTTTTTATTTTCATAATCTTTACCTTTAATGATAAAGACTTACCTTTAAAAAAGGTAACAGAAAACAAGCACACAAGTACAAGCCCTGCACTCGAGGCAATATTGTTCTCTACCAGGAAACAACCACCACTTCCAGATCTGCAGAAGTTCCCAGAGTTGAGACCAACCACAGAGAGTGCCAAGGGCTTTCTAGAAAGTAGCTTGACATGCCACATGTATTTTGTGAGTGCACAGCACTGCTGTGCTTCCCGAACTCAGATGTTTATACACTGTCTTAAGCGACATTCAGAGAGTCCTTTCCCTGCAGGATGAACAATCCCAACTGCTCAGAGAGACAGAACAAGGGAAAAAGCAAGAACTGATCTCATTTCAGTGAGGAAGAGGTTCAGCCTCATGTGCAATGTCATTCAGAAAGACTAGGGCAAAGCTGGGAAAGGACTTCCACTTCCCAAGTTACAGTGCAAGTGCTAATTGCAAAACTTGATTTTAGTATCACGCTGAGAGTTAATTTGATGAGCCAAATTCGAACCATTTGTTCTGTGTGACTGTCCTTCCTGCTCCAAATTACTGGGTGCTCTGACACTCCAGGTAAAACAGTAAAATGTTAGGAGTTGCTGGAAAGCCCATCTCACAAAGACTATTGAAAATTCAGCCCCCCTGCACCTGGGACTAGGAAAAAACTGCCTCTTTAGGAATCCTTTTGAGCTGACACACTGCACCGAGGTGGCTTTTCCCCCATGCAGCTTGTGTACAGCAGTTCAGCTCTCTGCGTTTTCCCTACCAGCTGCTCTACACACACCACCCCTGTCAGCAGGAAGGTACAGAAAAATGAATGAAGACTGATGATTAACGAAGAAAGAGGGTGAATATTAATCATGGAGTCAACATTTGATGGGAACGTTGATGGAATAGTGGTCCCACTGGAAGTAGTTAGGAGTTGATTTTTATGCCCCAGGGCAGTAGTTTTAAAACAGAGCTCGTGATGGAAGAGAGGTTGCTTGTAATGTTTTAAACAGGCCATTCTGGGAAACAAACCTTCAGCCTCCCCTGCCCTGACTCCCTTCTTTGTTGTGCTAAGTTGAGAGCATAACCCAGGTCTGCCGTGCACCCACATTCCCCCAAACTGCACACATCAAACCTTTAAACAGAAGCAAAACAGGCACAGGACATCTCCATTTTCCCTTGCTGAGCCGCAAGAGAACCCTCAGCACGTGAGGCCACTCATGTTAAGTCAAGAAATGCTGATGTTGCTGGTTCTGAGCAACTTTCCTGTTGTTCAGCACGCTTGTTTTGCACGAGGAGAAGGCAGAGAGGCTGGGACAACACCATTCCATAGCTAGGTCATTCACATTTGATTTTTGGCTATTTGCAACCTGTTCCAAACCTCTTGGAAGGCAAGTGTAGTCAAGCCCTCCTAGCCTTGGCTGGAGTCTCCTGTATCTCTCAAGTTAACAAGTTAATACCATGTATGAAGTGCACAGCTGACACTCTTTTCCTTTGGTATAACACAAAATCATTCATTATATTGTGCCATTCATTTTTCTGCTGGGAAAACCTTAGAGATGCTTCAGGCAAGCCTCATCCACATCCTAGACCCAGGCACTATAACCCTGAGAGGAACAGACATATGAAAGACTGCAAAGATTCTGCAGATTTACTGCACACATCAGTTTGGGCTGGACAGTCCCAGGAAGGACTCATGAAGTGTGTTGGTCTTTGGGTTTCTTCTGGTGCTCCCTCATCTAAGCTCTACCTGTACTCCAAAAGGATGTAGAGTCACAGCACAAGACCTCTTTCCTGAATTTTGCTCTATAAATTGATCCATACCATAGCCCTCATCAGGAACATAAAACATGCCCAGTAGTTTTTTGTATAGGCAAGGTTATTTTTCTAAATAAAAGCCTAATTAAAAAAGTACAAACAGCTTTAGCTCTGCTGGTTGGAGCATAGTGCTAATAACAATAAGGTGGTAGGTTTGGTCCCCATATGGGCCATTCACTTAAAAGCTGGACTAGATGATCCTTGTGGGTCCCTTCTAACTCAGAATATTCTGCAACCCTGTGACTGTTTCATACGTGCAGCAAAATATTATACAGAAAAATACAGGAGCAGAGTGGGTTATACACGCGTTTTTCTATAGATTTAGGCTGAGATCTTTCACCTTTCAGCAATAATTGATTTCCCAGAAATTAGGCATGTCTGCTCATGGGATGCAGCTTGGCTACCCCTCCACTCATGTGTCCCACAGTATGAAGGGAAAAAAGCAAAACTTGGTTTCAGCCATAGTGAAGAGTGAACTGGGCCACAGTGCAACAGGTCACAAAAAATCCCAAAGGCACGAAAAAGAAAGTCTCCCAAGTGTGCTGAGGCCAGAGGAAGCTGAACAGCAGAAGGTGTTTAATCCTCATTGCTGCATTTTATCCAGAACATTGGGCCTTTAACAACCCAGAAACCTTCAGGTGCATTTTCATAGTTAGTTATGCTGTTCCACAGACGGGTGATTTGCAGATATGCAGATTATTTGCTTGGGAGCAATTGCATGGATTCTGCTCCTGTTTTTGCCTTCCAGTCCACAGGGTGTCCCTGACAGACACCCAGGATTGCTGCTTGCCTGCACAGCAGCTGCTTGGAGCAGCAGCCACAGAGGGGAAGGCTCAGGCAGCTCTACTCTAACATTCTTATAGTACTAGGTGCTACCTCACCAAGGGTACAATGCACTGCAGCTCCCCGGAACAAATAACTCCTTAATGCATCTGTCATTTCAGATGTCAGACCAGAGACAAGGTCAAGCTTGGAGAGAAATCAGCCTGCTCCATCCTTGACCCATCATTCATCACTGCATTTGTCCACAGCCAAACAGCCCAGCTGGCTAACAGGGAAAACACCTTATCTGAGCTCTAAAAGGGTCCCATTTCTGCTAGGGAAAAGTTTATTGATAATACTCCCCAGAAAGCAACCAGAGTTCTGATGCACAGTTTTGCAGGGACATTTTTCAATAAAGAAGCTGAAAATCCTGCATTGTGCACCCAATCCCCAGGCTGGGGGAGACAAGAGGTTAATTTTGCAGGCAGCAAACGGTGACTGTGTGTAAGTTATTAGAGACTCAATGTGATGAGGATATACGAGCCTTGCCTTCACCTTTCCTCATGTATCATCCTGCATGTCATCACAGCCACAGTGTTAGCACTGCCACACCGTGCAGGTTCCTCTCACAGCAGGAATTAGCATGGCCAGCTCTTCATTCTTAGCACTGCTTTCACAGGCTTAGGCATGGTTATTAAAACACACACCTGAATTCATGCTCCTTCACATGGATTTAAGGAAGAGAGTCCTAGTTCCTAAGGGAAAACAGAACTTTAAAAGGTGAAGCTTTGTCCCTAAAGCAAAAAGCTATGTGCTTTAACCAGTCTTAGGGTTTAGGATTTTGGGGGGAGTGAGGCAAAAAGAAGGGAATGAAAGAAGAGAAGAAAAAATGAAAGAAAAGGGAATATTTTTTTTAGTGCTCAAAGCGAGTAACAGTCCCTGAACAAAGAAACAGCAACAAGCCTCATGAACAAAAAAACAAGAGGGAAAGCAACTCCCTGTGTGGAAGTTGTCCCTGCCCATGCCAAGGGGGGGGTTAGAACTATGTGATCTTGAAGGTCCCTTCCAACCCAAACCATGAGTCTGTGATTGCACAATTTGATGTAGAGCATTGTGGTGTTTTTGGGTCTTTAACTTAAGAGCCCTTATAGAGAAAACTCAGCTATAGGGAAAATTGCACTTGGCCCATTGAAAGAAAGACGCTAGCAGATATTTGAGCTCTTTTCTCTCTTCCTTGCCTTTTCCCTCTCTCTACTCAAATCCAGTAAAAGACAAAAGATCTCTTTTAATCCCTTCAGTGCAGGATAGGCAGTGAAAAGTTAGGAAGCCTTGGCCCACCGGGTTCATTGGTGAGGTGGTTGTAGCTACTCTGTGGCAGCTCAGTGTGCTCAGAACCTTAGTAAACCTTGTCATAGTAAATGCAGTTCATGGGACCCACAGAGTCTTGGTACAGACCCAGGCTGACCTCTAAGTTTGACTCCTTTCTGCTGAGGCAGCTACACCTGCAACATTTTGAGAAACTCTCATTTTTATACCTGCAGTCTTTGGTTAACAGTTATAATTTATGGGCTCAGACACACAAGAAAGTTCCCAAAGCCTCAAAAGTTTCCAAAACCCACCTCGGCCACGGTAAATGTCCATATATGAGCACTTTAAGCATGACAGTGCAAGACTTTTTTACTTGGTATAGGTTTCCTTCAAGGAACATGCTAATGACATGTGAGATGGATGAAACAGAGGAAAGGCAAACACTGAGATTGCACACATCATGTTATCTCTGACCTTCTTCCTGGGCATGGTGAGAGTCTGCCATGACTTACCTGACTTTTTGGTCTTCTGCAACTTCTGATCAGCTTTCAGGGGCACTGCACTGCTGTGCACCAGTGGTGAAAGCTGGCTGCAAGGAACTTATTTCCTTAGCTCATCATACTCTTTTCTCAAAGGTTTCACGTTCATTTATGCACATTCCTTGTATTATGCCACTATATTTTGAGAGACAATGTGAATATGTCTTGTGACTCCTTGAGCACTCAAATGGTACAAGTAGGTCACCCAACTCATCAGTAACTGCTCTGGCTACTTAAGACAAAAAAAGCCTTGAGGTTGCCAGTGTAATGTAGCTGTTTAAGTGACAACTGAGATTTTCAGACACGCACTAGATCCCAAACTCCTGTGGATGGTGCTGGCTGAGGTGCCCGTCACCTTGGAAATCCAGGGCTACACACAAAGTTCTGCCTCAGTGTAAGGAATGGGTCTCTCCTGCCCTCCAGCATTTGTTACCCCCAATCTTTTAGCATTCCTCAGCTAAGCTCACACCATCGCTCTCCCGGTGCCGACTCAGCGGCTCCATTAGCCCTCGTTTGTTTGCTCGGCAATGTGTTCCTCTGCTTTTTTTCTTTGGACCTAACATTTTTATTTGTATTTTTTTTCCCTGCCTCTTTCCTCCCTCCACAGGGTGACAGCTATTTTATCACCTACAACAAGAAGTGCTGAGCCTGTTGTGCAGGCAAAACATTTGCAAAGGGGCAGGGGGTACACAGAAAGCAGTAGGAAATTGATAAGGGCTGTAAAGTAGCTTTATAAAAATGCCGACAAGCCTGTTCAGGGCACAGAGCACCTGCACCTCTGCCCCTGGCAGCGCTTCCTTCAGATGCTCCTATTGTTTTCATTACTATTTGTGACTCGATCATTAATAAATTACTATTTTTTTTTTGCCTGTTGGCTCCAGCCACCAAGGGAGCCAGCAGGTGCACCACTTTTACAATTAGCCCTTCGTAATGCATGGTTGGCAAGAAAAGTTGTCCACAAACTGCAGAGTTTACCAACTGGATTTCTGCTTGACGGCCACAGCACTTGGAGCAATTAGAGGAGAATTTGCAGGAAAGCATCTTAATGCATCTGCTCATCTGGCCGAAAACTTTGACAGAGGGGCTAAAATCCAAAACTTTGAGTCCTGCTCATGAAAATGGGTGATCTGACAGAGGGAGAATGCAAGGCAACGAGAGTGAGCCTCATCTTTCTAAAAGCATCATTTCTACCATATATCACACTCTCCTGCTTTGGTTGCCCTGCACTACATGTTTCAAAACAAAAAGAAGTGAGTTGGGACTGAAAGGCTGATAAAAATGGGCTGATTTTGGTTTGAGATGGGGCAGTAGGGCAGAAAAACCAGAAAGTTGCTTTGGTAAATTCAGGTCTGCTCACAGAGAGGGCTCTGCCTTCCCACAGCAGAGCTGTTGTCTTCATTCATAATAGTAAAATTACAGATATACTGAATTTCCTTTCTCATTTGATATGACTTTCTAAATACCATCATATCTGGATTTTCCTACAGAAGGATGCAGTGTTTGAACAGCAGCTAAGGGTAACAAGCTGTGGTTGGTTTTGAGTGGGTCAGGGACTCTCAGCTTCTGGAGTGGAGATTATTTTATTTGCATTGTGTGCTTTCCCCCCCCAGGGAAAAAAAAAATAACACAAAAGAAAATACAGAGGACAAAGCATAAATTATTTGGCAATGAATTAAAAAAAATAACAAAAAGTGAAAAATGCAAAGAGAAGTATCTTACCGTGAAATTCAAGGTCAGCAAAGCCAGAGAAGTTGTGTGCCTGTTTGTGTCTCTGAGTTTTCCTTCAGTCCCTGTGAACTTGGGTGTTTCACACAGTTTTAGTGACAAAGCATGTTGGCATCTCTGTTAGAGACACCCAGATGAAACACAAGGGCTCTAGAGGGAGAGAAAAGAAGAACAAAATTATTAAGGATGACACGTCATATTGCAAACCGTCAGGATCAGAGCTTGCACAGAGCAGACCTGGCTCCACTGACTCTTCTGCCCTGCCTTTGGGAGCAGCTGCTAGAGAATGCTCTGGAGGAGGAGGAATAAGGCCTGGGATCACCTGCTGTGGATCAGGCTCTGATCTAGACACTGATTCAAGCTTTCATTCACCAGACCTCTTCAAAAACATCTTTCCACAAAAGGCAAAACTTGACATTATATTAACGCTTCCCAAGGAAGTCCCCAAGCTTCTTGTGTGTTTCTTATTGGAATTGGACAAGACAAAAAATCTTCAAACAAATTTAAAGACCCTTTTTTCCCCCCCTCACTTTACAAGAAGGAAAAAACAGAAACTTTTCAGAAGAGTGTCTTAAGAGATCTGGAAATCACCGTGACTTCAGCTCAGCTACACAAGAAGACAAGTCCTTTCTGCAATGGATTTGAAGTAGAGCTCCAAATTTCTGGTGAGAATCCTAAAGTGTTGTCTTCATAAAAGAGTAAAAGAACTTGGATGGGAGAGATTGCAGAGTTGAGCCAATAACTCTAATAGAAAATCTAGTGGATGGAGACAGCACAGGAGGACTTTGGGAGAGGAATCCCGTGCGTGCCTGGTCACCAAACCCATGACACTCAGTTCACGTTTGGTGCAGCTTCTGCTCCTTCCTGAGAATAAAAGCTCACTGCTGTGGGCAAAGGCAAAACTTCACATCACCCAGGAGACTCACAAGAAAGAGAATTGGAGGCAAAACCAGTTAGGAAAATGTTTTTAATAGGAAATCCAATAAACACCTGACTCAGGGACACAAAAGAAGAAGTTCCTAACGTGGGATCAAACTGATGCTTTCTGCGTAACAGAAGTATATCCTGATAGCAACACAGCTACCATGCTCAAGTCCTGCCTGTGATATTATCCTGCTTTTCTTGTTTTCTGGAGATTCCAGTGCAAATCACTAATGAAAGGTAAAATTTCTACCTACAGATTTGGGTCTGAGGTCCATAACACCAAGACTGGCCTGCTACCACCTGCCTCAAGTCTCTCCTGCTCACAGCCGGGCTTCCTCCACCAAAATGACAACAGCCTGAAATTATTTACAATTCTTTACCTCAACATGTGATTTATAATGACATACAACCTCATTCAAATGCTCAAAGCAGATTCTGCTGGCCAGATATTTAGAATTCATGCTCTAAAAGAAAAGAAATATGACTGAAGCAGATTTTGAAAGCAGGGAAAGGAAAAACAAACACAAAACTGAAAACTTAGAAAGTGTAGTGAAATGGAATACTAGCATGGAAAAACCAGAGCAGTTAGAGTCAGAGTACAGTTTAATTTCAGCTTCAAAATCAGTTCTTGATTTCGACAAAATCAGTCACGTAGCCCTGATGCCAGGCCAGCTGACATCTACATGGGCTTGGTACAGTATGCAATTCAAAACCTGCAACTAGCAAGAAACTGCATCCTCCCGTTGCACTCAGACCCTCCGTGTCCCCTATTTGGAGAACAGGGATGTCTTCCCTTTTTTCTCCCTCCCTTGCAGAATTAACAAGGCTTCCTTTGTGTGTTTGCTTTGCCTGGCTGTGAGCATTAGCCCGGCCCCAGCCCTGCTGGCTCTGTGAGAGGTGATGTTCCAGGGGTGCAGCCCCTCTCACCAGTGGCAGCCGCTGCCATACATCTTGCTGAGGCCACATATTGTTAAGCCATTAGACTTTCTCCTGCAACCAACACGCTGAGCCCCTGAGCTCCTTCCTTTTACTTGACCTGAACTATAGGTTCTGCTAGCAGCAAACTCAATCACTGTCCTTTCCCGGTCTGCTATTAAACCTTGGCTCTAACCAGCCAAGAAATTAATCTCTGGTTCCCGACCTCTCTCAGCCCCAGTGTGCTATACACAACCTCTGATCCCCATCTGCATGGCTTCATCCATAAACAAAAGTACCTTGTGGAGTCCACTGAACCCAGCTCATCCCTCACTAACATCATCTGAAAAAAAAAAAAGAAAAAAAAGCAGAGCATGAAGCCTTTCAGCTTGGAAGTTTCGTGTGCTGTCAAATCTTACCCTTGGATTTAAAAAGGAAAAAAAAGAACTAAATCAGAACCTCCAATCTGCGTGTTCTGGGATCCGCATATACTTGCACACTATAATGGTGAAAAACATTCCTTTCTCGAGCTGCCAGCTCCTATGTTACTGAGTGAGACAATGCCACACAGCCCTGTTCTCTGCGTATCTGGAATGCACATCACCCTGGCAGGATTGCTTGTTCCTGGAGAGGGACTAAATCATTACACGTTTGTTAATCCATCATTCATGCTGACAGTCAGTGGTGCAGGCTGACAGCCATGGGGAAAGGACAGCCACCAAACCCTGGTGAGCTTCACATTCAAATTCTAGCTAAAGCATCACAACCTCAGGCAGCTTGGGTGTGTCTCTGGTAATTTTATTTTAGTGCTAGTTATCAGTATTGCTGTGATAGAAACTGCTCTCTGGAGTGGCGAGGAAGGAAGAAAACCTCATGGCAGCAAGCACAGGACCAAACAGATGGGAAGAGTGTCTGTCATGAAAGAGAGGCCCATATAAATAATGTGGGCACAAAGGAAGTATTCTTACCAATTTAGCAGGTGAGGAACCAAGGGTGAAAGCAATAAATCAGTTTTCTTGAGGGGATGCAGGATATTTACAGAAAGGTAAGAATTGACCCTCAAATTTGAGTCTATTGCCCAATTCCTTTTCTGCTAAGAGAACTTGCAAAATTCCAAGAGAATCAGCCTCTTGTGTTCTGTCACATGGGAGAGCAGAAGTGGCTTCATCCTTCTGGAAACCCCACCTTCAGGTGGGCACAAATTCCTCCGTGATAACATCTGAACTCACATACCAATGCAGGCTGGCTTAGGATGGCTGATCAGGCACTTTGGGACTGAAATAACCTCCTATTTTTTTGTAACTCCAAACAATAGATGATCTCCCCCCATTTTATAACGCTCTTTTCTTCTCCATATAAGCTGTTCAGCAGTCAGCAATTGACTATTTTGCAATTTTAATAATAATCAGCTTATCTTCTACAATTTTCAGAAGTTCTCCAGAGACTTTCCTCTCTCACTGGGTGTGAACACATGAACACTTGGCTTGGCATTTGCCACGAGTAAGGAGACAAAAGCCCACACTATGGGGGGGAAGAAAAAGCATTGGGAGCCTTGTAAAACATATCTCCTTGGAGAGTCCCACCCCATCTGCTTCTCTCCCTCTCCAATTTTATGCCTCCTCAGTTGTGCTGGAGGCTGAATCAAGGGCATATATGGTTGTGCTCTGACCCCTGGGGTGCAGGAGTGCAGCAGCAGAAACAATAACCAAATTTTACATTTTCCCCAAGTCCAGTATCAGTTGTGCATACAAGGCAAAGTTCGCAATCCTCCTCCCTCTCTCTTTGCACTGGGAAGCCCCAGGCAGTGATTCCCCCCTCTCCCCACTGCCCCATCACAGCAGCAGCTCTCACAGTGGGGCTCTGGGTCTCCAGCAAAGACTCAACTGCAGGAACAAGTTCTCAACCTCAAGGGCAGCTGTCAAGCCCAGAAGGGAAAACACATGTGAGATCACCAGCAAAACTATTTGGGCACTGCTGCTATCAAGCCTTTTAAAGAGGAGCTCTCAGTTAATTCCTTTTAGAGGTCTTTGTTCAAGCATCTCCCTTCTTGCAGATCCCAGCCAGGAGCATGAGGAGACACGATCCTTCCCATGGCAGAATTGCTGTCTACAGCTATTCCTGCTCAATAAGCTTTGTCACAGACTTGAGACTATTTTTGGAAGCTTTAAAAATATCTAAGGGGCACCTTTCAATTTTTACTCAGACGCAGCATCTTTTTATGTTTAATAGTGAGATTTAAAAAAAAAAAAATTATTTCTGCTTAGCATCAACATGCCTTTCCGTTAAAAATAAAACAGCTGAGCCAGCAAGAAGATTTGGGCAGGAGGAAATTCTATTTATAGAAATTTTTACAACAGTTATCACAGGCTGATAAGGATCACTGTGAACCACAGACTCCACAGAGGGGTAGTGTGGGGATGAACCCATCTCAGGAGGAGACAAACAGCTTCGAGGGTCATGCACTGATGGGGACACCAACACATTCTCTGTGCAGTGGGAGAGGAGCAGCCCTGGAGGAGGACACTCAGGAGCACTGCATGCTCTTCTCCACAGACAGCAAGCCCAGGATCTACAGGAATCCCAGGGCAGTGTAAATTCCCACTGCCCCCAGCCACACCACCTCTCTCTTGCATTTTAAGCAAGAACAGAACAAAAGTGTAACTTCACCGTTTTTCTTGCTGGTGTGGCTGTGACAGGGTAAGACAGTCCTGGAACAGGAGAGGGGCCTCTGTAGTGCTGTGCAAAGAAGTCATTTTCTCTGGAGCATCCACTGTGTCTGTGTATCAGCCCTAACCTTCCTCAATCTGCACCCAAAAATAAAGCACTTCTGAGTTATCAACAGAGAAACTGATGGGGGGGAGAAGAAAGGTCACATTTTCCTCTCCATTCTCAGACCATCAAAAATTACAGCCTTCAAGCCAGGAACAACAGGCAGGTGGGAGCAGATCTGAATTAAAACTATGGAACAAAGAAGTCAAGATAATAATAGAAGTGGAATAATGACAGGGATGTCAGAGGAGGAGTGAGTCAGATCAACAGGCTTCTCTTCCAAGCCCTGCCACCAGTTTGCTACATGACCTTGCACAAGTCACTTTATCTGTTTGTGCTGCAAATTTCTCATCTGCAAACCTGTATTTACCTGGCTTGGAAAATGCCTGGGTTAATAGATATAAACACTGGACAGGAACCAAGTATTGCTACCACCTTGCCACCTCTGGCTCAACATTTGTCTAAGAGAATAATCAAATATGTCTGGTAATCAATGATCAGAAACTCTTCTGGAAGAGACTGAGTCAAGTTCTGGTTACTTAGAAACCCCCTCTTGACTTTGAGGGAGGCAGGATTTAATCTTTCATATCAAAAAATAAGGCATTTTCATTTCTTCTGTAGTTAAAACTTCCTGTTTTGAGCCTTTAAAAGAATATAATAAATGCACTAGGCTAAACAGATAATTTCTGAAACTTCACCTTAATTGTCAAGTGTCTGAGTTCTTCCCATGGGACCTCCCACTGCAAACAAGGACATGACAAAAGGCAGGTGTTTTCAGACATACCATCCTTTGGCAATCAGATAACAAACATTTTGTTTCAATACCAAACAGCAGAAGGAGATGTGAAAAAGAGGAACAAAGAGGAAGGGAGAGTAACCAGAGACAAATACTCAAGGTAGATTGTTCTAGAAGTTACTTTCTTATTTTTGGATTCTTTAAAACGCTGCTCTTGGTTGGTCTCTACCACTTGGTAGTTCCTCCCTGATGATGGTCACGGGTTTCTTCTAATGGTCTAAGAATTCTCTCCTCAGATTTTTGATGACACCTATCTAAGCAAGCACAAGGGGACCACGAGGTAGTCTCTTCAAATTTGCTATCAAAATATCCTACCAATAACAACAGAAAACATTTGCATGCAAAGCCTGTCTCCTTGGAGGGGAAGGCAGTGTTTTGGCAGTGTGTACTTCACACTGCTTGGAGGGGTCCAGCAATTTTTAGTGCCACAGGCGACCAAAAGAAAATCCCTTTGCAGGATGCTGAGCCAGCCTCTCACACACTGATAGCTCACAGCTCTGAGGCAGGAGGAGCACCCTGCCCTTTGTGTTTCACTGCTGGCCAGCACTGCCTGCTCGGGAGCTTCCTGCACACTGCAAACCATGCTCTACAGAATTCTCAGAATTGTCTTTCTATATTCCCCTGGAAAAATGACCATTCCTTTAAAATATGGCACCTCTTCTCATGGTACACCACAATGTGACTCAACAGCACCATCTCCGCAGCTCATATTTCCACAGGGTGCCAACATCTCAGCACCAAAGCGCTCCTGGCGCCGGGCTACCATTTGTGCTGTAATTAAATTGAATCCACTCCTTGGCTTGGCTTTATCCCTGAACAATACCAGCGTTTGAGTAATACATTCTCAGGGCACTAATACATCACCCGGGCGAACCCTGTCCATGATGTATTGGCGCAATACATCAGAGTGCACTCCCGCTATAAGGATCTATGGGCATCATACATCATCAAGGTGAGGCTGAGTGGTGATGTATGGCTCTGGAGATGGTACCGTGCAGCAGTGGACTAGGCCAGGACCAAGGGGATAAAGGTTGGCATCGGTGTTGTCTGATTTCCCAGTGTTATAATGCTGGCACTGAATCAGCCTTCCTGAAGCAGAGTCTAACTTTAGCTCCTTATTTATTTATCCCAAGGCATCGTATCACTGGAAGCGCCTCTGCTCTGATGCATCATCCTCACAAAGGTCCCAGGGGGTGCCTGGTACACAATTAGTGGGAGTATATTCTCAGCTTGATGTGAAGGGGTTTAGCCCATTAACACTAATGGCAGCAGCAGCACCGACGCTCCGTATATCACCAGAGACATGTGCACATGCTCAGCCTTGCACACATCTCACCCACCCAGGAGGAACCTGCAGATTACTGGGAATAAAACATTGGCAATGCCCAGAAATTCCACTGAAGCCAGCATTAACTTCATTGTTTTCAAATATTCCCCCCTCTCCAGAAAACTCAGCCAAAATTGAAACATAAACCTGTCCAGCACGTGGAGTCACAATGTGCCATATTCCCTAATTAAAACAGCAGTGAAGAAGGGTGGATCATGACACCACGGTGAGGGAAAGCCACCATTCCCTTGGACAACCAATAGGAGCTTTGCAGGAAGTATTACTGCAAAGTAGTGCTGCTGTAGGACTTGGGGGAATGATGAGAGTGGAGAAACAGGTCACTGTAGAGTCAAAAAGGACGCAAAGGTAAGATTTGCTGCCTGAGAGTCCTTCACCCCTCCCTTTTGCAAATAGAAAAGTAAAATTAAGGCATATAGCAATATAAGGCTGAGCAGAGACTTGGGGGGATATTTGCTCAGGAGAAGAATCCCAAGGAGATGCCTAAATGAGCACAAAGGAGAGTTCTTAGGATGCACATCGTGCATCATCAGATCTGTGCCTGGGCAGTCTGATCCAGTGCTGGGCACAGCAATGTCCTGCGGAGCAAAGGTGCTAAAACCAATCTCTGTGCTCCTTATGGAGTCACTCGGGGTCTCCCATAAAGCAGACTTATTACTCTTGTGAAAGAAGTTACAGGTATAATAAAATACATATATCCTGGCCAACACCTCTGCCCAGCCCAGCCAGCCCCGAGGAGCACTGGAGAGGACTCCAGGCCAAGTCACAGCACATCCTTCTACTCCTTCAGCTCCTCAGGGCAGGATCTGACCCACAGCATAACCAACCACTGACTCTCAAGACCACCCCAAGACCAACCTCCTTATGGCACACAGGGAGGAGGCTGGCAGTGCCAGTGCTGCCACAAGAGCCAGCCAGCCCTGCCTGGTGCACCCAGCTGCCCTGGTGGGTGGCATGTTAACCCAGAATCTGCATTTTTACTAACAATCGAGTCTTGCTATCCCTAAAAATATAAGCACAGCTATTTTTCTCCAGTTGTATCCCCAAACCAAGCAACAAATATGATAGTTTTCCCAGATGAAAAAGTAGTTCAAAAAATCCTAAGGTGTTGACTGAAAAAATTTCTCAGACTCTCAATCTAGTCTTTGAAAACAACCTGGAAATGACATTCTCATTAATTACACACCATGTACCTGGAAAATGACAGCACTGCCGAGCTGACTGCAACAAGTAAACAGAAAGCAGCTTGGGCAGGTGGATACCAAGCACATTGTCATGAAAAAATACTTGTCTTCATACAGGGGTGGGTGGCCAGAGCCCAGCAAGAAGGAGCAGCAGCTCTGATGGCAACAGACCATTTCTGCACTGAAGGCACAGCGAGCAGTGGGTAGCAGCACCCTCCCATCACCCCCAGCCAACACACTGAGGGAATTTCTGGCAGTATTTTCCCTTATGAAGCCAAGACAAGCTCAGCCCGGACAAGTCATTTATCTTTGCTTACTCTTCAAGCTGCTATCAGTGCAGTGTGATTGATTACTGGAGCTGGGAGGCTTCCCCACCACTGCACTGAGCAAAGTCGTGGGCTGCTCCTTGCTGACTCCTGGGCAAGTGAGTAAGATGTACATGTAAACGGTAAACACCAAAAAGTAGGGAAAACATTTGGTGTGTGCTTCCAAGGTGACAGAAGGCTTTGAAAATTCATATAATGAAGAACATGAAGGTAGCAAATCCTCTTTAAAACAGGAAAGAATCTGGCTAGGGAAAACCAGCCTAATGAAGGACTAAAACATGGATGTGGAAAACCTGGGTTTACTGGTCTGCAACAGAGCCATAAACTTCTACAGACCACCTGTGAAACTGGAGAACTGCACTTACCCAAAACTCAGGAACACTTACAAGAACTTCAGCAGTCGGGTTAAATCTCAGTGAAGCTGGAAACGTGCTCGCTTGGCTGGAACCATCACCTGAAACAACAGCGCCTGTGGACCGGCCTGGAACATGAGCTGCCCAGTGGATGGGGCTGGCACGGCTCTGCTGCAGCCCAGGCTGGGTCCACACGGCTGCCTGGGGAGAGGAGGGATGGCAGTGTCGGAGAGCAGAGCCAGAGGGCTGCACCACAGCAGTCCACAAAAACCAGCCATGAATCTGCTCCTGGTTGGTCTGTTCTCCCGCACACAACCCAGCAAGACCCTCATGTGTCCTTTAGTAGCAACAATAAAAGTTGTTTAAGAAACAAAAGTGACTTGAGAACACTTTTTCCTGTCCCTGGAATAATTTATAAGATATTCCCTTTTTCCACATTTTTTTTTCCTTTTTTCTTTTACAACTCAGAGCAATACCTTACTTCAACCAGATCCATTTTTACCTGAAAGCACAAGCCACTAGTAAACTTTGCCTTGCTGAGCCCTGAAAGCACCACCCTCACAGGGAGGGAAGAGAGAGGCTCCTGCTGACAGAGCTGCTGGGGTTCAGGGAGGTCACAAACAGGAGCAACAAAAGTCAGGCACCCATGATGACACACAAAGGCAGCACCCACAATGGCTGGGACACGTGTGAAAAGGCTGATGCAGAAGCGAACAACAGTAGCCAGCAGCACTTGGTGGCTCCACCAATTTTTCTTGGCATGGATCTGCTGCCTTCTGCCACATAGAGGGAATAACCTGGTTTCATTCAGGAGTTGTTTGATTTAAGAACGTGAACCTCCGCAGGTTGGAGCTGGGCAGACAGACTGTATTCAGGAGAGAGCAAAAACAGAGCAAAGTTTCAGAAAGAAAGTTTATTTTAAAGTGTTTCCTACCATCTGATCAGCTTATACTTTTAAAAGTTCAATTATCTTCTGATAAACTTACCAGCCAAATTAGGAAACTAAATACAATTATTAAAACATAAGAGAACAATTTCAGATTTGCTTCAAGTGCCAATCCAAATGTAACAAGTCCACAGATCCTGATGGATAATTCCAGAAAGAGCCTTCAGCTTCATTTCAAACTAGAAGAACAGATGAATGCCTGGGATATGATTTACATTTATTCTCATGTTTTTAATCAAAACTTACACAGTTGTTTTAGCTGGCCAAAACCAGAACTAGGATTTTATAAAAATGTATTCAATTTCTCTATGGCATTGGGGGATTTGAGCAGCTCTGCTGTTGAAGTTCTGCACAAACCCTACCTCCAGCGTGCAACCCAAAGTCTGAAAACCTGGGAAGAAAATTCCATGTACCCCAGCATTTTACAGAGCAATCTTTTATCCAGATGCTCTCCCAGCAGGTAGATCCATCTCCTCAAGAACTTTTTTTATGGAAAAAGAAGACAACTTAAAAGAAAACCTCCACTAAACTCTTGGCCAAGGGTTGAGACTGCTGTGATTCTACACAAGAACCTTCAGCATTAGCACTGTCCCCACAGTCCACACTCTGCCAGGTGCCCAACACTGATCACATATCACGTAGTGATGCCCTAAATGATCACTTATCTAATTGACTTCCAACAGGAACAACATATTCATCAGAAGGGGCTCAAAGCTAAAATTATCAAGAGTGAAAACATGAGGATGCAACAACTCCACTGGTGAAACGTCAGAAGAGTTTCACCTATAGATTGTCAGATCTGACCTGTTCCTGCTCCTGGGTAGCATGGGGCAGTGGTGTTAACTAAGAACAGAGCAATTCCTGATGCCCAGGCGAGAGACACTGTTACCTTGGACAGGGACTTGATTTATGGATTATTAATGCTGTTATGCTTAAGAAGCAAAGCCCAGAAGGTGTGAGTGTAGCAACACTGGCTTTGATGGTGATGCTGGGATGGACCAATAACACAGAGCAGGACATAAAGTTTGAAGCTTGCCTGCATTTAGAAATCCTCGAGTCCCATATTCCAAGGAAAACCTTCAAAAGCCTTGAAAAACCTTCAACCTGACAACTCCTGCCCACCAAGTTACAGGGGGAAAAAAAAAGATGTTATTTAGAGGAGAACGTGAACTCAAATTCCTGATGGAAAAACACGCTCCTCTTGCAGCGAGTTTTGTTGTTGTATTTTTGTATGGGGGTTAAAAAAGGTTTGATTTTGCAGTTTAGCATGTTGAGGCCTCTCGGTGCTCGCTGTCGGAGGGTGCCGATTACCCACCTTCATTCATCAAAGTGTCACTTTTCTGACAGTCATTAATAAATATCCTGCCAGAGCCCCTCACACCTGGCAGCCATGGCACACTGCAACACGCCGCTAACCTAATTTGCTAATTGCTGCTTTCCCCATTAATTTTAGTCTGTCTTGTTTGGTGTTGACATGGAGGGAAAAAGAAATAAGAGTGGGAGAAAAGCAGGCAAGAAAGAAAGCATTTGATGACTTCTATTTATTTGTTCATTTATTCCTCACCCTCCATCACCTTTTGCATGGGAACAGCAAAAGGTTCTTCTGTGAACCTGGTTTTATTTTTCCCCTTTGTGCCAGTGGGCTGTGGGCAATCCTCATTTTGGTGCTGCTTTGTGAAGGGTTAATTATGCTCACACACTTTCCTTTCCCAAAAGTAAGCCCGGACTTCTGTGCCTCCAGTTCTGCCAGCTGATGACCTCCTCCCTTGCCCCCAAAGCTGCCCACACCCAGCCAGGGGCTGCCCCTCCAAGCCCAGGGGTGCTCTGCCTGCCCAGCCTCGGGTCTCAGCTTTGCCAGTGCTTCACACCTGCCAAAACCCCTGCTCTGTTAATGCAATTCCTGGCCACTCTCGAACAGATATCACTCAGTTCCATTAATCATGTGATTCTCTGATAAATATCCTCTCTAAGGCTCAAGCACAGACCAAGTCCTTTGTGACTGAGCTGGACTGAAATGCAGGTCTCCAGCCGAGGTCAATTAAGACGAGGAGTACCAGACCCATCAAACCTTCAGGCAATGATGAATTGTTGTTGCAGTGCTAGTAAAAGTCTCCCTGCAGGACACTCACCAAGCTGTTGTACTTGGACCACACATTGGGGTCCATATGCTCCAAAGCTTTCCTTCCTCTGATTAGGTCTAACAACCATGTTCTTCACCCACCTCCCCAGCTGTGGTGGCAGGCTCTGCCTCCTCCTTCCAGCAGTGGGGCACTAACACACAGGAGCTCTTTGGGCTCCAGGTTGACCACAAATTTCTGGCTAAGTAAGCAGAGACACCTGTGTTCTGCAAAGGTTTCCAGATCAATCTTTCTTTTCTCTAATTAATATAAGAAATGGGCACATCTATCCCAAAAGACAGACCTTTGTGCATCCTACTGTCCCCTGTCAAGCTGGATTTTTCTTTCAAAGCTTCTTTTAAACACCAGCTGATAGCGTAAGATTTCTGATCCCTTTGGGTAACCAGAGCCTCCCACTGCCAAAGCCCTCAGACCCCCAAACACACAATGCTTGTGATGAGAGACACTGCCTTCTCTCAGTCCAAGAGCCCTTCCTGGGAACAAACACCCAGGACAGCTTGCACTGTCAACCTGTGGTGCATCCCAACATTTCTGATGTTTTAGAAAGACCTGGAAGAGAAGAAGATAAATGCCAAATGTAGCCAAATCCAATCTTTACCAGGGACTTGAAGTCTGTCTTCCCCACACTGAATATCCCAGTCCCAGGGGGAGTTCCAGCACTGGGGACAACCCAGAAGGAATTGCAGGAAGCTGCAACCAGATGTTGACAAGAAAAGTTTTGCTGCTTCTGAAAAGAGTTTAGTACAAACCCAGTCAGTGTTTTTCTTTCAAAGCAGCAGAGGGTATAAGCAAATTAAAATAGGATCACGTCACCAGAAGGGTGAAAAGCAGGAATAGTTTAGGTTGTTTCAAAGTGTTGAGTATGTAGGAAAACTTCTTCAGATCAGCATTTGTATGATTGCTGCTTGGGGAGCACCTCAGGTCTGGAAGCAGGATTCAGTCTAATATGCTAATTCAGGACACTGGACATTGTTTTTTTTCTACCTCTGTGTGTCCCTTTAGCTCTTCTGGCACTTAAAATGGTCCTGACATTTAATTTTGCAACCACACACAGCTGGTTTTGTGTTTCACCTTTCCTCAGAAAGCCTGGGTAGGTTCATATTCACCTTGAAAGGTCCACCACAGTGTCGAGCTGCTGCTCCTCAAAGTCCCAGCTCCCGAGGAGCTGAATGAGACCTGCCACAGGCAGGGCCTTCAACTTCCAAGGGCCCTACAAGTAAAATATACTATCCTGTTCCAAATGAAGTTAAAAGGGCCCAGTAAAGAGTAACAGCATTTCAGCTTTTAGCCAAAAGCTTCAATTCGTGGTCCTTTAAAGTTAAATTTATTGCCTCCATTTAGCGATGTCCCTGTAAAAATCCCGTCTGGCACAGAAACCCCCATGTGCTGTTCAGCACTGCTATGGCAAACAAAATATTTCATCCCAGGGATGTAGCTATGCATCCATCTGCCTTTATTTAGGTCTTTGTGTCTTTTTTGTTCCCTTTGGTGATCAACAGCTCCAAGCAATAAGGCAGCACAGGTTACCACACTCCTCACTGCTCCAGCCCAGCATCTTCTGCTACTTGTCAAGGAGCTGATCACAAGTGAGGAGAACACATGATTTACCCCTGTGACAGAGAAGAATACAGTTTTGTATAACCCCACTGGCTCTTTCTCCCAGTGCAGACAGATCAAGAAAAACTAGAGCAGGCAGAGCACAAGCAAATGATCAATGTTCTACTCCCTAGTATGAGAACTCCTATTTTTCACAAGTCAAGGCTACCTCGGGGCTTTATCTGCCCTGCAGTATCACCCCTGCCCTTTACGGACCCCATTCATTCTCTTGCACAAACCTCAAGGTGCCCTGACCCGTGGCACTGTGCTTGCCACACGTGCTGTGTGTGCAGGCAGGACACTGAAGCCAAAAAGCCTTTCCCAGGGAAAAGTTCTGTCAGAGTGGGTGTATTTGGTGTAAAAAGCTTTGTTTGGGAGCATTTTCTGACAGAAGAGAACATAAAGCAAAACATCTTGCTGAAAAATGCCAGGTCTGTTGGGGGGGAAGCCCTTTCATCTCCCATTCTCTGGGTTGGTTTTATTACTCTGCAAGGCCATTTGACTGAATTAGTATCGTAATCATGGCAATCTAATGGGGGTATCGAGCGCTGCTGCACGAGCCAGATCCCTCAGCTGGTACCGACCAGCACGGCTCCATTAGCTTCACTGGAGCCAATTTATATCAGCTGAGGATCTGCCCTTTAGTTTTTACTACAGGAAAGCCAGACTACAAATGGGAGAAACCTATATTAAAAACAAATATCTTCAATCACGGCAGCAGGAATGCAGAAAAATATTGGCTGAGTCAACTTTTATAGCAATGTTTTCTTTCTCTCCTGAGTGCTCAATTTTGAACACTCCCCTATAAAATTTTCCGAGCCTGGAGCAACTTTCTTCCTTCCTTTGGTTAAACCCCACCTCACCTGATGGAGGCAACAGGGCTCTGGAGATTCTCTGTTTCTTTGCCCACCTCAGGGAACTGGCAGCATCCCCACCTTGAGACAGCTCAAGCCTTCAGGGCTTTCACAACGGGATGGTTGTGAAAACGGACATCAGGACACAAACATCTGCTGTTGCTGGGATGCATAACCCTTCCCACGAGGAGGAGGTTGCTCCACCAGCCCCCTTTGGAAGGCCACCAGGTCCCCCAAATGAAAGCACGCTGAAGAGTTCAGGGCCCCTCGGCAGCCTTGCAGTAAGCGCCTTTTGTTCAAAGCCCAGAGCTGTTAATTAAAGACTGGTGATTAATGATTAAACTCCACGTGGTTCCCATCTCAGGCTTAAAAAGTCCTAGGGATGCTGACTTTGCTGAAGGCTCTGGTGCAAGGTTCTGGGATGTGAGTAGTTATTTATAGAGAAGTCCATCAGAGCTCTGAAAGGAAGTGCTCCTTCCACATAATTAAGAGGAAGAAAAATACCATTTCCAAAAAGTAGAAAAGTCAAATATTTAGATTAGGTAAACAAGCTCTCTGCCTGAATAAGCCACAGCCAGAAGTGAGAGAATCTTTTCTGTGTGTGCTTTCCCCAACCAGGTGCCTTCAGCTCTCTTGGACTCAGGTTTCTACAGCAAATATTCTCTCTTAGGGAGTTGGGAATTCATTGTCCATAAAGCTCATGGATCCTTACACCATACTGTGCTCAGGAATAATGAATTCAAAAGGACTTCCACGTGCAGGATCTGATGAACTGATCAGGGCAGTGTGTATTTAGTGCCAGGGGCTGATCTTAAAGGGCTTTCCAGTTGCATTTGCTGCACAGAACACAGATATACTCATTACAGGTCAGAAAAGCTGTCCCACCTGGGGAAGCTTTCTAGGAATGACACAGAAGGGCCCCTTGGTCCAGCCCCTCTGCCCCTGAAGCTGCTGCAAGGTGCTTGGCTTTCCTGAGTGCTGTTCAATTCATGCTGCTCTACAACTTTTTTAAACACCCTGAAAAAGTTTAAAACAAAGCAGGGGCTGCCCAGGAGTGTTACCGAATTGGTCTGCTCTGTAGCCAGCTGGATGCATCGATCCTTCTTGAATTACAATCTGAAACCTTCAGTGTAGGATCTGGACCTCCCAGCTGCAAACTCTCATATCAGACAATGCCAGAAAAGCAACATTTGGCTCCTGCCTTCCACTGGGAGCGAAAGGCATCAGGGCAGCACCAGAGCTGGGCTCAGACCTGGCCCAGCCACCCAGCACGAGGGAAGGAGGCTCCAAAAGGAGCTCCAAACAGAGTCTTCCTGAGCTCAGGCTGTGAAAATCCAGATCAGGGGATCTTTTTTTAACATCTGCACTAGCATGGCTGAATTCTGTTTGAAGTTTCAAAAACCGTTTAAAGTTTTAATTATTTTAAGACACTGGAAATACAAATACTTTGCTCAGGTCCCCAGACTGGGACATTGCTGACCACTTCCAGACCAACTGCCTTTCCTGACTATGAACTCCCTCTCTGACCACATTCAGTTAGGGAAGGTTTGATTTTTGTTCTCAGTGTTAGGGAGTAGCCCCTCCTCTTATAAAAAGGTATGCACACATTTTGACAGCTCCTCATTCACTTCAATTCTGGATCTGATCTAAAGTCTATAAAAATCATAGAAATAAAAGGTAGAAGAGCCTTTTGGAATCCTCAGATACCACGTCCTGCTTGGAAATGACTATAGGTCAGCCCCAGCCGTGGTCCACAAACACTCTGTGCTGTGCTATAACCACACAAGCAGTTATTTGTTAATCAAAGGCACTCGAGTTGCTCAAGTATGATTTGCCTTTCATAAACTCAGGCTGATTTTTCTAACTATCATTGTCCTGCTCACCACCTTTCGAGCAGACTGGAGTAACTTCAGCCTGTTTACAGTCACCAGGGACCTCCCCCAGATCCCCAGGATGTTTCAGACACAATCACAGTCTCATTGGCTGACTTTTTTATCACCTTCAGGTGAATTCCACCTGATCCCATGAATCCCAATACATCCAACTTCTCTGAGAAGTCCCTAAATAGTTGTTTCTCCACTGCTGGCTGCCCCTTTCTTTCCCATGTTGATCCTGACAGGAACATCATGTACCTTTTCTTTGGTTTCAAGCTGCTGTAATCCATGCTCCTGCTGAAAGACTGTGCTTTCAAAATTTGAGTTAAAACAAATGAACATCCCCTTAGATGAACATGGCCAAGTCTGAGTCCCACTGCCACTGTTTTACATTCTCAGGTCTCCCTCAGGAATGAACATTTTTAATTGTGGTTTTGGGGGGGTTCCCTCTCCCTGCCCTTCAATCACACTTGTGGGATGCCAGTTAGACATGTTTATGTTGAAAGCCTTGGTAGGAGTTCTCAGAGCCTAATTATTCCCTATCAGAGTGTAATAAATCCTATATAGCTTGCATAGGTTTCAAGAGATTGTAGATTATCCCTTTTTGACCTTAACAGCCAAAAAATAAAGATACATACATGGTTTTTTCTAGTGTAAAGGGAAAATAATTGAAGGTGAAGTCAAGAGGCAGATCCTGTTTACAAAGGATATAAAACATTCCATTCTTCCTCCCATGGCATAAATTGCAAGGAAGGATTGCTCTTCAGAACAATTCACACTTTCTGACCAGCACTCAGCCCAAAAATCTCGCTCTAGGTTTTCCTGAAATTCCTTTCACAATGTGTTTTGCACTGCTGTCTCTCAGGTTTCACGGTCTTTCCACGAATGTGTTCTACAAAACACCCCAAAGCTTGGCACATATTCCACATGTGTGCCTGTTCCCCACGCAGACACACGTTGGGGTTTTGGCTGGTGGCTGCTACCACTTAAGCCCTGTGGTTTCAAAAATGTCTCCTTACAACCATCCTAGTAAAGGAGTGGCACTTCTACTTCGCCCATAATGTTACACGACTGGAATTCATTAGATGGTTTTGTGTGCTTTGTTTTAGCCCGTGAAAGAATGTGTTTGCTGCACAGTGCCCCAGGCAGTTCATCAGCAGCAGGGCTCAGGCCCAGCATGACAGACATTACAGAATCATGGAATACTCTGAGATTATATTAAAGTCACAAACACTGTGTGCATATCCTTAGCCATCCTAGAGATACTTCTCCTGGCTCCAGGAGTCAAATATAAAGTGCTTCCTGGGAAGAAATGGAGCCATTAGTGGGTAATTAGTGCAAGCCTGGAATGCTAAAGCTGTATGAGTAATAGGTCTTTGAAGTTTGGCCACAAGAGAGGGGGAGAACCTTACATATCAGTTTGACCTGACCCAAAGTTTTAACCAACAAAGAGTCCAAAATGGCATAAAATAAAGGTCCTAGCCTGGAGGAAATGGTCACTTGTAATTAAGATCTAATAGTCACAGAACTAGGCAGAGGAGCATTCCCTCTCCATTCCCAGGCAATCAGGGCATACACAGACCCAAAGGTTCTCACTGTGTTCCCTGAAACAGGCAAATGAAAATACAATTAATCTGCTTGGGTTTAGGGATAGGTTTTCCCTGAAATACTCTTTTTTGCAACAAACAGCTCTCTACTGCTGGCAGTGGGGCGATCCATCACCCTCTGCCCTGTAGACCCTCTGAAAACAGGACACCAGCCTTTGGTCTGCGAAAGGACAGTCAGTCTCAGAAGCTTGTGGAATAAAACTCAGCTTGAATCTAAGGTTTTACCAAAATAAAATGTTTTTAAGTAAGATCCAAAAGTGTCAGAACATATGATCATATACTGAAGAGCAGGTTTCTAATACTTCGAGCTGGAAGTCTGTCTGCCTTCGGTGGTGAGAAGATCCAGAGCTCTTCATAGCCCACAAAGCCAGAGAAACCATGCCTGGGTTACAGCACAGCTCTCAAACTGATTGTAAAAAAGGATAAAACTTCAAAAAGCAGAATCGTATGGTCTGTTATTCTGAAGTCAATCCAGCAACTTTGTGGAAATCACGAGTGTGTTACTCTTGACTGAACCAAAAGAAGTTTTGCCTGATGCTCTTAATAGTTGCGACAGAACACCAACATCTGGGTCCAATTCCCCCCTGATCCAAGCCCTTCGTTACCACAACTGTAAAATACCTATTTCACTAGAGAGAAAACCAGCATGAAATGCTTTTTTGTGCTGACAAATGCCAAACAATGAAGCATCACCTAAACTCCAGTCCAGCCAATTCCCTTTGTTTCCGAGTTTCACACGCACCAAAGGCTTCTCCTCGCTTAAACAAAGCAAGTCAGGAGCGTGACAATGGAAGATAAATGTATAATACATGAACACCAGAGAAAAGACTTAGACTGTGACTGCAGCTACAAGGATAGGCCCGTTCCAGAGTGGGAATAATTAGCCCTTTAATTAAACTTATCTTGCTGCTAGACAAGAGCAATGCTCAGCAACACCTGGCCTGGAACATTCCTGTCTCTGCAGGCAGCAGATGGAGCACACAGACACAAATCCACCTCCCTCCTACCAGGTCCACAGTTGCCAGTGCCAGTAATTAAGGTCTGGGACAACGTCTGAATTATTGTGAATATCACCAGACATTTCCTTATCTGATTTGCCCTCATTAAGTAAAGCGGCACGTTTCTCTTTGCTGATTTCCCCCTTATCCTTCTCCCTCTTTTCTGCCATCCTGATGTTACTCTGCTCCATTCCTGGAGCAACCCAGACATAAACTCAGCTATTGCAGCAACTTGCAGGCAAGTATTTCTTAGGGGCTTCAGCAGGGCTTTGCTGAAACAAATTCATCCAGGTGACAGCCAGTACAGGCCTCCGAGTTAACTGCTTCTTTGACCCCTTCTTGGTGCCCTGAAGGGGAATTAATGGAGATGTCAGGCCTTTGGGATCCTTTTCACATCCCTCCTGAAATCATTACAACATAATGACAGAACAGGGGCACATGACAAGTTGAGCTGCTCCTGTAACACTCCTCCAGGAGCAGCCTGCTTGGGAAAAACAAAGTGTAGGAACAAATCCAGTAGATTTAACGATGCAAAATATGTTAAAATATATATATTCGGTATCCAGTGATTATAATTTTTCCATGGATTAGGCTGTTTGAACCCAGGTAAACTTCAGACATCCCATTATCCCATAGCAAGCGCTTCATGTTATACCTGTGTATCACATGAAAAAGTAACTTATTTTGATTCTATGAAATCTGCTACCTGAGGAATTGCTTTGACAGTCCTTATTTTAGCTTGTGAGAAACACAGTGATCAGTTGTTCCCTACTTGCTTTCTCCAGGCAGCTCAGGCTTTAATGCACCTCTGTCACAGGCAGCTTTCCTTTTCCAAGCTGAAGGGTCCAAAGTTAACATCTCGATAAAGATTTGATCACCTCTATTGCACCTTTTCTGTTCTAACCACACACTTGAGATGGGGACAAAAACCTCTCTGATTATTTAGAGTGTGGGCACATCAAAGATACCAAAAGGGAATTGACAGTGGAGACATTGCTGTGGCAATTACTCCCAGATCTCCTTCCTTGAACACTAATATCTTGCTCAAAGCTCATTACTGAGAATAAAAATTTAGGACTGATTTTTCTAAACTTCCTTCCCTTTTAATTTAGCAATGTGTAATTTTATCCACCTCTTCATCACCTACTCGATATCAAGAGACTTCTTAATTCTTTGTCCACTGTGATGCAATAGTTAATCTCAGCACTTCCCTCTCAGCCCTCTCACTGGGAGATGGCAGGACCAACCTCTGATAGAACAGCTTCCACTAAACAACACTCTCACCTGGCCTGAAACAGAAGGTCACATTTTAACTTAAACCCCTCCTTTAACCATCATAAATTCAGAGGTGTTGGCCTTGTGTTCGTTGTGGGTGAAACCCAGCAAGCTGTAGAGCACGTGGGAACGTGGGAATTGTCACCTTAAATCACTGGAATTCTAGGCCATGGCTTACCTTGAACCAGATAAAAATCAATCCACTTTTTTTCAGCAGCTCAAAAAGCCTTCCAAGTTTGCTTGCAGTGAAAATTCCCATCAATCACCCATCCAGTGGTTTCAGTTTTGATAGGTATATTCTTCTCTGAACCATTTAGTCAAGAACATGATCAGGAGCCACATCAAAAAATGTGATTCTCCTGGTCCAGCAGCTTTGCCCATCCCATGTGCCCACAGCATCCATCCCAGAGGGGCTCAGCAAGGAGCAGAGTTTGGATGGCACAAGGAAAGCTGGATCCTGGATTTCTATAATGGCATCAGCACCCAGGGGACTCCTAAAATCTTGGACAACCAAAGTTTACTGGCCTTCAAACCCAGATTGTAAAGCCAGTGATAAAACTGCCAACTATTAGGATAGGGAAACTGGGAAAGATAAGGCTTACACTGAGGCATTAGAGTTGGTGGAATAATAACAAAACTAGGCCCATTAATATGTTCACAAATAAGTGTGCCAGATTTCTGGGGTGACATTAATCATGGCTTGCAATTATTCACTTGAAAAATCAGCATGAGAAAATGAAGCTTGATGTTACATCCATTTTAGCATTCTTTCTGTAAAAAGTCACACCAGAATTTAGTGATTATTATTCTCTTGTTAGGAAAGGTTCTCTTATCCGATGTAGCAACACGGATTTAGAGTCTGTTAACATTAACCAAAAGAGGAAAATAATTTTCTAAGGTGAGCTAGTCCAAGTCCCAGAAAAAAAACAACAGACATAAACCACTGACCAAAAAAATGAGTGTTTTTTTAATAAATGAGAATACTTTTTAACTACACCTGAAAAAAATACGGGGCCTATTTTGGAACTGATTCTTTACAAGGATTATTTGACTTGGACTAATTTCTGTTTTTCAGCCTTGAGAGTATTGCTGAATAAGCCAGAGCATAATGGCCAATGAAGTGACCTGTATGTTCGTTTAGTCTGTCCATTTGTTATAATATCCTGATGTGTTACATCCCTAATTAAAAGAACAAAAAGACTATTAAGGTAGAGAAGTGATCTGTCTTCACATTTATTTTTGTGCAGAGATGAGAAGTGAGACTTTATTGTAAGCTGTATCTAGACAAGAACTCCAGATAGAAAGGAGTGGAGGGAGAAAATTAAGCAAGAAGTTAATTTACTTAGTGCTAAATTATTTTCTAACAGACCACAAAATAACACAGGAGGAATCTACAACAGATTTAGCAGGACTGACATGTAGATCTCAGTGGATCTGTCCGGATGAGCACAGAAGAAATACAGTTCTCTCTGCAGAGAAACCCTAAAATATTTTGATTCTGGAAAGTGAAGAGGAAAAAAACCTAAACAATAAAAAGATAGTTCTGCCTGACCATGGAACTGGGCTCCTACAATAAAAGGCTTTGCTGGAACATCATCCTTACTGGTACATGGCAGGACCCCAAAGAGATGTCTAAGAACTAAAGAGAAGGTCTCAGTGCCTGAGCACAGCTGCCCAAAAAGCAGCAGAAGAAAAGATGCTCCTGTGTTTATAGAGAATTCCAACAGGTCCATTCTCAGTTCAGACTGAGCCTCCCCTTCTTGCACCCTTGCAGGCTGTGCAAGAGCAGCCATGCCCAAAAACACAGCAGAAAAGGAGGAAAAACTTCTGAGAGCAAACCTAGAACTGGTGTGAACGTGAGCACAACAGCTTTGGTTTGGCAAAAGTTCAGCTGTTGGGGCCAACAACGGGCTTGCCCCTCTCCCTGAAGGTGAAATGGGGATTGCTCCCTCCCCGTGCCATGTTTGCTACCTGGGCTTCAGCTGGGAGGGCTCTCTGCCTCCTGCAGCCCAGAGGGACACCCTGCCCGTGACATCCACAAGCTGGGCACAATTAGGAGCACAAATTGACCATTAGGTCCTTTATTAATCCACTCCCATTTCTATGCTGTGAAACACCTAATTCCTCTGCTTTGGCTACTGGCCCCTAACATAACAAGTTACATGGGACTTGTCTCATCAAAATATCATCATGTCTAAATAGAGGATCTGTCTGAACCACAGTGAAAATGAGTAATGATCACAATTATGGGCCATATAACAGTCCAATAAAATCTAATTAAAATGATCCACATCCCATCTGCCAACAGCACATAAGCAACATCAGCCATGGCAGGGGGTGGCAGGGGAAGAGAGTAAATAACACTCTCTTAATTTTTAAAATATGAAATATTGCATGGTGAGAAAGCTATTTACATTTTATAACTAGCTCCAAACTGTGCTGCCAGTGAACTTCTGTGATGACTGGAGATTTCTCACCCTTAACTTAGGAGAAGTTTTGGGGGCTGCTTCCTGGGAGACAATTCCAGGAAATTCCCTCCAAGTAAACATTTTCAGAAGAGCTTGTGTGATTTGAGCCCCTAAGGCTATTTTCAAGAAACAAAAACATCACCACTTGGTCTCACTTCCCATACTTCAGATACTTCCAAACTTGGGCAGTTCTTGGGCTTTCTACAGCCCCAAACACAGTTCAGCAACAAATACAGTTCAAGTCACTTTCTATTACCTTTTCTCTGAACTATTCTTAATTTTGAAAGGGCAAACTAATAATTTGCCTGCTGATAACATTGCATTTGAGGTTGTCAACAAATTGCCAAGAAGCAAAATAGTACCATCCCACTCTACCTGAAAACAGAAAACATTTGGAATAACACCATGTTCCCCTCACCTCAGTGACCATTTAAGGGAACCAAAAAGATCAAAGGAAAATGTACAAAAAATAAGGGAAAAAAGGTGCTAAAATCTGGTTTGAAGGAAAAGTAACATTTGGTGATGGAGATTGTATGAAGGAGCCACAAAGAGCACTGCAAAGGCAGTGGAAAAGAAACTCAAAAGAGAGCAAGGAGAGGGAGCTGAAGAGCAGGAAGAGTGCCCACAACATGTGCTCGAGATGGCTTTACAGATATGAAAGGTGACCCTCAATGCAGCTCTCTCCGGGGGCACTCCTGCCTTCCCCATCCCCTGCTCTGCCTTCACACCAGCACAAACTCCAGCTGCCAAGTCCAAAATAGCGATTTTTAATCAAGGTTAAGAAGGTCCCTTCTTGACATTTTATCTAGCAATCAATTTTTATACACAAATTTGTGAACACTTCTATGCCAAGGTACCAAAGGCATCCAAAACTTTAAGTTTCCTGAACAGGAAGGGACTCACAACAAAAATTATTTTCTTCTAGTAGAATACCCCTGGGATGGAGTCCACTTTTGCATTTTGTGTGATTAATCTCCATCCATCTACAAAATGGTTGTCACAGTTTCAGTCTCAGCTGCCCCAGAGCTGCAGAGTTTTCATCCCTCACTCTTTATCTTATGGCTATGGCCCATTTCCGTAGCCCTGCACCGAGCTAAAGCAATTTAGCCATTAAAGGAAGCAGAAGGGTTCACAGCTTTGCTTGCACTCTGGTTGCCCAAATTATCTAACCTTTGACTGAGGAAGAAGTTCAGGAATGCAGAGACACAGCAACAGTCTCCAACAGAAGTGTTGGAATAAAATGAAGGAGGGAAAATACACATTACACACATCACCTCTGGGAAACAGCAATCACAAGTTATTAAACATTCTGTCAAAGGCTCTGCAGCCTCTTTTTCTCTCCTGCCCAGTTTTGTTAGCAATAAAGGCAGGTTGCTAATATTTGTCACTTTCAAATTCATAATTTACTACTCAAAAGGTAGCAAAGGTACATTATATTTTCATACAAGACTATGAAGTTGTCCAATTTCCAGAGCTGCAGGAGGACTAAAACCCCATGCGCTATGAGCACAGGTCCTTTCATGCATTATGGATATGGTGATTGATTTTACAATCCAAAGCACCAGTTCTCACCTTTCCCATTGCCTGGCATCCTGGAAGATGTTTTAGGAGAGGCAGCAACTTTTGAGACTGACAAACACATCCTTTATGAAGCCAAAATGATTGATGGGCAAGTGATCCCAAATGCCATTACTGTATTCAGGGCAGGGATGTGGTCCTTTTCTCCAAGGGTCACTTCCAGTGTTTTACTGGTCTAGGAAGGTTTGTTGGAAATCACTGGGGTTTTCACTGCTAGTTCTAAGTTAGTAACCTACAGGAGAAACATTTTAGGAACCCACTTTTCATAAATATCCAGTGAGGACACACAGGACTTCCAAGGCCACAGAATTCTGCCTTCAAAGCAAGTTATTCCACCAGTTATCATATCCTATAGATTCACATCAAATCTCTGGATTCTTCCCATTATAACAGGTGTTGGTGAGCACCTTCCTATTTTCAGTAGCTAGACCCCTCTGACACTGGGCATCCTTTTTTAACAAAACTCACAGAAGCTTAATCTCTTTCACCCCTCCTTCTCAGTATATGTTTAAAACAAGCTAAAAGGGATTGCCAGCTTGCCTGCCTGCAATCAAGCTTCAGCCTTTTCCAGTCCTCAAGACAAAAATCCTGCCCCTGCACGTTCCACAAAGCCAGCTTTGCCTGACACGTTAGAGCAGCATTTCATTTTGTCCAAGTTGAATTCAGGCACAGAGCAGTTTCTTACTACACAGTTAACTCCTATTGGCTTGAGAAAGGTTTACTTAAATTCTTCCAGAGAAATTAGAGCCCATAGACACAGAGCTTGCCTATCCATGTGCATGCCAAGAGACATGCCAAACCTCATCACATCCAGCAAAAGAACTCCCATTTGAAAATTAAACACAGGTTCCAAAAGCTTTCTCTTCCTGAAGCATAGATTTTGCTATGTAGTTAATTTTGCAAGGTTTGAAATTTTACTCTGTATATCCTCCTTTTTCTAATGCATTGAACATGTCCATTGACAACATTTTTGATGCTCCTTTTCACTTTAAATTGGATCTTATTCCCTGTTCTCTTCCCTCCCTAAAAATCTTCGGATTATCTCCAGAATTCTATTTCATACACTGGAGGAACATAAAATAATTCCAAATCTTCGGTCTGCTCAATATAAATATTTCATTACTAACAAGTTGGCTGTAAATTGGTCCAAGTATAGAAAACAAAAATAAGAAAAATAAGTAAAATAAGTAAGTGCCATATGCATAGAGTGGGACACATCCTGTGTACGTGTGAAGGGAGGGGAAGAGGAAGGGGCTGTATTTGCAAAACAAGAAGCTGCATTTCCAAGGGAGGATGAAGGCCCCCACATTGCCATACAAAGAGGGCAGTGCCTTGTTCATCCCTCTATGGCCAGAAACTCTGAGAGAACTGAAACAGGCTGCAAAGGCTGAGCAGGCAAGGGAGAAAGAAGGTTTATTAAATCAAATGAGATTCAATACTAACGCAGCTCACTGCTATAGATCCTGAATCCAATATCCTACATGAGACAGATAATGATACAGTCAGTGGGTGGTCCTTCCAAAGGGGGAAAAAATACAGCTATATTTTTATTTTATTCTTTTCTTTTTTTTTTTAAATCTCTTTCTGTCTTGAACCTTTGCAGAAGGGAGGGAAAGTTTGTCTCGTTTCTACTTTTTTCCTGCCTAGAAAAAAGAAAACCAATTTTGTCGCATACACATACAAGAGACCAAAGCCAGAAATTCACAAGCAAGTGGCGTTCAATCAGGAATTTGAGAATTAAGCTGGGGAGAGTTAGAGATGAAGTGTGCTGGGTTGTGGAGGTTTTTGAATTCATTTGCAGAAACTCAGTATTCAAGAAAAAAGAACCAACTTCCCAGCTTCTGTAAATGAAACGAAAATAACTGAAGTCAAATTAATTCCAGTGATTTGCCCCAAAATCTCCTGGCTTATTTCTGGCCCCTTCACAACCAGCATTATTGAGAACATCCACTCTTAGTGTGGACCTTTAAGCAAGAATAACAAATTCCCATTTTGTAAGAATCCCAGTGGCAGAGAGTGGATATTCCTCAGTTCCTAAAGAGCAACGTTAATATTACACAGGAGATTTTTACTAGACATTAAAACAAGGTCTCTCCTATACGTTCCCACAGGTCCTCAGTGGGCATAAAGCAAAGGAAAATTCCAGCTGCACAGCTCTGACTGTCACGGTGAGCTCAGCAACAGAAAGACTCAGGCACCTTGTACAGTAAATATTAACATCTGGTATAAATTACACAGCTATTTCCTTGATTTACCCAAGCATGGAAATCTTGGGTATTTTGATTATGAACTGATACAAGAAGGAAGCAGATACAAGTAAGTCCTGAAGCTACTGATCCCAGCTGCATTATACCAAAAGGCTCTGACAGATCTCTAACAGCTCACAAGCCTGCAGAAAACTTCTCAATGCCCAAAATCCAGCAAGGAAGTGTACATAGTAGTTCATCAGGTAAATCAAGCAAAATGCAAGACATAAATACACGTCATTCCCTGAGTACTTGGATCAGGACTGGGTCCCACTGACTGAAAAATAAATAAAAATAAAATGCAGCAATGTTTCCCAGAAGTATTCTGGGGTTAGACAGTAAGATTTCTGTAAGCTGTACTAAGAGATTTTCCTACCTTGCAAGCAAAGGGGAAATACTCTGAAAGCACCTTTAGGGTCAGATTTTCACTTGAGCCTGCAGACAGGTACAAGCTCTCTGGCCAACACAAACAGAAGGAGCTCTGAAATCTTTCTTTTCTCTCCAGGCTGGTTTGGCTGCACGGGACTGCAGCTGGGTGATCCTGTCACTGCCTCTGTGAGCTGCCCCAAACCATCATTTCACTGCTTTCAGGACTTATTTCTCTACATGCCCGGAAATTAACTAAACCAAGGAATTAACAAACAATTTGCAGCGTGTGTGAATATATATATACACACACACACACACTGGAAGCTGTCTCAAAACACAGCAGAGAAATTACTGATTTTCAAAAAGCCTCTATGATAAATTATGTAACTGTAAAGAAGACTGTCCATATTAAATTACCTGTAACCAAATGTGGTCTCAGACCCCTCATACTGCACCACCATGGGCTTGTTTTTAATAGCACATATATACCCAGTATTTCTACTAATGTTGCCTGTCTACACTTTATTTTCAAAAAAAAAAATAAAAAATACTATATTAGGACTGATATTGCAGTAGGTTATATCAGCACAAACACGGCTGTCCAATGTCACAGCAATACTAAGAGGACTTTTAATGCTGGCTGCTGTTAGATGGGATATTGTGTAGAGGGTATAAATATTTATATATGACGTGTGTTTGTGAATACATGGCCGTACACAGGACCAGTTAATCAGCCAGTTTGAAAACTTCATTGCTTTCAGATGAAAAAGAAAATAATATTAACATATCAATAGCATGTACATGCTGAGAGAGTGATTACCCTTTACATCTTCAGGATATCCAAGCACCCACGCAGGCCCAGCTATGTAACACCCTATCTGGAATATTCTGCCTCCCTATCTCTCATTTCTCCCTACTCTTTCTTCAGACTTTCTTCTCTCTTATCTGCCTTTCCTCTTTAGCCTTTTCCATCCGTCTCATTTCTCTTTCCATTTCCCCTGTTCATCCGTCTTTCTCCCCTCCCTTTTGTCATTCATCACTCCCTTGTCCTTTTCTTCTATTTTTTTCCCTTTTCCCTCTTTTTCCCCCTCTTCCCCTCCTGTTCTCCTTCTCCCACCCCCATTCCTTGCTGCCTGCTTTGCTTGAAGTTTCCACCTTGTGGGTGCGTACTGCTGACTTCACATTTGCTGTGGTGTGAACTTCACATCTGTGAATGGATGACAGGAAAGATTAATAACCCCGTGTTCCCCTTCTCCTTGACTGTGGGCCTATCTAATGAATAAATATATAAATAAATAAAACAAAAAAATAAAAAAACCTCAGCGCTAAAAATCATCTAAATAGAGACCCAGAGCCTGGGAGAAAACAATATTTTGCTGAATCCAGTATTTAAAAAATAATAAAAAATAAAAAAGGCAACCAAAAAAAAAAACCAAAACAAAAAACCCAAACAAACAAAAAAAAAAAAACAACCTCTAATGATCCTTAGTTTACATACTCGGCAATTTTTTTTTCCCAAATACTTTATGGCAGGGAAAAAAAAAAAGAAAAGTTAAAGGCAAAGGAATGAGCCCTTTCTCCTGAGTTAATTAAAGGGAAAATTATTTAAAAGCAATAATATAGAAGATGCAGGAAATGTATGGGAAAGCAACGTCGATGCCCCTCAAGAAGCAGAGCTGTCAGTGCCAGCTCACACAGGAGTCACTGCAGAGCCACAGTGGGAAAGCAGGGAAGGTATTTCTGGCTAATTCCAGCTTTTCCAGACCTTTGGCTCCAGACCTGCTCACACCATGCACACAACTCCCATCACAACTCAGGTTTTGGTCAATTCCTCATTTGTAAGCTTAATATTTGACTTAACATTAAGTTTTAATTAAAAGCACAGGCAGAGAGAGAACGTAGGATGCCTCTTCAGCATCCCTGGAGATGGAGGAGGGAGCTTGGCACCCAACTCTGTCTCACTTTAATCCCTCACCTCTCCCTCAAATTTAGGAAGATCTTAAAAGGATCTCTTATCATTAAGGAAGGAGGAGACCGTCAGGATCGTTACAGGAGGGGACATTTCAGCAGGGAAAGAGCAGCCTGGGGCTGCAGGGCAGATCTGACAGAGGTCATAACAGCAACAAGTCCTGGGGTCTCGAGTCATCGCCCCCAGGAAACCACTCCTTACAGACCCTGCAGTCCCATCCAAAGCTGGGAGATCAGAGATTTGGGGCGTAACAGAACCAGCACTGCTTGCAACACAGAAATGGCCAGGGGAAGGGGGGAAAATAATCAAATCAGGAGTTCAACCCTGTTTTTTGCTCCTGAGCAAAGCTGTCCCTGGCTTTGCTGAGCCCTTTGCAGGAGCGAGAACAGAAGAGTAACCCACCCCAGCACACTTTATTGCATTTCTGTCCCATCCCAAAAACCTGCCCGAGAGAAAAGGTCTTGTCTCCTTCCCCATCACCTGCCCCAGCCCCAGTGCAGGCCAGGGGGATCCCCATACAAACATCCCTTGGCCAGATTTTTTTTTCCAGAGCAATCTTTTTAGAGCTGAGAAATCAGACCAGAAATAGAAACCACCGTGTTTACGGAGATGCTCAAGAAACAAACAGCCCTAACACAAAATAAAACATCTCACCTCTCATTTGACCTTCTGCTGCTTCTCCAGTCCTGGCCACCTTTGCTCTTTAGAAGAAGAACATTCCCATTGTCCTGTCCCTTGGGTGAGGAGGAGAACTCCCTCCGGCAGGAGCCAAAAAAAGCATCTCCTGGGGCAGGTAAATCCTCATGGTTATTAGAACAACCTGAAACTAATTGTGGTAGCAAAGTCTTGACCTCAGCAACCTTATTGGGGACACCTTTGAGCACCCCCTGCCTGCTCCTTCCAAGGTCAGCTGTGCACCCAACGGGGCTATTGCACTCAGCAATGGAACAAATAAAAGCTACTCTAAATTAGGCAATCATTATAAATAAATATAGCTATGTAATAAATATATACGTGTCTAGTTATATAAAGATACATAGACCTATAATAAATGTTTTTATGTTAATAAATATAAGTAAAAATCAAACCAGACACAAATCACATCCCTGCTAACACTTATACACAGGGGTAATTTTGCTCATGTGAATTTACCAGATAAGACCCATAAAATCATGTGGAAAAAAGGTAGATATCCTGCCATATTTTAATAAATATGTACATCACACACATGAACATTTTTTTTTTTTTAAAGATAGTATTTAAGTGGATTCTTTTCTTTTCTTCATTTTTATTAATGAAGAAAAATATTGGTCCTCAGCCTGCAGTTTTCATTTAGGAAAAGTGCAAGATCGTGCCCAGTGCAGCCAATCTTACAATTCTTTTCTTGCACTCCAATTTTAAAATAAAAGCAATTTTTCTCCCTGGAAATTTTGCACTATCCATGAATAATAAAGTGCTCTAAAATGATAGTGACCTTCAGGTTTTAAATTTGAAAAGAATTCTAGATGGAAGAAATAAATGCAATGTAAATAACCACTGGGTAATTAAATTTATTTTTAAATAGCATCAAAGTTCAGAAGAAAGAGGATAACAAAGAGTATCTCATACAGACATGCACAAAGGCTGTGTCTGTATAATTAGTTATCTAAGAGTAACCAAAGTCTTTTTTATACAGATTGATTAGTTTTGAGATTGCATCTTGCACATCTGAACTAGAAATGCTTTTTGTGCTGCATTCAAACACGAAGCTGCCTTTGGTAACACTACAGGCTGAGGAGCCCGAATAGATATTTAATTTAGATTGAACAGGACACTTATGCCACGGTAAATAAATCAGTTTATTAATGAAAGTCTCTTCATTGATGCTTAATGGCTATCATATCTATGGAATTGCTGTTAATCCAAAATAAATGTGTTTAATAATCAATTGGTATTAGTTTATAACACAATAATTTTCTTACTGAATCAGAATTAAATGCCTATCAGGAAATGGTAATGTAAAGCTTTATTAAGACTTCTAAATAAGAGCGTAATTAATAATTCTCTTACTTCTTGAAAAGAAGTAACAAATTAATTGTCAAAATATTGTAATGGATGTTGTGAAACCCCATAAATGAGAACTTTGAATTGTTAAGTACAAAGAAGAGATAACACTTCCTAAGAGCAGATTAAAATTTCTGCATTATAATTATTACATTTAGTAGGATTTCTTTTTCTGGGTTTTAATAATTCTTAAGTCTTTTTTTGTAATCAAATTATTTAATGACTGGGAGAAGAAAAAGAGAGGAAGGATATCTTAATTTTCTTATTTCCTTACAGCTACTTACAAAATAACTGCTCTTGGTCTGACAGATTTTTCTTTCCAAAAGCAGTTCTGTACTACTGAAAATGCCAAAGTTCTTTTCCTTTCTGATTCTTTTAAATGCATGTTTTCTTTCAAAAGATGTGGGGGAAAAAAATAATTACACTTAACTCATTGGCTTTAATTGCAAACACATCCCTTCCCATCAGCACGGCACTTGATCAAAATGCCAGAGATAAATAAATTAAGGCATCCATCAGATTCCTGTCCCTGCTGTCATGTTTTAAAAAGGAGTTGGAAAGCTCCTGTTATTCCCATCCTAAGGACTGGGCTCAGTTGGGTTGGGGCTTTTGCTGCTTCCCAAGCACTGAAGAATTATTTCTTTGAGTGGTGTCACCTTTGCAGCCCCCGAGAATGCTCAGCAGCAGACGCAGGAGAACCAGGGACTGCACAGAGCATCCCACCAGGGCACGGGTTCCTGAGCACCCCAGGGAGCAAGGAGAGAGAAAGAGGCTCTGAACTTATGTGGAAGAGTGGAATATTAGAGGATTGAGGGCCAGAAGTGTATTATGGATAGTCTCCCAGGGAAGATGTTGAAGAAGATGCTCTGGGCGATCCAGGAGCTGGCCCTGCCTCGGTCGGTGCATCTGGCCAGAATATGGTTATACATAAGCTGCAGTGGAAGGAGAGGAGGGTGTAAGACCAGTTCAGTTCTGCTGAAGCAGTAATTGTATTTTACAGAGGAACCAAAAAGGTTTGAACAAAATGACACCTCGTTTTTCCTTTGCTCCCCACTCAGGGAGCCACAGCCTTGCCCATCCCTGCCAATTATCTCTTATTAACCACCCAAAGCACAGGCACACCTTCAAATTGTTCTTTTCCTAACATTTCAAAAAAAGAAAAAAAAAATAAAAGGCTGAAATTAGTGTGTTTCCAAGTCCTTTCAACCAGCCACTGGAGTCATAAAAAGAAATCATGCCCACAGCTAAGTGTCCAGTAAAAAAAATATATCCACTATTTCCTTGAGTTAGCAAATGGAAGTGAAACAAGCAGCTCTCTCACTCCTTCCTTTCACTATTTGTGACAACTTTTAGCACAGGAGCCTCCTGGCATGAATATTTTTAAGAATGACCAGCTTGAGAAACCTGGATTTAGAACACGAAAATCCACGTTGCTCAGTCTTGTCCAAAGCCCCGTCGGGTGATCCATCCCTCGGTCAGGCTGCAGGAACGGGTCACAAATTCCCAGGAAAAGGATTAATCCCCAAGAACCGAGCCCGCAATGAAGAGAGGAGCACATACCAAACCCAGACTGCTCGGACAGACAGAGAGGGAATAAATTCCCTTAATGAATTATTCAGGATGTGGCCAGCTCTACCTTGGGCTGAATTTATCCTGCACGGGAGCAAATGCAACTCCTGCCCAAGTTGAGGGCCCTTCGGAACAGGAGGGTTGATGCGGTCGCTGCTCGCCGGCCGCGCTCGCTGCCACACTGGAGACTCATTTCTCTGCAAGGCTCTGTCAAGTGGTTCAAATTTCTAGTAAAAATGTGAACTTCTGTAAAGGAGGAAAGCAGATTTTTCAGTAGCTGGTGTTGCACGCCCCAGCCCAGGAGGGTTTCCTAAAGCTTTCATAAAAGGTTTGCTTGTGGCCATTAAGTAATTAACAATATTTCAGGAGACGAGAATGTCACTGTCCCCTCTGCATGTCAGCTGGAGTGTACAAATATATTTTAAAAAGGGAATTTTTTTGTCACTCAAAGCTGCGTGTGTGCACAGCTATTACAGCCAAACTGCAGCGAGTCAAAAAAATCACCTCGGCTGTGCAACACAATCGTAATTAAACACTCAAGCCCTGTCACAACAGCAGGCAGAGTGAAAAGATCTGACATGCTTAGCACCACTTGGAAAAGAAGCACATTGCAGAAGAGAGCTCACCCCTTTGAAGGGAAAAAGAAAGAGGAAGATGGAGAGAAAATTAGGAGGGAAGAAAATACATTATATTGCACAGCAGAATATTAACTTCTCTCACTTCTTTATAATTTCTAGATGATTTAGGAGCTAAAATGCTTTTCTTTTAATCAAAGAACACAATTCTCCTAATTCACCGCGCTGGTTTAAATTTTACCAGCTCAGTGTTCATTGATTACAAGGCAAGGGGAGCACTTGGAAACATCATTTATTCCCTTGCACACTCAGGAAAGCCTTTGCTTAAGATCTGCATATAGACCTGGCCAGGTTTGAGAGCTTCCCCAGCACAGCCAGGGTGTCAGCGAGAAGAATTCCATGGTCTGACAGCATCCCTGGGCTGCAGCCTCCCAGAAGGGAGAGAAATGCTGCCCTGCTACAATCGTAAAAATAAAAATAAAAATAAAAGTTGTGAGTTTCCAAAGGAAAAATAAATAACTTCGACCAGCAATGACAAATTACATTTTATAATTTTAACATCTATAACATTTACCATTTTCAAACGAATGTAAAAAAATTAAACCGAAGGAAAAATTAATAAAAGCCATAATTTCAAGGTCTCCAAAAGGCTTTTCACCGTGACTCAAGCCCAGCTGCATTGGAAAGCCCCAGAGCTCCATCTTGTGGCTTTTCTGTTCTGAGGCGGGGAAAAAATTAAAAGTAATTTTGTTATTGAATCACTCTGAAATGCAATTTCTTTTGCTGGCATCGCACACAGAAGCAAGGCAGGGGAAAAAATCAGCCAACAAACTATTTTTTGCTCTATTTTGCTGCGCAATGTCATCTCTTTTCCTCGCTTAAGGAAAAATTCTCTGCTTTTTTCCTAACCCACAACCCATTGCAAAACCATTGCCAGCAGCAGGACCTAAATTAAATAAACCTGTGGTCTGGAAGAGAAAGTTGCTGGGCTGGAGAAGGGCACAGAGAGCAGAGGGGCCAAGCAGCTCCCCACTGAAACCAGTTGGCAGCTGCTTGGCATGATTACTTCTCTTGCCACAAACACCCCCCTTAATCCAGAAAAAAAAGGGATATTTGGGCCAGGCCTCTTGTGTCCAGGTCCCTGCAGTTATTTTCTACATTTGTTATTTACTATTTTATGATATTTCCAGGAGGATACCAGAGAGATTCTGAGCTGAGCGTTCTTGCCTGGGTTCCTGCAAGGATGCATCTGGATCTGCTCACTCCTCTGCCTCCCACCTGCAGCTTCTCCATCCATCAGAAGCTCAAAGGGCAATTTATAGGTGTTATGGGGGGAAATGAGCGATATTACAATAGGGAAATAAAAATTAAGAAGGTACAGCTGCTTAAATCTAGACCTGTCACAGAATGGGGCTGTTCAAATATCACAACAATCAATTTTGCTACATTGGAAGTGCTTAGACTTTGCTCAGCCACAGATAAAGCTGACCAGGCTGCTCCTGTAGACTTTTCTAACATGTTTCTGGGTTTTTTTAATCCCTAACTGGCAACAGGTAAAACCCAGCTCAACTGTTGTTTGCCCACTCTGGAGCAGGATCTCCTTAGGAGGCTATTGATCTGTTTCCCACAGGAAACCATGCTCAGAATTCAGGTCTCCACTCTGTTCAGCCCAATCAAGGGGCATCCCCAATGGCCTATTTTTGGGAGCCTCATAAATCATCGAACCTCCTCAACTGCAAATCAAGCCAGCAAAAACCAGAAGTGAGTTATTTTAGAAACATCTCCATTACGAGACAAAACAGGCAGCACCAGATCTACAGCGCACTGTGCATTCTATAAAAATAACCCCCCTGGAGAAGCAAAAGGCTCCATGAATCTGCAATGAAGCAAAAGGTCTGGTGCCTCCAGGGGACCTCTTTGAAACTGGTCCAGTCACCACTCAGGGCTGCTGTCACTGGGCAAGCCATGCAAAGCCAGCCCTGCTCCAGCCACCCCAGGACGGGGCTGGGGCTGGCAGGTCATCTGAATCCACCACAGTGTAAGAAAGATATTCAGCTATTGGAGAGCATCCAAAGGAGGGCAACGAGGATGGGGAAGGGCCTTGTGGGGACACCATGTGAGGAGCAGCTGAGGGCACTTGGTGTGTTCAGCTGGAGGAGACTGAGGGGAGACCTCATTGCAGGTACAACGTCCTCAGGAGGAGCAGGCACTGATCTCTGCCCTGTGGGGACCAGGGACAGCACCTAGGGAATGGCCTGAAGCTGTGTCAGGACAGGCTAAGGTTGGATCTCAGCAAAAGGTTCTTCCCCCAGAGGGTGGTGGGCACTGCCCAGGCTCCCCAGGGCAGTGGGCACAGTCCCAAGGCTGCCAGAGCTCCAGGAGGGTTTGGATGATCCTCTCAGGCACATGGTGTGACCCTTAGGGATGGTCCCGTGCAGGGTCGGGAGTTGGACTTGATGATCCTTGTGGGCCCCTTCCAAATCAGCATATTCTGTGATTCTGTGATTTGAGCTAAACATGGGACTCACTGTGATGAAATTAAGAAGGGAGAGGCAGGGATGGACTGCAAGGAGTCAGCTGGCAGTGAAACCTCCTCCCTAACATTTATTACTTGCACTAGTTATGCTGGAACCAAGAACACGACCCTGAGAGTCAGCCAAAACTCACATAGGGGTCTACTGAATCAGATCAAGGTGCTGGAGAGAAGAAGCCACCCTGCCAGGCGTGGTGCTGGGCAGCACAGGTTGATGAGGAGAGCTTTCCCTGCTGGCAGGTACAGCAGTTCATCGCCCCTCACCTCCAGCACAGAGCTCAGCCCTCGCCCACTGTCATCCTGCCCAGGGCTGAGCAGGAGCCCACAGACATCTCTGCTGTCCTTGGGAGGGCTGGAGGTTGGCCTAGGAACAGCTGGCTCACCCACAGCTAAAAATAATCAGCCTCTTCCTAGATGTGATAGGAATCGTAGGAAACACATTGTCAAGTTCAGGGAAGGGCTAATGGCCATTTCCCCAAATCCGGTTGTCTTTTGGCACCAGGTCCTGCAACCTTTACTCATCCTGGGACAGGACTTTGCTCCTTCAGGACTTCCACTGCAATAATGTCACTTTCCTGGATTGAAAAGAACACAGTGTATGAAAAGCAGCAGGGAGGAGAAGAAGGATGAGGTGCAGCTCCAGAGAGGTTGAAGCACCTCTGCAGAATAGCCAAGGCCACATCACCAGGAACTTGAAATCCCCAATTAAGGAGAATAAAAGCAAAGCCAAGAGAAGGGAGAGTGCAATACAGACCTTAGGGGAAAAGACAGGAGCTCTCAAAGAGGGGTTTGATTTTCAGAGGAAATATTCCAGAACTCCAATGCAGAGAAGCTGAGGGCTGAGCAGGCAGCCAGGTGGCACCAGGATTGTATTTGCCAAGGCTTGGGAGGGTCATGGGAGGGAGAGGAAGTTAAATAAATCTGAACTTTTCAGCTGCCCTAGTGGAGTATGAAAAGAGGGGAAACAAAATCATGTGTCAGGCAAATATAAATTCAGGGCAAGCATGCAAATAGGATAACTAAACCATGCATATATTGGTATCTGTTTTTTCCTGGACTCATTTATACACCAGGCTGTATTTATGTTTCAAAATACTTCCCATCAAAATAACGTGAGAAGATACAGGAGTTGACTGACACCTTATTTCTTGATGTTTGCATTTTTTGCCATGCAGGGCATAATCTGGTTCTTAGGGAGTTAATGCACCTGCCATTCCAGTGCTGACAAGCAGTTTTTCAGAGGAACATGGAATTTTATTTATTTATTTATTTATCTAAGGATCCCTGAAGATTGTTCTCAGGAGACTTCTTGAGCACTGCCAATAACTCGCAGGTACCAACACATGTACATTTTTGACTGCACCATGATTGATGGTGCTTATTTGTGGCTTGCTGCCTAAACCTCTCCTTTTACTTTCCTTTCAGTCTGTCTCCCTCAGTCGGGCTTTTTCAGTGCGTGTTGGGTTTTTTTTTAAATAACAAAAACACTTTAGCCATTTGGGTTGAAGAGAAGGAATTTAAAAAGGAAGGGGGGGGATGATTTATCTGGTGCCACTGTTGTCTTTGAGCTGCTCTGTTCCATGGAGATTTTTGGAACTCTGAGTGGTCAGGGGAGAGAAGTTGATACCTAAGGGCAGGGAGAGCTTTGGAGCTGTGGACACAAACTGGGAAAAGCCTGCAGGAGCACTGATGGAGGGGAACCCACCTTCTGAGTCCAGTCCTGCTTCAAGAGCTCACACCAAACTCCTCACCCCAGAGCCAAGAGACCCAGCTAGTTCCTCTGGGCAAAAAGATCAATCCTCATTTCTTTATCCCTCCTTCCCTATATTCACCTCCCAGAAGTAGGATGGGGATGAGAAGTCCATACAGGAGACACAGGGTGGTAGAAAACAGCAGAAACCTGCAAAATTCACCCAGTCCAACCTTCGCTGGCCTGTCCACCCTTCCCAAAACTCCATCCAACAACTGAGCTGAACAGGCTTACAGCGAGCCCAGACAAACCTCTGAGCTGGATGCTATTTCTCCCCCAATCCCACAGATGACTAATTGCTTTTATCACTTTTCCTAATCCCCTTTGCACCTGCACAGCACATTGGGGAGAGGCAGAGGAGTGTTTTCCATTCCCCTTTTGCACAGGTTAACCCGCTACTTCTCTTTCAAAGGAAGAAAATTGATCTGATGAAAGCTCAAGCATGACATGCCTGGCAACAGGACAGAAACAGCAATAGGTCTACCAGGAGATGCTTCTGAGGAGCTGAATCCAGCCAGAAGTGCGGGCAGCCATGTGGGAGTGATTCAGACCCTGCACCAGGCGAGGAGCTGAGAACCAAGACCCAAAGCCTCCAGCCTGGGGGGAGTTCAAAGCCCCTCACACCTCATCCACAAGGCAAGCCTGCGAGGGAATCCAAAGCCAGATGAATTCCAGCCAGATACAGGGCCGCCTGTTTCTGGCACGCCTTACAAAGCCCTCTCGGTGGGAGTGTGCACATGCAGGACACGTGGAGTGCACACTGTGCTGCTCTGGGGCACACGTGGGGCACAGCAGCTGGGCTGGGGCTGTGCCTGCAGCTGGCTTCACTGCACCCCGAGGAGCAAAGGGCAGCAGGGTAGTGCAGGGCTCCCAGGGAGCTGGGGATGCTCAGGGGTGTCAGCTCAGAGGGAAAGGAAAAATCCCTCCTTATCCAGGGGACAGCTGAATTCAGCCTGGAGTAACAGCCCTCTCCTTGGGGCTGAAGTAACGCTGCAGGCCAGGTCTGAGGGGAAAAGGTGAAGGAGAGCTGATTTCCCACATCATTGATTTTAGAGGCGCTGTGATTTCAGGACTGAAATGCAGATACCTGCAGAGAAAAGGGAAAGCACAACCCAAGTGTGTCCCAGCAGTGAGCTGACTCTGAACAGCAACATTCCCAGAGGACAGGAAAACTGCAGAGGACACATCAGACTGCTGGGATGGATGTATGGGTGTTTAAGTCCGGGAAAAAACAGATGTTCTTCCCACACCTTTGTAAGGCAGGAGTGACTCCAGAGCACAGTGCCTCTAATGCAGTCTGGTAAACAAGCAAAACACCGAGTTACATGTCACAAAAACCTAATCAGAAGCATCAAATATACATTTATAAGCTCACCACTCTCTCTCAGCCTTCTGGTTTGCACAGCAGCTGCTCAGAAGAAACCAGCATCACCACCAGAGTCCTCAGAGCAGCTTTGCTCCATCCCAGCCGCACCACAGCTTCAGCAAAAGAGGAGCTGATTAAATACCTCCAAAACTCTGGCCATTCACCCAGGTAAAGATGTTAAACTCCCTCAGGGCAAAGTTCTTGCCCACCACCTGTGGTGCCTACAGTAACACCGGATAGGCACTGATGAGGCTTGTACCTACAACCTTCCTCTTGCACAGCACCATCCCAGGAGGGTGCTGAGCTCCTGCTTCCCATGGTTCCCAAAACCACCCAGAAATCGGGTATCCTGTGGCTAAGGCACGACTTTTGCCCTTGCACCCACCAAGAGCAGGCAGACGCTGAGGTGCTGCTGCATCTGCACATGTGCCTGGGCACACTTGTAAAATTCACCCTAAATCTGCGGTGTAACCTAAGGTGGGTGGCTGCAAAATGGTCAAACAGTACCATCTGCAGGGAACAGGAGAGGTTGCAGTACGTGCCTGGTGGCCAGGAACACTCTTACTCCAGCCAAAGTGGGCTCTGGTGGGCTCCAGCTCCCACAGCTGAGGCACCAGCTGCCCTCAGTCCAAAACACATTAGTGGGGAGGGCATCTCAAAAACAAAATAAACCAAAAATCAGGGACAAAGTAGTCTTTAAAACTTTCCAAAACTTCCTGTCTGGAGGATGGGAAGCACAGCCATGCAGCAGAGCAGGGAGCAGGCTGTAGTTGGCTGACAGCTCACGCGGCACAACTCACCCCAAGCCTCAGCCCAGGTCCTGCAGGTGCCCCCCAAGCTCTGGAGAGACACAGGTGAGAGCAAAGCTGTGCAGAGGTTCAGCAGAAGGAACTCAGGGCCAGGAGGACTAACTGGACATGAACATGGGATCTGGAGTCTTGTTCCCTGCCTGACTTACAAGAAAGGGGAGTTTTCAGAAAGCAAGGGTGACACTCATCCGTCCCGTGTGACCTGTTCATCTGGGCTGCAAACCATTCCCAAAGGATGCCTGGGCTGCTTTAGCTGTTCATTTGTGGTGCTTTCCCTAAACCCACCAGCACAGTGAACCTAAATAGCTGCAGCCACAGCATTTACTGCACGTTGTGGCATCTGCAGAAGTGCTGACAGGGACAGCTGACAGCGCTCCACAGTGTAATTCACACCATAACATCATCTCCCAGGCACCTGGGCTTCTCACTGAAACATTATGGGATGCTTTCTGGAAATCCAGTGCCCATTTATTGATACACAGCCAAACCATGGGATCCCCAGCATTTAGCTTAACTTTTAAATGATTTTTTTCTCCTGTAAGGTCTGTCTCAACTCACCACTTGTTGAGGTTTAACTGGGCAGGCAGTGAAACACCCCCCAGTCACTCCTCACTCCTCCCAGAGGGATGGGGGAGAGAATCAGAATAAAGGTAAAACTTGTGCGTTGAGATGAGGACAGTTCAATAAAACAGACAAGGAAGGGGAAATAATAATAATAAGAAGAAGAATTATAAAAGAATATACAAAACAAGCAAAGCACAGTGCAATTCTCACCACTCTGACTGATGCCCAGCCATTCCCTGAGCAGCAGCTGCTGCCCCTCAACCACTTCCCTCCAGGTTATATACTAAGCATGAAGCCACTTTGACCAGTTGGGATCACCTCTCCCAGTTGTGTCCCTTCCCAGCTTCTTGTGCCCCCTCTCCCCTCACTGTCTGTGTGGCGTGAGATGCTGAAAAGTCCTTGATTTAGTGCAAGCACCGCTCAGCAACAACTAAACCACCACCATCATTCTCATCCTGAATCCAAAACACACAACTGTACTGATATAGAAAAAAACTGACTCTACCTCAGCTGAAACTGGGACACCATGTTAAAAGTCAATGAATTCTTCTGCTGTAAGAAATGTGTTTATTTTATCATCCACCTCTGTCTCCCCGTGTGAGCAACTCACTCTCTGTGTAACATACTTGTGACTCCAGCCTGCTCCCTTTTTTAGGATTTCTGTCCTGAGCAGTTTTATTTGCTAAACCCTACACCAAGCCATAGCAATGAAAAATTCTAACACTCAATAAACTCTTTTTAGTTTCTTTCACAACATAAAAAACACCTAGAGGTCAGAGCCTAGGAGTGATCTACCTCTTTCTTGAATAGATCAACGTGAGATATTACTTACATCAAATATTTGACATTATCCACTCCGCAGTCTTTCTGAGTCAGGGACCATTCAGCAGTAAAACACAAGTGTTATTCCCAGCTTAAGTTCATGAGCACCACTGATTTCCCAATATCAAGCACTATATAGGATTTGCCACATCAAATCAGACTCTGTCTCACTAGATTTTAAATCCAATACAGGAGACAAAACAAACCCACAATACACACAAGGCCTTCAAATTCTAGGCTCTGCTACCAGCTAGCCAAGACTGGAATAGTCCCAGCTGCATGTGGCACCTACCATAAAGGAGCAGAGTGAAGCTCAGGTGCTATAAGGTCATTGGACATCACAGGACACCAGTCCTGGAGGGAGTCAGGAACCTCCTTGTCCAGCTGAAAATCCTGTGCTGGGATTGACCCAGCTCCAGTGCATCAAGCTCTAAACATGCTGAGGGCCAGAAAGTTACCAGCCAGCTCCATTTAAAAAATAATGTTACCTTTGTCACCTGGGTGTATTTCTCTGTGTTGTTTAGCTTATGGAGCACAGGAAAACCCTGCACAAGGTCAGATCTTTCCACCTCTGCCACTGCTCAAACACAGACTTAATAGTGAAAAGGCACCAAGGTCCTCATGCTTTGCTCATGTGCCTGCACTGTAGGTTGAGTTTCAACACGCAATAAGGCACCAGAAGTCTTGTGGATGTTGGGAACTTTGGCTTGATGCTTTGTCCCTGCTGTGCTCCTCTTTCCAGGGTTGTGTCTTATCTCTGTAAAGGAGAATAACAAGACAAAGAGTATCTCTTCAAGGCTGGCTGGGACCGTTCAAAATCCACCCACTGAATCCAAAGCTCAGGTTAAAAAAAACCCACGGAAACAGAGATGGGCTAAAAGGAGAAGGGAAAAGGCAGCTAATCCTGGGAATCAGTGAAACATGCCCAAAAATCGACCCAGCCAGAGCATTTTATCTGTGTGCCTACAAAAAAGACCAGAAACTTGAACAGTAGGTCCTTGTTAGACCCAAACCAGTTCACATTTCCTTTTCCTAAACTTCACAGAAACAGCAAAGGACATCCCTCACAGATCATCATGCCAGGGTTTATGAGAGCGCTCCCCTCGTACTTGTCAAGGGAGCCGTCTCCTTGTGTCCTCTGGGAAATCATGCACCAGAGTCAGGAAACAAAGAAAAATGGATGTTTAATTCACCCACAAATGAATAGACTTCTCCTCCTTCTGCAGCTTTGTACAAAATCTACTTCAGTGTCAAATTGGTAGGTTTGAGGTACTTAAGTTTAACTCTTTCCAGTAAATGTATGTTTTTAATATCCATAGGAAGGAGATTATCTTAAAACAGTGTTAGTATATGTTTAGCTGCAACTTCAAGTTCTATCTGTAAGAGGAGATTTTGCAAAAGCAGATGAGGGATTATTTCAAAGGTGGAAATCCCTAAAATAAGAGGGAATTATCATGACCAGTCAAGGTTGACCATAAGTCTCTGTTCCCACTGAAAAAGGCAGCCCCTCTGCGCTCCCCTCACCTCCAGCTCAGGGATTAAGGCAAAACTTCCCCTTCTTGTGTGCTGGGAAGCTCTGCTTTCAGGGTCACCCCGATCCCAGCAGAGCAGGGGGCCAGCAGTGGGGGGGGGACAAGGAGCACCCCTTTACCTGGCTTGTCCCAATTACAGAGCTACAATTTTAGACGGTTTTAAAATCTGGGGCAAATCTGCCTGTGTTTGCTTTACAAGAGCACAATGTAACACAAGAGCACTGAGAAGCAGATGAAAGTCATGATACAAAACAGATAAAGGGGTTTTAATATTCTAAACATTTTTTAAAAAAAGAAGAGGCGTTTTCCTACAACAGAGCCGGGGCAGAACCTGCACTTTGCAATCTGTCAGTGCTGGTGAAACACATCCAGGGCACCTGGGGCTCCCCTAGCCCTGGGTCTGGAGTTGCTGAAGTCAAACAGTGCTCTGAAAAGCAGGTAAAGCCTTTCCCCCAACCAACCCCCCACCCCGAGCAGCTCGTGGGAAGGAGCATGTGCCCAGTGCTGACTTTTGCGGGTTTTCCTTCAATCAGTCCACATTATTTTGCCACAGTTTGCTTCTTGCTGCCGAACATGACAGCTCCCTATATTGACACTGCATAGTATATTTATTCTAGTTTAGCACAATCTCTGGTCCACGGCGCTTAAAGCTGCAGCCCGTGTTCAATCTGTATCAGTTTAACATGCCAGCACCATATGGCTTTCCATAATCAGCTGCAGCATTGTACTTCAAACCCACTGCTGCATTTATAATATTATTCTATGCTGCACAAACACCAATATTTAGAAAGAAAAATGTCCTTTTTATTGGACTCCTGCTGATACCCCAGCTGTTAGCCAAAGCACGCAAAGAGTTTCTCTTCTTTGCATGCAAAAAAAGAGCCCAAAGGGTTTTTTAAAAATCTTACATCTGAAAGGTACATTTTGTCCTGCTCCAGTAGGTCTGTAGGACTGAGTTAAAATGTGGTTTTTTATTAGATGAATTGCATCATTAAATTACATTATAAAAACTAAAAATGCACCATTAATTTTCAAAAACAATAGTAAATACATCTCATTTCTGATACATGATTCTGCATTTAATTTTTGCCCTGGGCCACGTTTTTCTAACAGGCTCACTGTCTTCCATTATGCAGACTATACAAATGGAGCTAAATTGCTGGAGTTGGGGGGGATTGGTGTGTTGGGGGAAGGAGATGTTGGTCAAATGTCTAATGTGAAAATAAATGAATTTCTAATCAGCTGTTGCAAAAAGAAAAATTACTTTTTGATCTCGGCTCAGCCAAGCAAGAATCCACCTAGCTCGAGTAATAAGGAATTGTATAGGATGCAGAGAGAGACAAAAGGTTGGACAGACAGACAGCCACTGCAGTAAATTAGGTTGGTGCACTCAGTTCTGTATGAGTAGCATTTCTTAATTAAATGCACAGAAGTTCCCCTGAACTTGAGCCTTATTGCTGCAGGGTCTCCACCACTAATGTAGCTGCTCTCCAAGCATCCATAGATCACTCTGGGTTGGAAGGGAAGAGTGTTAGAGCAGTGTGTCTGTCTGTACTGGGGTGGAACAGAAGAGAAACAACCACCTCAAAACTTTTCCATGTGCCAGGAAGGGGTAAGACAAACCTTGCCAAAGGTTCCACAAGCCTGGATGTGCTGTGTGCTCAAGGGCTGTGATGCCACACACACGTCTGCTGAGAAAGCTGCCTGCCAGCCAGTGGGAATGTGATCCAAAGCAGCCCACAGCACAGAGCCAGAAACATCTCCTGCTCAAAAATGGCCTTTGGAATGGGTCCTGCACCCCCAAAATGCACCAAATCATGGCAAGAACAACTGGGTGACCCCACGAGTCTCCTGCCCAGGTCCAAACTCAGGAGGTGAAGTGCCCACCCCAAAGAGCCACTTTTGCATTCCCAGGGAATGCAGCCCAGGAGGAGAGGAGCTGCACAGCCAGGCTCTGAGGGCCTGACATCCACACTAGCCACAGCTCAAGAGTTTTGCTCCAGAGTAGTCCCACCCTGGTCCCATGGTCTAAATGCTCCGCAGTGGCTGCATCACATGCTTGAGGAACATTTTCCATTTCACGTGGTTTTAAAGGAATTTAGGTCAGACACTCCAAGATGTGACAGCAAACCAAAATCATAGAATCACAAAACGGTTTGGGTTGGAAGGGACCTTGAAATCATTTAGTTCCAACCCCTCTATGTGGAGATAGCCAAGAGATTTGCTTCAGAAGAGCCTCCCTGATCCAGAGCACACCCCACATATAGGGGCACCCAGAAAGACCCTGGATGCCAACTCCTCTGAGCAACCAGACACAAAGGAGAGATCACTGAAAGTACAGAGAAATGGAGAATTTAATTCCCCCAGAACACAGGCAAGGAAGACTTGAGTCCCAGTTTTGTACAGCCAAGTCCATCAAAAGTGTTTTATGAGTAATTTTTCTTTTGCCACCACCTACCACTATTAAAAATTACTGGGTTTTTTTATGGTAAGAATGAAACCCACCCAGTAAAATTGACAAAAGCTGTGGTGTTCAGGACTATAACTACAGTATAATGTAGCAATATTATAAGCTAGTTATGGCTCAGTATCATTTTACACATTAAGAGTTTGAGTCCTGCTTTTTGTAGGAAAAGCACAGAATAACTGCACAGAATTACAGCTCTCTATATTTAACACTAGAGTAAATAGTTTATGATTTATATCATTAATAATTTTTATTAAATTAATGATATGGGGTCAATGCAGAATGAGGAAAAAAAAAAAGCTTTTTGGTTTCAGCAGGGAGGACAAGCTACATGGGAGGAGGGAAGGGAGCACATGGATCAAGCATTGATACAATCCATGGTGTTTCTAAGATTTTGTGCTGGTTTTATGGAGCTGGGATAAATAAAAATTTAAGGGAAACCCTCAGGAAGAGAGAATGAGAATCAGAAACAGAAAAGAAGATAGGAAAAAAGAGTGTGTATGGAAAATCTGAAGAGAACTGCTGCTGAGGTTTTTGTGTTTTTTTTTTTTTTTTTTTTTTTTTTTGCCAGAATAGTTAGTTTTAATAGAAACACGTTCAGCACAAGTCAAATGCCACTGGGAGCCCTGTCTCCCTCATCAGCCAGATGAGTGATGGTCCCTTACCCTCTTAAGTTAACAACCACACTCCTGCTCTCCATCCTCCTGTGATGCCAAGCAGCAGCATGATGCACAGTCTTTATAATCTGCTAATGGATGAAAAATGTTTACCTCATTACCCTCAGATAACCTTGTCAACCCGTGACAGGAGCCACGTTGCTCCACACGTCCCCGTTTGAAAACTTCTGTGCCAAATTAATTAACATGCAACAAATTTTATGCAACAAGTCAGTGATGGGAGTGAAGTAGTGTAGAAATGGGTGTGCCTGCCCTGTGAAAGTGTTCAGGGTTGAAGGGAAGACGGTTTTTCTTCACCTGAGTGAGAAATCTTTAAAAAGAAAGAAAAAGCCACATATCAGCTTCCCAGTGCCAGCCAGCAGGGAGCAAGGAGGGAAGGAGAAGGAGAGAGCCTTCCCCTGGCTGTCAGCTCTACTCACTGCTGTAATAAATAAGGTCAGGGTTTTAAATCATGAACTACTTACTGTAAAATTCAGAGAGAAGCAGAAACCAGTGCTATTGTCCCAAAATGTCCAATATCCCCTGACAGCAGGACTCTGGAACAGCCTACCCTGAGCATCTGAACCATCTGCCCCAGGGGGTTATGAAGCCCCGCTCTGGGTTAAGGCAGAAGCCTAATTCAATGCAATCCTATATCTAAGAAACCTTCCAACTGAAGGTATTACTCGAATTGATACACTCCTGGAGGAAAAAAAATCCCTGTTGCAAATTATCAGCATTTTCCCCAAACTAGTTTGGACTGAATTCTTTCTGTCTGACTCTGGGCAGGAGGGAGGCTGACAGTCCATCAGAGGTGGCAGGTAGTGATCTCACAGCTGGGACAAATAAAGCAGGGAATTCTGTAGGCAATATGGAAAACAGTGGCCAAGTCTCCCATCCTGACAGCCCGTGGGTCCCAACAGCAGGGCAGGGACCAAGGGACACTGATCTTTATCACACTTTAGGATTTTTGCTAATGTAATGCTACCACCATACACATACAGCTGATTCTACGTCCATTTCCTGATCAGCAGCCTCTAGATCACTGAATGGTTGTTGTTTTTTTTTTTTTAAAAGAAGACTCTCTGTTTTTAGAGTGCATATTAATTACCCCAAGCAGGTGCAAAATCAACCTGTTTATTATTGTTTCTTTGAATCCTTAATGGGACTTGCAAGCAAATAAATCCAGTTAATGCAATAAAAGGATTTATTGTCATCTAAATTTACACCAACAGTTCAATCATAACACCTTTCCATCTGACAGACTTCCTCGAGAACAATTTGCCCCACAATTTGTCAGCAAGAAAATGGCCTTGTATAAATGCTGGGAGAAAATAAATGCTAATACGTGGCATAGTCTTTCATTCTTCTAATTGCCCAGGGAGTTTAAGGGAGACAGACTTATTTACTCCCTGTAGGAAGTGTGCTGTAATAAATTAGCACTATTATGGGTCTAAATAAGTCCCTGACAGTGACAGAACCAAAGGTGGAAGGGAAGCGAGGGGAGATGTTGGCATCCAGAAAACACCCTGGTGAGCAGGTGGGTGAGGGCAAAAACATCCACGTGAGCAGGAGCAGCACCCAGGGATTAACATTTGGGATCCAAACAGGAGCCCTGGGAGATATTTCCTGCATTTTAAAGGGATTCTCACAAGCTGTAACACCAGCATCCCCCTCCCTCCTCGCATGCTTGCTGAAGGATGTCTGACCTTCAACAGCCAGACCCATACACAGGGCTGGGCAGCAACATCCTGCCAGCCCCACCACCAGCAATGCCCTTGGCCCAGCCTGGAGCTCACTGCTGGGACAAGGCGAGTGTCACCCCCTGTACCAGTGCCCTCTTTGCAGCATCCTCCTCCTTCCAGCTGGGGAGGCAGGAGCAACACACGAGCAGGAACAACCAACCCCGGGTTTTGGGAGGTCAGCAGCCCCACCAGGTGAATCTAGACATGTGTATGAACTTCTCAGCTCTTACAGTGTCTTGAGAAGTTTATCTGCCCCTATCCAGTGTAGCCATTTGTTTGCTCTTTCAGATGACACCTCGGTATCATAAATAACAGGAGGTGCTTTGGCAAGCCAGAGGGGAGGTGAGTGAAGTAACAGAAACAGACAAATACAACGTGCCCAGCCTGGCCATCTCCTCCTGGGGTCTCTGATGAATGCCAAAGACCCCAAGCCTGCCCTTGAAAAGAGATTTGCCTATTGCCATAACAACAGGCTGGTACTGCCACAGTACAGACAAGCTCTCGGTATTCCCCTCCCTTATTATTATTATTTCTTTATTTTCTCCCCCGCCCCCTTTTGTTTTTGCCTTCTTTTCCTTGTGTCCCTCTCTACAAAGGCTCCCTCATTTCTCTGAAACAAATTGCCCACAGCTTGCTTTCCCATACATCACAGGGTGAGGACCAGGCCTTATCAACGTTGCTCTGCTTTTCCCATCTATTACCCGGTTTGTTTGCACTTTTATCCCATCGTCCTTGCACAAGGGAGAAAACATCCATCATCCATACATCTGCCAGCTGTCACGGGGCTGTCAGCACGGTGACAGCCAACATGACAAAACTGTTGTAGTGCTGCACCAGCGCTGGGGCTCGGAGCTGAGATTAAACAGGCAGAAGAAAAAAATAATCATAAAAAAGAAAAGGAAAAAAAAATTTAAAAAGTAGACTCGGCTACAGAGAGTAAATATTAAAAAATTAAGAACTGCACTTAGTGCAAAGAGAAGAGCGGAGGGAGAAGAGAGCGGCAAAGAGGGAGGTGAGGTTTGTTCTCACAGAGGTGTCAGGAGCTGGTCCCACCGACAGAAACTGCGATCTGTGCTTGCTACCAGGCTCAGCTGAACATTGCTGCAGCAGAACCAGGGTGGCACAGCACTCCAGCCCGTGTCCCAGGAGCTGCAGATCTCCTGCAGGACCATGGCCAGACTCGCTGGGGGCAGTGCTGGAGCCCAGGGAGCACCCAGGGGACACAGCACCCTCCATACCCCACCCACCACAGCGCCTTTGGGGGTCCTTCCTGCGCCTTCTGTTCTTTCCCAAGCTCCTCTTTCACAGCCACATTCTCCCTGCAAAATCCTTCCCTTGTAGCTGTGCAGAGCCTTTCCCAGAGCTCTGAGTCAGGCTGGGACCCAGGCAGTACAGAGGACAGTTTTTCATCCAAACAACCACAGCCCCAGAGACATGAAGGTGCTTCAGACAGCTGGATTAACTCCCTCCCACCACAGGACAAGTTTCACTGCTGTCAGGCCTTTGATCCCATACAGCTATACCCCAAATTTCAGGACTACTGCCCAGCCATGGCCTGTTTTTTAAGTTCCTGAAGGTATCAAAACATGCTGGGCACATCTGCTCTTTCACTCCTGTCTTGATTGTACTTTGTTCTCCTCCCTGCTTTTCCTCACCACCATTCAAGTCACACAGTGCTTCACCTCCAGCACCCTTTTGGCCACAAAAAGAATAGAAACCAACTATGAACCCTCAGGATGGACTATGCTCTCTGCTGAAACAAGAAAAAACACCATCCATGTGGTCAGAGGGTGATCCTCACGTTGTTAAAGAATCTTCCATTGAGACACTCCAACTGCAATGTGTTGGAGACAAGGAGAAATGCTTCTCTGTGTTGAACAGACAGACTGCATGGCAGCTCCTAAAACCAGGATTGCAGATAGTCCAAGTCAGTTTGCTTTCAAATCCATAGAACTCCCTTTCCAGGCGATATAAAAACAGAGCTGGAAAAGTTGCCCATGTTCATTCTTCCCTGATTTATTCAGAATGTACCATCTGAAGGTCATAGTCTGGGAACATTAAATTAACAAACAGAGATTTTTAGCTTGCACTTACATTTCAGAAAGTTTCATTCTGCAAACCAAACACCATTTACTCAGGGATGTGTCTTTACTTCTTTGATTTTCTGAGGACTTCAGACAGAAAAGGGTTGAACTGTGCTTTAAGCAACTCTTGATGTTTAACCAATGCACAACAATTGCTGCTCCAGCCTCCCAAATCCACAGCGTGTGAATCCAAGCCCGCTCTGGGAGCAGCACCCACATTCCCTGAGGAAGGTGGTTTTTTCCTGTCCAAAAAATAGAAGTCAGCCTGGGTTTCTCAGACTGGGAAAGGGATGGAATCCTTAGCCCAGGGGCATGACCAGCAGTTAAACAGGCAGTGATAGTTCACAGCTTCCTGCAAGAGGAGAGAGCCAAGCAGGGAGTCTAAAAGCAGGAAAAAAGGGGCTTTTTTTTTTTTCCATCCCACCACATGTTACAGAGGGGAAGTCATCCCCATATTATGCTCTGGAAGTCATGAATGTACATATGTTCAACTCAATAAATTCACAGAGGGAAAAACCCATCAAGGACCATTAACAAATGTGTTCCCTTTGGCTCATAATTTCCTACATAATGGATTGCTGGAAGGATATATGTGCATATACAGTTATGCTGTTCTGCTTTTGGCCACGGTGGACCAGAGGTCCGAGACAGAAGAGCCATTTTTATATAATTGTTCAAATTTCTGATTTAAAAATTTCTTAGAAAGAAAAACGATTTGATTTGGTCTAAACCCAATCTTTCTTCCAATTCACAAACCAAATATTTAACATAAACATCTTCAGAGCCTTTAAAAATATTAAGAGGTGAATAAAAATAGAAAAGTAAAAAAGGAGTAAATCACTCAAGACTGAGAAGTCCAGGTCAGAATTGGGGTGAGAACTTGTTCATCTTCTCTGTCAGGTTTACAGTTAAAAAAGTTGTTGTTCATTTTTCCCATTTAAGCAAGACCATCTCGCCTACTTTTACTTTCCTGTGTTCAGGGATACGTAAAGCGAATCCAGCAATCTCTTGAGAACAAAACTCAAACAAACAAATTTAAAAACTAAAAATTTAAATAAACAACTTTTATCATACCACGACTCAGTTTGGATTGCAGTTTTGGAAACCATAACCCTCTGCTCCTCAGAAAGGCAGAGCCAAGCAAGTTGCTGTGTAGGGACAGAGCTGGGGTCAGGCAGGTGCTGGACCACGGCCCCTTCCCTGGGTCTCCACGAGCCCTCCTTGGGCTGGGGCTTCTCTCACACCTGTGGGGTGGCTCTGCAGTATCTGCCTCCCCTTTGCCATCTGAAAGCTTGCCAAAACCTTCTCAAAAATCAGATGGTTTGGTCGTGAAAATATAAGCAGTGCTTATGGGCAAGAAAGGGGAACCTGGATGATCCCTTTGCCCCGTGCCCTGTTGCCACCACTTCCTCAGCATCCTGAGGACCAAAGTCAGCCAAGTGCTGCCAGCATTCAGCTTAGAATTAGGGATTGCTGCCAGGGTCCCCCTGGTTTGGCACTGCAACTAACCCCAATTTAGCCCAGGCAGTGCCTGCCACTGTGGCTCTGCAGGAAATAAGGATTGTTATGGTTAAGAAAGCATGGAAAAGCTTGTGTGTTCCTTTCCCCAACTACTTTAGTGTTTCTGCTAAATAAAAATCCATTTTTATTCTTAAGGGAGCTGAGTGGAGAGATGTTGTTTTACGTCCTGCTTTTTGCCAGTGATGATGTATGTCCCTTTTACAAACTTATCTCTGGGTTTTTGCTCAGTTTATAAGCTAGGAGCAATCTTTCTTTCCTAAAGCTTCCTTCTCTCACAGTCTGGAGGAACCTTGAGATTTCCTGCCGGTGATTTAAAGGGCTATAATACTCGCAGGCTAGATTTGTTTTAGTGTCCATAAAACTCAAAAATTTCATAAAACAATTGGTGAAAATAAAATTACCAAAAAATGATGTACTGCCAGCAGACTGTATAATAGTTACGGGGGAAATGGAGAATATGATTCACTGGGGTATAAAAATGACAATGTATTTATTGCAGCGCAGCGACAAGAAACTAATTTGTCCCTTTTACTTTTCAGACAGGACTTGAATTCCGATTTTTCTCCCTTGCTTTGGCTGTGGGAGGGTAGGAAGGTGCACTTTGTGACTGCTGGGCTGGAGGGACAGTGACAGCTGTGGCCACGATGCCAGTTGCAATGTGAAGAAGAAGTGGCAGGAATAGTTGCTCTCTGGAGCTAAATACTCATGAAAACTGCAGAAATATTAGCTACAAGCAGATACCTTTGGCTAAAATAAGTAAATGTCCAAACGTTAACCCAAAAATTGGTCTATTTCTGTGGCTGAAATAGAGTTAACTCTCCCAAACTCACACTCTCTTCTTCTCGAAGTCAAACCCTGCACTCTCATGGCCCAGATGTTTTCCTCCTTAGGCTCCTCCAGAAGCTCAGGGGGAAACAAACCAGACTTCAAAAACAAAAAATAAAAAATCCAAGGTCCAGAGTGAGGACACAAGCAGTGAGAGGGATCTGATGAGGAACCACAGTTTCCACTCACCTCAAAGCGTGCAATACTCAGCACCTTCCCACCCCTCCAGCCTTCGGACCATCTGGCCCTTTTGCTCTGGCTGCACACTCAGCACAGGAAGCTGGAAAATCTCTTCAAAATACAAAATCACAATTAGATCTGGAAATGGGGAAAGGAGGTTTAATCCCTTGGAGAAAAAAAAAAAAGAAAAAAGAAAAGAAACCATGCAACTTGAAGTACAAACCGATGAAAAGGTGCATTTGGTATTTCCAAATGAAAAATTTTGGGGGGAATAGATACACAATAAAATTCAAATAGTGCTACAGAAAATTCAACAGCAGAACATGACAACCCCTGGCACAGTTAAGTCAAATATACAGGGCATTCAACTTCTTTTTTGGGGAGTGTTTTGGGATGTCACTCTTGTTCCAGTTGTGCTACTTAGTGCAAACAAAGTCCGAAACTCCGATCCTGGGGAGCAGAGAAGTGCCCTCAAACCTTGGGCTGCCCCATCCCACAGCAAGGGTTATTTCTGTCTGAATAGCCCTTTCCTATTGCCCATGGAGGTCAGCACGATGGTTCTGGTCCATGTCCCCTTGACACTTCATCTCTATATCATAAAGCGCTTCCACTGGCAGTCCCTGCTCTGGAAAGCCCAAAACAGAACAGGAGTTATTCCAGGACTGTATAAACTGGGTTTTATGAGGCAAGAGAAGCAGCTGAACATATTGCCCAGGTCATTGTACTAAAATGTGCCATAAAAGTGCTCTAAATTCTCTGTGTTTTGGGGATGGGGTGGAAAGCTCGCTCCTTTTTCCAGCTTGCACAGGTCCCTGAAGTTAATAAGTTTCTGTGGATTATAAAACCCCAGAACTGGATTTCAGCAACATTTCAATTTGTTGTTTCATTCTGCGCTATTAAATACATTTACTTTTATGAGCCTCTGTGCTCACCTCAGTCCCCAAATACATAGGACACATCCTGCCATTTGCTCCTGGCCCATAACACCATAAGTCCTCATGAGTCTCTCCAAATCCTGCTGAGAGCTCCTCTAAGAGGCTCTGGACTGGCTGCACATGAGCTGAATGACAGGATGAGGGACTGGGGAAAGCTCCAAATGCGGGATCATAACCTCAGGCAATACAACAACTGCCTTAGAGCAGCACTGCCTTTGCAAAGGTCCCTGCACAGCAGCCTGAGCACACAGGACCCTTAGAAGTATGAAGCACTGCAGGATTTTTAGCATTATTCCAATTTCCATGTTAAATCAGCGAGGCCAGGGGAAGGAGAGTGTCTCCTGGGATCTCCCCAAGCAAAGCCAGTGCACTGCACTGGTCTCCTCGTGTCCCAAATGGTGTAATTTGGGCTCCTGTTGGTAATTTCAGAATTGCCATGGACAGCAGAGCCAACTGCACGGGGCTCAGAGTGCCAGGGAGGGGATGGGTCAGTCACAGCAGCTTGAGAAAATACACTCTGGTGGGCAGAGTTTAAGATTACTGAGGCCAAGAACCTGATGTTTGACATAACAAACCAGCTTAAAACCCCAGAATGGTTAAGATTAAGAACCAATAAGATCACTGAGTGCAACCATTAACCCAGCACTGCCAGGTTCCCGACTAAACCATGTGAAGAAGCCCCACAGCCCCTCCTGCCAGAGCTCCCTCTCTGCTCAGCTCAGCAGTTACAGCTCCACACATTTCCTCCCCACTATTTCTCCCTAAGTGAGACATGCCAGATTTTCCTCTTAGCAAATTGCTTAGCAGACATGTTTATTCACTTGTTGTCCTTGAGATTTTGTTCATTTATCTCTTAGTTTTGATTCTATTTTCCACCATAGTCTCATGAGAGAAAAACTTCATTCAGGCTCCTTCCTGGGCTGTAACCTGATCAGAGAGCACATCACACTTGACATGGATTGCCAGAAGTGACTTAGAAACTGAGGGGAGGCCAAGAGGATTAGTTTGTATATAAACTGCCACCCACATTTCTAATTACACTTGGCCTAAAATCTAGGGAGGGAAAGACTCAGAGTTTCAAATTAATTAATCCATCTGCAATACACGGAAGGCAAGAATCAAAAAGTTGAATACTGCCCCCAGAAAATGTGTCCAGGTGAAGCTGATACCCTCCCAGGTCCTCTGCAAACACTCCACAGCAACTGCTGAAGGCAGCAAAAAAACATCTACTTTTCTCCAATAAACCAGACTTCTGGCACTTCCAAAATTTCAATCCTATTATGGCAAAATCCTTATTTGCCTACCAGACACACAAGAACTATTTTGGGATTATTTCTAAGTCATACATTGCTTTACTTTTTTACTACAATGATGTTAACATAGTTTTGATTTTGGATTGGGGATTTTTTCTTAAACAGTTGCTAAATTACTGCTGAATCCCAATAAAGCACCTTGTACCAGAGCATGAAGCATTCCAACAATTAACATTTTCCTGAGATAAGCATCTTGAATCTGGAGCATTTTATAGCCAAATTCTGTGCTAGCACATCAGTTGCTCTCCAGAACAATTTCAATTAAAGCCCAGAACAATAAAAATTAAAGTTTAGTGTTATTTTCACATTCTCAGCCATTCAGGAGAGCTGGCTTTAAACCCACAGCCAGCACTGACCTGCAAGGAGCCCTGGAAGGGACAGCAGGATGGGTTCCCCCCACTCAGCTCAGTCCATGTGTGATTCTCTCCCTTCTCTCTCAAAAAAACCTTCTAAAGAGGCTTCTTCAGAACTGCACTTTTTTGCTCTGCTGGCCCAGGAGAAGCTGGAGCAGACCCAGGTGTTATCAGATCAGCACAGAGAGCAGACATACATTTTCTATACCTAATGAAGGAGCTGTTAATTAATAAAAAAGCAAGAAAAAAAGGAGTTTATTCCCAAAAAACACAAGTAGCCCCTGCCTCAGTGGGGTCCAGAATATCTCACAGTCTACAACTGCTTTTCTGAGGGGTTTTAGCATTTCCCTGCATGGATTTTCCCCAAGTATTTTGGGATTACAGATGTGTCCACACAGGTCCAGCAGGCACACAGGCAGCTCCCGGC
>JAWWEW010000051.1:4001360-4014009 GCA_035583185.1 Anabacerthia variegaticeps | reverse complement strand
TCCCGGCGCATCAAACCATTGCAGTGAGACATGAGAAGGTGGAAGAAATGAGTGGGAACATCCCCAGGCAGGCATTGAGCCTTGTGTGACACGAGTAGCTCCCTGAACCATCTGACTGGGTTGCTGTGACTGCTGTGAGCAGACAGACTGGATGAGGCAGGGAACATGCCCATTCCTTACCCCCTGCTATCCCATAGTCACTCCTCACTGTGCCCTTCCAAAGGGCTGGCACAGACAACACCAGCACGGTGTGGTTGATGTTCTGCACCGAGGGATGCGATGATGAAATTCCCCCCTGTGCCCTCCCACTTGGCTGCCCTTTCCTCCTCCCTCTTATCCCTTCCAAGAAGTTTCTTCTCAAATGTTACTGTATTTGCACCATTAATGTCACCATCTGAGCTTCTCGACCTGCTCCTAACAATCCTTCGTTCGTGGATTTATTATCCAAATGCCAAGAGTCTTGTTATCACTAATGAACTTTGGGAAGCAGGAGAACTCATACATGAGGGTCTGGGTTTGTTGACTCAGCTGGCATCTTTTAACTGCTGAAAAATGTTACCTCTTTAAATCATGTAGCCCCAAATATATGGAACTTAAAGCCTGGTAGACAGGAGTTGTGGTGACCCTTCCCCAACACAACTGATATTAAACTGGAAATTAAACTGGATCCATTCTCTTAGACTTTGTCTGAAACTCCTTTCATGTCCAGAAATCAGAGTTATCCCATTCCAAAGAAAGGAAAACTAAATTTTTACGCTTGAGATGAAATTCCTAAAAAACCAGGTATGTGGACACTGAGATAAGCAAGCCATCCCTCCTGCCATCACCTAACTTTGTTAAAAATATTCATTATGTTTTTTGATCAGCTAATCATTTGTCACAGTCAAACTACTTGTCTAATTTAACCTCTTTCCAGCAGCAAGTCTTGCTACTCTACAGATCCCAATTCCACAATACATGAGGCAGCTTTGTGATGAAACAGGTAAGTGACACACTGGATGTGTCCCATAATAAACATTGGCATTGCTCAAAAACTGTGAACTTCATACTTAAATTCACACATGCAAACTATTAGTTTGGGATATGGAACGCTGCTACACACAGCTTTAAACTTTATAGAAGAAAAAGCTTTCATACCAGCAGGATTTTATAGTCCGAATTTTCATGGGAAGTACTTGACAGGGAGGCATGAACACAGCTGAAACAAATTCACTTAAGATGTTCCCCACTTCCTTCAGATTGCACATGTGCCTAAGAGTTCTGCTGGGCTATGGACCAGAAAACCAGTCACAGAGATCCTTCTTACTCACTCTGAAATTTACTTTTAGTACTTCTGGCCCATCCACACACGGGCTGAGGTTACTGACACAGATCTGCAATAGCAGAGCTAACGTTCACCACACAACTCTCCCATGGCCACGGTGGGGCAAGGCCAGCTGCTGTTGCACAGATAAAAGGTGGTGGGAAATCTCCCATTCTCGCAATACCTCCCAAGTTCAGGCTGTTTCTCTTTAGGAATCAAAACCTGCTTTTAATGTACTGCTTGGAAGGGGTGGTTCAATGCACAGCCATCTCAGACTTGTCGTGGGCTGAGGGCACTGGGGATGCTCAGGGGCACACAGAGCAGGACAGAAGGCACTGTGACCCTCTCACTGAGTGAAGGAGGACAACAGCGCTTCTGTGGACACACAAAGTTCACAGAGACATTTCTGTGAGCAATTAATTGCACAGTTCCATTTTCTTCACGAGAATATACACTGGAGCAGGCTACTCTGCCACACAGCAAATCTTCAGCTAGCTCTGATTGTCTGTACAAAGCATGACAGCTTGGCTTGACTATAAAAACCAGAGGCATCAAAATTAATTTATACCATTTTCACGCCTTAAAGAAAACAAACAAAACCCCAAACCAGCAGTGGGACAGTTAAGACTTTTCAGGTAATGGCAGTCAGTTCTTTTTTGACCACAATCATCATCCAACCATCACCATAACCAAACCAAGGTCACAGCACTTCTTGCCCGTTCCTTCAGAGCCTGAGGTGCCTTTCCTCAATTCCAGTAGCAGAAGTTCCTACAGGCACTTCCAGCTGGACAGAAAATCACCAAGAAAAGTAATTTCCAAGCCCAACATTCAGCTGCTTTGGCGTGCATTGGATGTGCAGCAAGTGAAGCAGAACAGGAGGAGGAGGAGAGCAGTTTCAAATATTTCTGTTGTACTTGATGGTAGGTACTTGCTAATTCCTTACTTAGACCTGAGTTTCCAAATGAAAACATAGAGGTGAACACCTTCAGATAGATGTGTGTATGTGTGTGTATATATATATATATAAACATTTATTGTGAGTATAAGTTGTCCATCCCACCCCAAAAGAGCACAAGTAGTTCAAAAATTAATAGGGGTTGTGCTTTTTTTAACTTAAGTTTTTATTTGCCTTCTAGTTCCTGAGTCTTTGCAGTGGAGCCAGATCACATTTTAAAGCCATTCTCACAAACCACAATTACTAGAAATGCTTAAAACAAAAGCCAAGATCCTCGTGCAGTCGCTTGCCTCCAGGAGCTGGGATTATAAACACCAGCCCAAATATCCCAAGACTCAATAAAAGCACAAGAACAGGCAACACTGTCTCCATTTCAAAGCATTAAAAGGTATTAAAAGCTCTGGGCACTAGAGGGTATAAACCAAATTCTACGAGGTCTGTGACTAGAGATCCTATTACTCAAATGGATTCGTCCAGCTCTAATTTTAAAGATAAAGCTCAAAAGATAAATATGCCATGTAAAAATGTTATTGATAATTCACCCAGGGCAAGGGACTCTCCCAGGGATGGGAAGAGGCAGATGTGATATCAAAAGCTCTGTGCCAACAGGGTTTGAGCTCCAAGAAGCTTCAGGGGTACAAAATCCAGGCTGATCCCGTGTTGGGCTTTATTAGCCAACTTCAAGAATTCGGTCTGATTTTCTTCCAACTGCTCAGCTTCTCGTGGAAGACAAAAAGAGGAGGAGACAGAGAGGAGGAAAAAACGTGGGGAGGATTTAGAAGAAGATGGGTGTCTGAGGAGGGTTTGAAAGCTTCAGTTAAATGCAGTGGGAGTTGGCACACTCCGGTTTTATCATTGATTTTACACTCACATCCAATATTACAGGTGCAGATGGGCCAGCCTGCCACCCTATGCCTCACTGTAGCTCCTGCTGCAGCTGCCCTGCCAGCTGCCCCCTCTGCCATCTCTCACCCCTCCACAACTGATTATTTAGCTAGCACAGGGCTGAAATGAACCCCTCGTGTCAGTTCGCTGTGAGAGGAGAGCAGGGGGCAGCAGGGATTGGAGCACACCTAATAAAGTGTGGATTTCCCTTTTGGGATGTGTTACAGGACTAAACTCTGCTGTGATGGACACTGGTCCCTGCATGTCACTTCCCACCACAATGAGGGCTTTAGGGGTGCACCAGGACATCCCACCACCTCAGGACTCTCTCCTGTGGCTCAGGAGCAGCAGTGAGAACTGTGAGTTCGGGGAGGTGCTGGAAGCTGCCAAGCCCACTCGAGTCACCTGCTTGTGGAAGCAACTCCAGGTGAAAGGGTAAAACTGAGAGGAGCAGTGTTGTATCAGCAGTGAGGGCAGAGCACTGGGGGAATGGGCTTGCACAGAAGCAAAGAAAAGGAATCAAAAAAGGACAAACTTTTTGGATTCTTTGCCCTTTCTATCTTTTTTTTTTTTTTTTAATACTAAACGCAGAGTGGTGTCAACCAATGAGTTTTGTGAATTTATATTACTTTCTCTCAATTGTTTCAACCAAAGGTCCTTCCAATCAGTTCGGGGTGGGGAGGGGAAGATAAAATAAGCAAAGTTTCATCTTGTTATTTGTAGAACAAAATATTTTCAAGAAAAATACTCATGAAATATTTTGAAGATGACTTTAAATGGCGGGGGGTTAAAATGGTAACAAATAAAGTGTTCTTCTGCCCAGTAGGTGAAGAAACACATTGCAGAAACACAAGTACAGAGGCTTTTCTCTCATCTCATTGTGTGTTTAAACAGTTTATCACTTAAATTTATCTTGTAAAAACAGAGTGACAAAACAAACAGGAGACAAGAGATGTTCCTACAGAATTTATCATGGAAAAATGCAGGGTGAAGTCCTTTTATCTCAGTGTATCAAAGCTGTGCCTGTACAGCCTCATCTCTTGTTTTTGGCTGCTCAGAGAAAGACAAACCTCTCCATGATCCCAAATCTGCACTGCTGTACATCCCTTCCTCACCCTCTACTGATAGACAGAGATATTCTATTTAATTACTGTAATACTTGCTAATTTTACAAATTTTAACACCAAGGCATACCTTAAACGTTCATGCTGGTGTTTGTGGTGGGATTAATCTAAGTTGTACTATCAGTATCCTGGGTTCCAAAGGAGCAGCTCCGTCTGCAGATTCCCAGCTCTTCCCCAACCATCATTAAGGTAAATCAGAGATGGAAAAACTGAGTCATGTTGTTAAATGACAATGTGTCCCTCTGTCCATCTGGGACGCTTGTGAAGCAGCTGCCTTAGACATGACTGAGATGGAGTGAGGATTAAACCAACTAATTATGGAAGTTTGGGAAAACAGCTTAAACTTTTCAGCCTACAGTGCTGCTGTTCTGCTGGTTGTCCTGAGAACCAGAGTGAAGTCATCCCCTTGTAAAATCATAATTGGCTTTTCTCTGACACTGATGGTCTGCTCAGCACCATTAATCACGTCCTGATCAATGACTGACTTCAAAGCAGGACACTCACTTCACTAGAGGATCTCCAAGAGCTCTGTCACCATTAATGGATTTTACTGGATTCTTTTAAAAGGAGCAAACACAGGTTAGGGGGATGCCAGTGCTTCAGCACAGCTCAAGGAAAGAGCTGAGAAGGAAACACGGGAGCCTTGACTTCCAGCTCCATATTGTAGGTCAGGGTTCCTGGAGCTCAGCTTGTGGCACTGGGAATAAATACCCACCCACCCAGCTTGGGTTACCCCCTGTGTATGCCCAAAGTGCTAAAAATAAATCTGCAAAATGAAAGCTCCTGTCCGCCACACCAAAACACAACGGGCATCAAATTGCATTAGAATGTTTATATTGAGGAAAATTGCATCCTGCAAACTTAAATTATCTCTCTCCTCCCTCTCCCCTCCCACCTGCCACAGCCCATTTCCTATTATATTTTTCTAACAAACCAATAGATGCTTGAAATCACGGAAAGCCATAAAGAATTGGAATCAAATTAAGTCTACATTCTAACTGCATTAGGTGCTGTCAAGCATAGTTTACTCACTCTTCACAGTTCTATCTAGAGGCTAAACAATTTTGTACCCTTTCTCTACTAATCAAAACTGATTACTCTGATAATGGACCCCTGATGCTGAACACTTTATGAAGGTAAATTATGCCATATTGAACAGGAAGGGGAATGGGAAAATCACCCAGAGATAAATAGGTCTAAAGATGCAAATATTGATCTCCCACTCATTCCTTCTCTCTCTTTCAGTGTCTGGATGGCTAAAGGTTCAATCAATACTTCCAGTGCTGTAATGCCATCTTTTATAATACCCTCATAATTGGCTGTTACCACCCCATGCCCCTGGACTGGCTTGTGCTGGGGCCTTTTATGGTCCAGGTTCTTTGTTTCTTCCCTTCACAGATCGTGTAGCTGAAGGGGCAGGTTACACATGGCGCCTTGGTGTTCCCTGAATCAGGACCTGCCTCTCACCAGGGCAAGGGGAGGGCAGGGATGCTCAGCCATGAGCTGGAATGGCTGGGAAATTCAGCCATCAATCTTCCAATTCATTTACCAGGAAACATTCAAGCACAAGCAGATCTTAAGCCTGAGCATGCTGATTTTTGATTGTAAGAAACAACAGACCTTTACTCTTCTGGAGCTTCAAAACTCCTCTTGTCCCCAAAAGAAAGGATGGCTTTGGTTCTCCAGGCCATTAGCAGCCAACAGAACAGACTGCTCGGGGAAAAGAAATGTTGATTTGATGCCTACCCACCATGAATTCCAGTAATTCTGAACTGTTCTGTCAAAGGACAAAGAACAAAACTGCTTGCCAGCATCACCTAAGCCAATTCCCATCACAGTCCCTTGGTGGCCTGAAGGCTTCTCACAGATTAGGGTGTTACACTCCAGAAGAGAGGGGAGGCAGGAAAAGGTCTTTGAGGGGTTCTGTTTCAACTGTGGGAAACCTGTATTTGATCACACTGTACTTTGGCTGGATTGGGTTCCAAACACCCTCCAAAGTTTCTGCTTGAGGTACCAACTTTCTGTAGAAACAGCAAGTTGTGTTACCCCTGGGGTAGGAACCCCTTCACTCTCAGTCCAGACCCAGCACCTTCCTTCACATACAACTGTTTCTTTCCTGAAAGAAGATGCTGTTTTGTCACAGAAACCAAGAGCACACTGAACAGTAACACATCAGCTGCTGGGTTTACTTTTTGCCCTCTCTGGAGAAGAGTAAGAAGTGTTTGACTGTCTTGCAAAAGCCTCACACAACTCTGATCAAGAGTGGAAGGCTCAGTTACTAGAACAGCCCCAACCCTCCCCCCCTGCCCCCAGCCACAGAGAGCAATATAAGCATGAAATTCTCTGTAATCACAGGTTAGGGCATGATATGAGGTTGGGCTCATATTCCTCTTGAGAATCAGCTGTCAAAAAATAGGTAGAAAAATAAAAACAAAAGAGGGAGAAATGCATAAAAGCATGTGCTCCACAGAACAGAAGTGGCCCTTGACAAAATTCCTGAATTGCAATGGAGGAATTCTGTGGAATTTTTATAGAGGCACCTATAAATATTCCAAATGTAACTCACACATGTGAGACAAAAAGAGCCAGACTTCATGTTGTTCAGCTTTCCTGGTTCTAGATGTTTAAGAATTGCCCAAGACAACCTTAAATATCACCACAGTCCAACCCCTGTCAGTCCCCATGGGCTGAGACCCACTCAGGCATCCAGGAGTCAATGTCATGCTCCTGGAAGCTCAGGAAGATGAACTTCCTCCTCTCCAAGATGAGATCCCCATCCCACAAACCACTGCTCTCTTCCCCCTGCACCTTTCCTTCCCTCTAACCCTCTTTCATTACTCACCCACTGGAAGCAAATGCCAAAAGGAACAATAATTAGACGAGTACAAATAGCCGGAGGGTGCTGTGGATGGTGCCTTCCCCTCCGGTGCAGGCGGTTACCATCCCAACAGGAGGGATGAGTGTGGGGCTGATGGCACTCACAGGGGCTCCAGAGCTGGCACATCATCTCTTATCCCACTGCTTGGCACTGCCCAGGTTCTTGTTGCCCACCAGTTTCAGGCAGAAGGAAGGGGAGTTTCTCAGGAGGGAGCGCTGGGAAAGGCTGCAGGTGAGCAGCAGACCAAGGGGTGGCTCAGCTTTGGGAGGGGGTACAGGCAGGGGAAAGCACTTATGGGATGGACTTCGGGTCCAGAAGGGGTGGGGGGGAGGATGACAGCCACACTCTCACCTGCACTCCTCAATACCTTTAGACAAACTACTTGGGATGTCCTGCATAAAAAGCCTGAAATTATAAGAACACCTACCTCTCTCTTTTCACACTGTCCACTCACCATAAAAAGTCCTTTTGAAGCTTCTCAGAGTTGGAACAGGGGTCTGCTCCCCAGGAAAGGCTTCCTCTGTGCCCCACAGACCTCTGCTTCCAAACTCCACCATGGCAGGAGCAGTTCCCAACACACAGGAGTGCCACGGGCACTCTCCCATCCACCTCTGGGGTCAGTTTTTGTTCACGAGGTGGTCAAGGATATCTGTGGGTCGTGCCCACACCAACACACAGAGGTGACCCGAAACTGTTTCAAAACGCAACAAATCCTCCAGGCACAATTTCAGGCATTTCAAGGGGGAGGAAGCAAGAAATAAAATTCTGTTAATTGAATAATTGATCCCACCTGAAAGGTCTGTGTCCTGGGGGGGACCTGCCATTACCTGCCTCCCTCAGCCACCTGTAATGAGAGGAAACCAAGAACCAAAAAGCACCTGATCTCACCTATGTAAACTGACTCAAGGCTCAGTGCTTTGTGGGGCGTTGCTGGTAGATGTGTAAAGGTGTCACTGCAGGAGCTCAGGTGGCCATTGAAGCTTTGGGCCACGACCCAGAGCTCCCTCAGCTCCTGCAGGTGTCCTGGCAGAGTTGCTGTCCCTCCCCAGCATTGCAGGCTCCTCTTTCCTCTCCACAACAAAATCCACTGTTTTCAACCCCCCTTTTAATAACACAGCAAATGTTCAGGCCTCTCCACTCCCTGGCTGCGCCTCCCAACAAAGCTGCTTTGTCTCCTTCGCACTTAACAAGACAAAGAAGATGGTTAACAAGAACTTTTGCAGATATGTTTTATTTTTATTTTCAAGACCTTCGGAAGCCAACTCATCTGCTCTCATGGGCTCCTTGCTGATACGTCTCACTTTATTAGTGACTTTGGCCTTGAGTGTCTCAGCTGGTTGATCAATACTGCAGGGGGTCAGTGATATTTTCTCACTTTTAGTGTCTCGCTGCCTTTAACTTTGTCACCTGATGAACAGCACTACCCCGGAACGCTTATCTCGTATTGATTTTCTCCCAACTCCCACTGCATTTCCAGCTGTCCCACCATTTCCCTCCCTGTCACCACATGCCCATTTAATGTTAACTTATCCCCTTTCTCCCGGGCTCTTCATTCTTACGGGGTCTTTTGCCTCCTCCCGCCCAACAGCAGATTGTCAAAAAAACAATTTCCTTTTTTCCACCTGACTCATTGTTATCCTTCAGCCGTTTATTGTTTGTCAGCGGGTGCCCGGGGGGATGGCAGGGGGAGAGGTGCTAAGTTGAAGCAGATGTTTGAAAGCCACCTGCCCCCACCAGTCCTACCATCCAGCCCGGGATGGAGGGCTCAGATTTAGCCCAGGAATGATGTGGTCAGGTAACAGGGACCCCCAGCCCTCACCTTCCATGCCAGCCCGGATTTGGAGCAAGCAACAATTTTTTGTCTAAAACAGTATTTCTGATTTTGCATTCCAACAGGAAATTACAAAGTGAAAGATGTTTCACCTGATACTCAGCATGTAAAATTTCAGTTTATCAAGAAAACAGAAAATTAAAGAATCAATGTACACTGCTCTATTTTCTGTCACATAGGTGGGAGTCCATTGACTTTATCAGATCAGATCTAACAGATTTCCAGGTTGTTTTCCTGTTATCAGCTCTGATCTTTAGCCCTTAGAAGTCCTGAGCTCAAGAGTGCAGAGACGGTGACAGGCAATTGCTTACCTTTTCTACTTTTATTGCACAACACTGGCTTGAATTGCTCCATTTGTAGCCAAACAGTACAGGAAATCCTAAGGAAACCATTCCACTGCCTGCATTAACAGAAGAGTAACCCTCTGCAGTACTTAGCCCAGCATTCTGCTCATTGAAATCAGCATTCACATCCTTCTGAAATGTTTATTTTCAATAAACACACCACCCTTTAAGGGCTGGGCATCTCACCACCGGTTCAAATGCTGCAAAAGATAACTGGTGCACCAGCAGTGAGAGGAGCTGGATCATCCCCTGCATGTGGGGACTGACCAGAAGGGAGGATTGATTTGCAGACCATCCCACAGAGCTCTCTCTAACGAAGCTGGAGTTGAGGTGAAGGAGGTCATCACCACGCTGTATGTGAAGCAGGATGATTGCCCAGGACATGCAGGAAGGCCAGGGAACAATTTCTATCACTGAAAGGTTTCACAGGACCTTATTTCCCCACCAGGACTAGTGGGAAAGCAGCCAGGCAAGAAACTCTCTGCCCAGCAGGAAAACTGGAGTCCTGGGGAGTGGAAGAAGAGTGTAATGGCCAGTGCTGCAGGGTTCAGCTCTCCTCAGGACAAGGATGCTTTGTAAATCCTGGCCTCCCAACCCGCTCCCGCTGAAGCCACTCACACCCAAAGGAGGTTATGGACAGGTCTCACCAACTCTTTTGCTCCTGAAGTGGGTGAGGACAATACAGAGACCTAGGGCTGCTGGGCATGTTCCTCTCCTGCCTGGGAGAAACTTTCAAAGCCCTGGGGTCTTACTGAACCTTCCTCTGAGGCATCCTGGAGGACGAAGGGCCACCTAAAGCTCTCCATCCCTGCACATCCCTGTCAAACCCGGGCACTTCCCTCCAGCAGCTTTCCCCATTCTCCCTCTCCTCAGGGAGGTGCAGCACGAGCCTTCTCAGCCCTCTCCGTGCCTGCCATTAGACCCTCTGATTTAATGGACATGTGCTCTTCTATTCATCCAACAAGTTCATTCCTTTGTCAGGTGCAGCCTCACACCGGAGGGCTGCGCTCAGGCGGATGCACGGGGAATTTATTGCTCCACCAGGTTTATTCTCAGCCCAGCTATTCCTTGCTGCAGACTCCCCTCTCCCCAGCATCCCAGAGCACAAGAAGAGGTGAGAGGCTCCCACAGAGCGAGCCTGCATTGCCCTCCTGCGGCCGCCCACCGCATCCCAGAGCCTGCACATTAATCATAGCAGCAGGAGTGTAAAATTCAATTTTACCTCTCCATTCATTCTGAGATGAGTTGAAGGCCGGCCTTGTACATATAAACCACACTTTACTTCATCAGAGCCCTGGTAACAAATGGAGTGTCTTCTTCGGGGAGTTTAACCATCAAAAAACCCCGCGCCATTTAATTCCACGCGTGCCGAGGGTCACAGAAGGAGCTCTTGGCATCAGCAAATGCTTCAGCCCTCAGCTGCGCAGTAAACTATGTTTTAGAGATTGTTCCTCAATACGAAATGATCAGTCCATTTATCTGCTAAAGCAGCCTGTCTCTTTGTTCAGTCTCCCAATATTTTTTCCGCTGACCTGATCTGGACAATAAACCAAAGTCATCTTAAGATATTCACTGTTCAATTTGTTACTTGAGTGCGTCCGAGCCCTGCTGTCCCTGCTGTCCCTGCTGTCCCTACTAGCAGCATCACAGCTCCTCAGCCTTCACCACCAACCCAATGCTGTGCTGGACACCCCTGGCTCTGGGGCTGGGGCAGCTCATGGGGCCGAGCTCTCCAGTCCCAGCTCCTGCCATGTCCCAAACCCCCAGCGAGCTGTTTGGTCCAATATCCCTCTCACATCAACACAAACAGTGCTTGTCCAAGGATTTGGGGCTCTCTGCTCCCTGGGAGCTGCTTCTACAGAGCTGCTGCTCTTCCCCTCAAGGCGATGGGATGCTGGTTCCCTTTCACATGGGGGAGCTGGTCTGTACTCAGGGGGTGCAGATCTGTACTCAGGGGGTGCAGAGTGCCCCCCTTTGCACCCTCAGCCTCTCTCTTGGAGGTGCTGAGTGTTACCACCTGTGACTGAAGAGGATTTAGACATCCCATACAGTCCCCTGAGTGAATAAAACTGAGCCAACACACAAAGTAGGAAATTACTTCTTTTCTGTCTCCTCCTGCAGTTGGAATTTTAACTGTTTTGCAGCACTGTGGTGCAGGAACTCACCCTCCTGACAGTTCTTCCCACACTTACTAGCAAAGGCCAGTGAAATGGTTGTGATTGTCCATCTCCCTCAGAAGGGCAAGGAACTCCTGCACCCCCAAATCACTGCTGGCCATCAACACCCATTGGTGTCTGAGTTCTGGGTTTCCAGATTTGGAACTGGGTCACACATGGCTACATCACCTGAAGGGAGGCTTTTAGAAACTCAGTCCCACGAGAGTTTTCACAGCCCCCTGAAGAGCTGAGCTCCCACCAGGACTACCCCCTCAGACCCCCTTTTCCCTGGCTATCCCAGGTATCTCAGCTCCCCACTAAGCAAACTGAACACCATGCACATTATCCTTTGACATCAACACTTCCTTTGCATGCAGGGAAGATTAAACACCTACACAAGGCTGTGGTGTCCACTGCAGGAGCCAGATGTCCAAAAGTCAGCCCTGGCAGTCCCTGACTCACCCCCAGAGCCCTTTCATGCAGGTGGCTGTAAATAACTAATGCAAGTTTACACTACAGTGATGGAGGGATTTAATCTTCAAAGATGTTAAAGGAGCTTCCAAACCACTGAACCATCCTGGCTACTCAGACAAGATGCTGCCTAGAAAAGCTGCTCCTTATAATCATTAATTTTGATCCAGTTGCCATTTTTCATTAGGTGTTTCTCCACTGAGGAGCTCCGTATCACCTATTCAGCATCACGTAAGCACCAAGATTTCAACAGCAGCTCTTGCTGACAGCAGGAGCTTTCTGAGTGCTTCCCACCTTGATTATGCCACACCAGCCCTTCAGCCAAAACAACACAGGCACACAGATGCAAATGAGAAATGCTGGAAGTCTCTAGAAGGGCATTTTTATTTTATTTCCAAAACCCAATGAGTTGGACTGTTGGGAGTGTGTTTGGAGAGACAAACCTCAACAGCTGGCCACTTGCAGACAGGGATATAACCTTAATTTGCAATTTTTTCCCCTGAAAATGTCTCAATAGAAGATCTTTACCTTTTTTTTTCCCTCCCCAAGGTGCAGTAGAAGTATATCCATAAAGCAAAACAGTTCATGATGAGGACCCGTGACCTTTATTTCAGAGCAGCTCTAGAGTGGCAAACATCTGTGAAAGCTTGGAGCACATTTTTTTGGTTTAATTTCATAAAAAATGAATCAGTTCTATGCACT